>CM076577.1:10176787-10759638 GCA_034641835.2 Pinus albicaulis
CCTAGACAACTTAGGAAGGGTTTCTGGAAATACACATAATATAGATGGTGGATCTAAAGCCCTAGGGATGAAGATGCACTACAACTAAATCAAATAGAAGGAGGTGGCTGAATCTGATATAGATCTGAAAGAACTCCTCCAAAATAACCCTCTCAATGAAGGGTTGATCCTTCAATGGAAAGTAAACACTCCAAATGGAGCAGTCACCGAGAACACACTTCACAACATCTCATCAAACAATACATATTTGACCGGAACTATGATTTAGGACAAAATAAACTTGTGTTGATGCCACAAATGTCAAGCCCAAGGGGGTCTTTTACTAGCCTCCCAATGGAAGGAAACTTTCCTCCACCTAAAACACTTAAAACACCCAACAAGATATTCCATCAAGCCCACTCGCAACTCAAAGACATTTCTCAATATAACCTGTGTTTGCACTGGGCTAACATCGAAGCTTGTTCTCAAAACCTCAATGGTGAAATGTAGTGCAAACTCCTCCAAGAGCTTCTCAATGGAAGAGGGATTCTTTATCAGGAACACCGGGTGCTAAACAACACCAATCTCACTAACAGCTAGAGAAAAAAGATATATTTCTAAATAGACCATATAATTCAATACATAACATATCATAACATGAATAATATGGTTACCATCCTCTTCTTTATAATAAATGAGCTTCCAAACCCTAAGCCCCATCCATTAATGACACTACTTACATGCGATGTGTCTCCATCTAAAACCGCGTTGTCCCTCATTGAATGCCACATCCTCCATGACAATGTTGATTTGGTCAAAGTTGAATCAGCCCACAAGTTCTAGCCCCCGTTCACACCTAAGGGTGCTTTATTAAGCTGAAAACATGATCCACTTTCACATGAGAAAATGGATTTATTCCTAATAAAGAGATGTATGGGTCTCCTACCCACTTATTCATCAAACAAGAAGCCAAAATTATATTTTCATATTCCAATTAGCTTTATGCTAATTTAGGAATATTATAATCTTCCTCCTAAAATGTTTCTTGTCCTCAAGCAACCGCAAGGATAGATATGCAAAAAATATAGGGAACCTTCATCCCCATATGAAGCTCCATCCTCCAAGCTATCATCTATATAAAATGAATCACCTCCTTTAATGGTAATTCATTCAAAAAAAACCTCCCATATACTTATGAGAGGCACCTCCCAAGTGCTCAAGTTACCCAAACAATCTCATCCCATAAGGAAACAAGAGTCCCAATGTAACAATCATGGATGGTCCAATGCTCTAACATAAAATATGAAACATAAGAACCATGGATAATCTCTCTCCCAAAGGGCACATCCAATCCTTCCATCCTCCCCCTAATCACACCCATAAGAAGAATAAGCACATCATCAATATATGGGATCAAAACTAGCAGGATACATAATCAATAAAATGCAATAATGGAGGTGGATCATAGTCCCATATGTGGAACCAATGCAATATATCTCCTGATCAAGCCAGACGATGATATGTAAGGGTTTCCCCACCACTTACTTGCTACCATAGATTTCTCACAAGTTTTGAAAATGTGAGAAATGTTTGGTGCCTTTCGTGCACACCGGAATGATATATCATCTCCTATATCCTCCTAGAGTGGCCCTTTTCAACATATTTTATGGCCCAAATTTGACCATGTATTTATATGAAGAATGCTCCCCTCAGAACAATGGCTTGCACATGTATGGTAGCAGAAATTCAAGTATTCATCATATAAATCATTATGCATAAAAAAAAGATCTTTACAATATGCGTTCATACAAATGGAGTGGTCAGACAGATCCCCTCATTCTAAAAGAGGAAAGAGGTGGTTGTGATAACTCCTCCATATAGTTATGTATCTCTACCATCTCCACATGCTCCATGTATCCTCCTCACAAATGCACATATACCTCTCTTCAAAGTCTTCCAAGTAAACTCCTCCATGATAGTGTTGTATGGACTTCAAGGGAATAAGCGGTCTTTCAGAGAAAATATTCATGTGCTCTTTGTAGTAACTTCTCAGCCAGCCTGGACAAGAAGATCCTACCATGATAGTAGATGGCCTCATCTCTGATCAATATCCCTCCTCTTGTATCTAGTCATCAAGTATCATAATGGTGAAAAGATCCTTGGAATAATCCACCAATAGCCGGGATTTCTAGTGTGTATCTGTCCTCCAAAGTGATAGCGCCGATGGTCCGTCATAGAAAGCATCTCGTCATGTATTTTTCCTCCCATTTGACATCTCCCATGCCAGTGACATATTGGAAGTCTGCTATCCTCCCCTTGTTTCTCCTTTCTCAAAGACAAAAACTGGAATGAGAGTGGGTAATGATGATGTTGGGAGAATGTCTCCTCTTCCTGAGCCTACCCAAGACTCTCACCGTAAAAAGATCTCCCATTGTTCCTACTGCTCTCGCCTCTGTGCAGGGTTTAAAAGTGAGTGGTGCAACATGTTGAGAAAATCTTTGATCATCTTCCAAATCGTGGGGCCTCCCTAGTGGAAGCGTCCATGGGACGGACACATCAAGGCCTAGAACAAAGCCGCATATGTGAGTGGACCGATTTATCTCTCACTCTCACTAAGAAAATCATCCTCCCCGCTTTTGTGCATAAACCTCCTCGAAATGGATGGGGGTGTATGTTTTCGATCACCGGATGCTGGCCCTCCTTCTCATCTTCTCCTACCTCCTGCAAGTCATCATAGTCTAAGGTGTCTTCTTTAGATGTAATCAACCCATGTACACCAACATCTACTTGGTGTCTCGGTGTCAATAGTATTGACTGCAAAGGAATGATTCGTCATAGTGTGTGTGCTCAAGATCGTATTCAATGTTGGAACACACTTCCCACATTGTTTTTTCTCATTGCCTATCAACATAGACACATGCTACTCATGATCTACATATGTAAGATCTCGGAACTTTTTGCAAAGATACAAGATTTCCCTTATTTGGAAGCAATTTCTTCATCTCCATCTCCAAATAGAAGTAGATCTCCTCCGCTATCACGCATCGAGGATTCTTTCAGCCTTCTTCCTCTTCCTTTTTCCTCATCAATGGAGAATACATCATTACGAGATCCTTTACCTTGATCTCCCCTTGAAGGTCGAATCCTCAATTATTCTTCCCGAGAAGAAATTTTTTGTCAAGTGGGGATTTTGCCTTAGGCAAAGCATGTTGCGCATTTTAACCCCTCAACAATGTTCTCGAAATGGTGTTGGTTTCATGGACTCTTCCAACTTATGCAAAGGTTCGATTTTAGGCTTGGTTTCTCTGACCAAGGAAATTTTATATTATTTCAAATCAAATCTTTTCACTAACCTCCTAGTGAAATTTGCATAAGTCGATATATTTGAATTATTCAATGAATAAGATTCAAATAACCACCAAAGTATAAGCCTTACCTTCAAGATGGCAATACTACCACTCTAATGGCTTCCTATTCCGAAACTTGATGCAACTGGAAATATGTGTCTAGATTCTTTACCCAAGCCTTGGATGTGCTATTAAGATCATCAAAATTAGGTAGAAAAGAATTCACCCAAAGTGTGCTACATAACTTTCCTTCCCCATCGTAGTTACCGGGTCTTCTATCTTCTTTGAGTCGGTTGAAATCCTTTGGAAGCTTAGATGATCCTTGAATCTTCTAGATTGAGATTCATATTCTTGGAGATAGTCACCAAGAGTCTCCTCCTTTGATGTTTCTTCATCTTCTTCTTCTCTTGAAAATAATGTAGGCATGGTACCATATCAGATCCGATCGTGTGGTCGTAATGTGTTAGTCATCAATATTTTTCACCGTTGATGATGACTAGTTTTTTAAAGCCAATTTTTCTAGCGCTTGATCTCTACTTGTCAAATTTGTCAACTAGAAAACACCCATAAAAATTTTGCCCCTCCTACCTTCTCAATGCCCTATGATGAGAAAGCCTAATTGTCAAGCCCTATCCAAATTTCGGCCATACAAACTTGTCCATCAATGTCATAAGCTAAATTCATCTGGTGTCATTCACCCTAATCCCTAGCTCATTCATTAACCAACCGATTGTTAATAAGGGTTGGCCTTCCCTACCTTTGGTCATGTCTCATCTTGGGATCCGATCATACCAAAGATAATACTCCAAATCATTAAAAATCTCCTAAGTTAGGGTAGTGTCGCTTTAGGCATTCTTCCCTGGAAAACCATCCTAAAGCCAAAGAACCTCATCTAATATCAACTACTATAGATAACCTTCCTATTTTGCAAATAAAGCTTATACACCCTTAAGTCGCACCACTAACAAGCCTTGATGCTTCGGTAAGAAAGGCATATGCCACAAGTCAAATCGATATTAGGTGGATTTACAAGAGCCTAAATGTCTTTTTCAGCAGAAGTGTACCAGTTGTTCCGCAAGACATTATTAAACTTAACATGAGAAGACAAATCGCTTCTCATGTGGTTTTGAGCCTCGGGATGAAAGCACTAGTGAGAGAGGTAATTAAATGAACTCCGCAAACACAAGTTAAAAGGTTAGTGACTAATGAGTAAGAAAATAATACTTTGCAAAATGCAACAAGTGTTGCTCCTAGGGTCAAAGGATGCATGAGAGCATTTAGCAACAGGATTACATATCTCGCAGAATTTCCTCATGGCATATTGTCAATTTGTCACTATTTACTTAATCGTGAATAAGCACTATGAAAGATGACACGCTTGGACAAAACGATGAAATAGAATCATCGGGTAAAAACCTCCTCCAAACACGAGCAGAGGATTGATGACCGTGTAAACCTCCTCCAACTATGAGCCATGGTTAGGTCATTGGTTGAAAACCTCCTTCATTTAAAAGTAGATGGTTGGGGAATGTGATAAAGGCCTCCTTCATTTGCACGTTTAGGATAGGAACAAGAGGTGTACCCTCATTCAAAAAGCACAAAGCTAACAATGTCATGAACCCATTGTTAAAACTGCTTAAACACTTTTTTTCTCCAATGAATGAAACCGTTAACACAATAGTGGTGTTTCAAGGATTTCTTATATGGTTTCACCGTTTGGAAGACAGATTTGCAATACAAATTGGAGAAACAATTGGATGATTATGAGTAGAAAAATTTGTTGCTGCATGACCAAGTAGTGATATTTTGATATTCAAAGAAGCTTTTCTTTCCCCGTCCATGAAGAAATTTTTCAAAACCTCATCAAATTGACAAGAAGGTAGTCTAAGCCTTGCTTCGAAGGGGACTTTGCAAATAAACACATAGAGACAAGATGTGTGAAGAAAAAAGTATGGCATGTGTTTTAAATTCAAGGACACAATATTCAAAGAAATGAAACATGCCACATCACACAAACAAAGGCCTTTTTCCATGAAACATGTGAAAAATACCTTGTTGTTGCATATGATCAGAGGAAGGGTCTTTAAAGGATTTCCTTTTGATGTGCGTATGTTTTCCAAAACCTAGGTGAGTGCAACTAAGAAGCTTCACCCACAACCAAAAGGAAAATATCCAAGGAAAAGCGTTTGACCTGCTTGGATGAAACTCGCACAATAGCCATAATTATCATCAAAATACCAGAGGAGCAAGAATTGTCAAAGTAAGTTTTAGAGTGGTGATTAATCTCCTTCCAAGATATGGCAAAAGGATGCCTCACAAATCTTGGATATGACTCCCAAAAATGCTCGAAGGTCGTAAATAAACAAAGGTGACAGTGTTTATTTTCTCTAGGCAAGAAACAATGAAAAAGAAGTAAAAAGGATCCATGACTATGGTGCCATTCAAAAGCACTTCATAACATTTAAAAATCGAAATATGGGCCTTTGTAATGTTAAAAGGTGATTTAAGTTTAATATGACAAAAGGGGCCTTTTTAAACTCCAAACCCTCACAAAAGGTATCATAAAGATGTGTTGGCTTTTTCGACTTTAAAAGGAGGAGAGATCATAGCAAAGTCTCATGTGCAAATTCAAAATGTACACAATGTTTCCCTAAGCCGCCCACCTGAGAAACAGGATTTTGTTAAAATTCAAGTCTTTTCAAGGCTCAAGTCCGCGCGGAGAGCCTCAGGAAAACACGCGGCGCGCTCGTGAGCGAGATTACAAAATGTTTTCAACGGTCGCATGGTGCTTGTAGCGCCGTTCACCCACCGCCTCGGGAGTCGGTCTTTGACCGCGCGGCGCTCTTCGTATCCAGGCTACCCACCCAAACACTGCACCCTCTCGTGAGCCGCCCACCGATCAAACAAGGTCCTTAAAATTTTCTTCGAGGTATTCTACTTCTCCTCTTTGGCAAAAATTCAAAGATTGAAAGGTGTTTGCTATGTTTTTCCCCGAGAAGGAAATAGTGCCTTTGAAACCATTTCATCATTTAAAAAACATGAGATAGACAAAGTGTGACATAGTTTTGTCAAAAACCGGAGAAAAGATTTCTGAGCTTAGGGGTCTCAAATCAATTTGATAGTGTCTAAAGCATGCGAAAGAGCAAATGCTTACGCATAAAGAGAAAAAAAAAAAAAAAAAGTGATTAGAGGGTGGGGTGTTTTTATCAGGGCTTAAAGGGCCTTAATTGCCTTGAAGAACAAAGTGAAAACCATACACAAATTACAAGACAGAGCAAGGTGAGTTGTAGAGGTCTCAAGTTGCCGTAAGGTGTCCTAACAAAGGTAAACAGCCCAACCTTGTCTACAAAACCAAAGGTGAAAACAATGCTTATACGTAAATATTTTCATTTTAAAAGTTTCCTCTCCGTATGATGAAAAAGAAAACCTTTGTAAGTGTACCCTCCATAGTCCAAAAATCGTAGTCTCAGATTGGAAAGGATTCTCAAGCATGCTCGTAGGTGTTTTGTTTTACTTTGTAAAAAATAGTGGGAAGAGAAAGGAAGGCATTGTTTGAAGAGAAAGGTGTTCTCATCAAAACAAAGGAGATCCCTTGCTCAAACAAGGGACCACCAACACATAATTTCAAGACTTTTCCTGCCACGTTGATAAGTTGATTTTTTTTCAGCTTGAAAATAATTGTTGTTTGCGATCAAAGAGGATTAAACAAAGGACTTATAAGTGATGACAGGTGGTTGAGAAAACACCAAGGGCCATTTGAGATAGCTTTGTTTTTGAAAAAAATATCCAAAAAAAATGCTCTCCAGGCAAGACAAGAGAAGTGTCCTTCACAAGAGGTTTGAGTCCTGTCTAACCGAAGAGTGTGAATGCTCATCCACTGGCCCCGTTTAACTTTCATGAATTTGGGTGTCTAGATTTTTTTCAAAGGGTACAGGAGGTGAAAAGCTATTCCCCCTCGACACATCTTTGTGCTTTGAGATTTCAAGGGAAACACTTTCACCTCAAGAGAGAGCTGGATTTCAAGTTTTCTCCTGGATCCATTTCCAAGGCCACCAATATCCTTTATGTCGAAGAGAAGTGGCTTAAACAAGAGCCACCTAGACTCAAAACAAGACAAACCATTTTTTGAAGACTGAGTACCTGGATACATGTCCATCCATATTTCCCTTCTCATATCTCGTCGACTAGTTATGCCCCCCTCATGAAGATAATCATGAAATACTTCACTTGGTGAGGGAAGATTCTCCCGGGTTCATGCTTAACATGTCCTGCTGCTCATGCATTTCACAAGAGCCAAATTGTTAAATCTCCCTTTCTTCCTCCATAGAAGTATTGAAAAAAATGGCCTCAACTCTGCTCGTAAAAGACCTTCTTCTCAAATAACTCAGCCTTTCCTTTTCCGTCATTCCCTCATCATGCTATCATTCTTCATCAGCTTGAGAAGAAGGAAATATCTTGGGACACTTTCATTGCACATCCGCATTTCACCAATGTTCCTTCATTCCATACATCTCCTTCACCTTCCACTCACCATCCTTCGCCTTCTTCAAGCAAGCCCATTCCCAAGAAGCTCAAATTTCCCATGATCGAACAAGAAGAAGACAATGATGAGGAGGAAGAGCATGATGATGATGAGAAAACAAAATGAAGATGAACAAAGCAGTTACATGAGATGATGAACAACAATAGCATGATGATGAACAACAACAAAGTATGATGATGAACAACAGCATTACGAGAAGCAAGAGCATCAAGGGGAAGAAGGGTAGAAAAGTGAAAGAAAGATCATAGTGAGGAAGGGCAAAGAAGGAAGAGCATCACAATGATAATATGCAAAGAAAGTGATGAAGAGCAACGCCATGAACAAACTAAAAACAAGAGGAGAAATAATGAGTGAAATTGAACATTTCGATGAGGACATTGGTAGCCCTCATAGCAATAAAAATATGAAGATGAAGCCTAAAATTCAAGAGACAAAGCCTCAAATTCCTAGAGACAACAAAGACAATGAAAGAGGGCAGCCCTCAAAAAGACATGCAAGAAGACAAATAAAGCATTCATGAAGAAACTCAAAACAATGGAAAGAATGATGAGGAAAGTAAAAGCGCAAAGAGCTAATAGACATGTACAGCTACCTCTCCTAGGCAAGGGGTCATGCTTTCTTCTCCAAAAAGTGGCCAAGCCCCGGACATCAAGGAAAAGGGTGCCCAAAACTATAACTCCAAATGTTACTAGGCCCTCCAAGCAAGGGGAAGTTTCCCAAGCAACCCATTGTCGAATTACCCAAGAGGAGGAAGTTCAAGAACACACCAGCACAAAGGGAGAAAGAAGAAAAAGCAACCATGAAAAGGAGAGACTTTGACATAATTCGAAATCCAAAGTGATGATAGCTAATAATGAGGCTCCCATCTCTAGAGAGACTCTTTGATCAATAGATAAAAAAAAATTGATGCTTTTAGGATAGATCTCAGAGAGGTATAGAAATTTCAATCACTTCTTACAAAACACGAAATAAAATGATGAGTGTCCACATGACAGATATGGTGACACGTCATCAAATATAAAAAGGAGGCCTCCAAGGCGCAAGCTAAATTGGAAGAATTCATGGGTGATTTAAATGATAGCGAATATGAAGATCACCCAAGGAGAAAGAGGCCAAGAACCATGGGACTCAGAAGAGCCCTTGAGAAACAAAAGGAAGAAGAAGTCGCCTTTCTCCAATCTATTCCTCTCACTACTTTGTTCACCCAAGAGATAGAGAAAAATTCAGAAGCATGGCTCGAGAGGGTGAATGATCACTTGGAAAAGAAGTTGAGGAAGGCCAATATAGATTTGGACCTTTAAAGGATGATGATCAGGCACTATAAGAAGCTCAATCGCCCCGCCTTTATGGACATTGAAGGCCACACAGAAAACTCAAGGAAGCTCAAAGGAGGTGCCCGGCACACCAAAAATGAAGAAATACACCTCAAAGCTCCAAATTTTGGCCTTAGCTTCACAACATGTTTCTAAAACCCTTTAGGGATTATGTTTGCCAAATTTTGGCGAAATTCAACAAGTTTTGGTTTTTTGTCATTTTGGCTTTTGGATAAAAATCATGGGCATCGCCATTTCTGTTCGTCAGTATCCTCAAAGGATGAAAATGGTATCATTGGATGCCATCTTCAGGGGCATACACTTAATGATTTTCAGATCAATTGAAGATGATTTTCTCCCACAAAAATGCAGTGAAAAACATTCACTTTTTCCACACTCGTCCTCGTTTATCAAAGTTAAAAGTCTATTTTTTGGGTTTTTACACACAAAGTCAATTTTTGACAGACTTTCTAGAGATCAGTTGGGAGAAATCTAAGAAATTGGAAAAGTGACATTCAGAGCTTTCCAACAAGCCATCATGGGCCTCGCGTTTCACATCAAAGGCCTCCAAAAGTTCTCCGGCAAGACAAATGACTTTTGGCTGATATATTTCTTAAGTATTTTTGTGAAAATGTACTTTTCTAAAGTGACTTTTCCTATGTGTGTTTAGCTATTTTTGGGCATGATTAAAGCTATGAAAATACATATTTTCCTTTTTTTAGCATTTTTGGAGATATTTTATTAGATATTTTGTGCCTTGGGCTTCGCAAAGCCTCAAGGACAAAAATCGATATTTTTGATGGCCAATGAGATTGCAAGTTGCACTAGGAGGTTTTCCCTCATCTTGGCCTATATATTCCATGAGAATTCATTGTAAACAAGGCTGAAATTGATGGATAGAAGCAATATATGGTTATATATGAAGCTTGGAAGAAACACTTGTCTCATGTATCGGATAGTTTCTTGAATGTTTTTGGATGATGAAGGAGGTCCGTTATGTTGATTCTTTGACTCTGGTAAAATGGTATAGTGTCCCTTCGTTATGCTTCTTAGTTTTCATTCATAACTCCATTTCTTTTCTTTCTTGTTGCAAGACATTAGAGAATATATTTGAGACATGCCCCTTGAGGCACTTCAAATTTCCTATTTCTTTATAGCTTCTATGTTTTCTTCCTCTTCTTAGCCATATCAAAGAATCCTTGATTACTCTTTGATAACCGAAGAAATTGTTTGTTTGTTTCATTTATTATGTTTGTTGCATGTTAAGTATGATTCATGATATGCCCTCTCGCTTACTCAAGTGGCTAGTCATAGCTCCAATTCCTCCGAAACCTTTCTTTGATTGTTTTATTGTCATTTGTTGAACCAAGGAGGTCTTGTACCGATATTTCACTTTGCCTAAAACTATGCAATCTTGCTTCAAAGTGCCCAATAGCTTAAAATACTATCTAGGCATTTTCTCATAGTGATTTGGAGTTTTTTTTTTGTCTTAAATGTATTTCCCCAAAGTCTCGATAGCAATTTCCCAAAGTTAGAGAGTCATATATCTCTATGTATTGCTTGAATGTTTATTTTTGCGTATCACCACGTATAGTTACATTTCATGATTAATGGTTAGCCCTACCATGTTTATGTCAATCTATTGAACTATTTATGTTTGAAATCCGTTGTTCTTCACAAATTTAGTGTCCATCCCACTCCATTTTACCCAAAGATCCATTTTGCCTCGCTCAAATCGGTTCTTCAACAACCTTGGTATCACCATCTGAAATACTTTTAACCTTTTTCGAATTTACAGCCCAATTGATTCGAAATATTTTTACCTATCTTAGTCTTTGATCGCTCATCCCTCACAACCTAAAACCAAAAACCAAACACCTACTTCATAACTAGCCTAAAATCAGAAACACAAGAAGCAAACACACATATATCCCTTACACAATAGAAAGAGCCCTCTCTCGAGTCCAAAGGTTAGGTCCTCGGGCTCCAAATATTGGTTTTGACAAGTCATCGTGTCACTTGGCTTTCCAATCACCCAAATCATGGGATCCCTAACATAATGGCGACTTGCCAAAGGGGGACTCGAGTGATAAAACAAATCCTAGATTCCCACACATTTTAGAAGCCTTAGGAATACTATCTCTGACAGAGTTATCCCACCGCTCCTCAACATAATGGTGATCACGGTGGACTCGATTCAAAACATCCTCGTATCCCTTAGGATCTCCCAAAATCTCGCTCAAAATTAGAAAACTTAGGTATTGTCTCAAGAGTAGAAACTAGCTCCTTCACCATCTTAGCAAAGTCGATGATCTTATATGGGAACTCTTCCAAACCTCGTGGCTACATATAGGAAACTAAGAAAACCCAAAAAACCTCTCAGATTTGTGTTTATCAATATTGATGGTGGACCATACACATATACTCTCAAAACAACTAAAAATCCACTCCGGCGACTCCACTAGCCCTCTAGTAGGCCTTACTTACTTTGCTAAATTTTAGAATACTATCCGATCACCGTGACCTTTCGTTCATATTAATCCGAATATCTTACAAGACGCATGGAAAAGCCTCTTTTTGAACTAAGCACACTAAACATTTAGCCACCTCATCGCCACACTAACATAATGGCGATCACGGTGGGACTTTCCGAGTGGTAAGCAAAATTAGATTCTTAAAATTTCAAAGAAATTCCCTAGGAATACTATCTCGATTGACTTATCCCACCACTCACTAACATAATGGCATCACTATGGGACCTTCTGATTTAGTGACAATCTAAGTACTCCTTAGTAACCTTGAAAGTCTCAATCAAACTTAGAAAACTTAAGTGTTGCTTCTTGAAGAGTAGTAGCTAGTTTTTTCACCATCTTAGCAAAATGATGACACAGCTTTATAGGAACTCTTCCAAACCTCATAAAGCTACACACAAAAATTTAGAAAACCCCAAAAACATTCGCATTAGCTTTTCCCTAGTTATTGGTGGTGGACCAGCTACATCTCTACAAAAACAACCAAGTTCCACCGGCGACTCCACCAGCTCAAAGAGGGCCTAAACCTGCTAAAAACCAAAAATTCATAAACCAAGTACTTTTCTCGTTGACTCTTCCTTTCCAAAACTTAAAACTCATGGTGCAAACTCGTAATCGTTAGACAAACTAAGTATAACTTAGAGATTCGCGTAAAACTTCACCCAACATAGAGATAAACAGTAAAACAACCCTGGCAACAGTCCTCAGCTTGTCCAGACAACCCACAAACCTGCTGAAACCAAGTGATCACTCTTCTCCTCAGTGCCTATCTCAAAGTTTGCTAGAAAACCTTTTCCCGTAAAAGCATTCGATAGTATTGGTGGTGGACCATATTTCTCAAAGAAATCCACCCAGCGACCTACTCAGCCTCGCATTTTTGTTTTGACCATCCTTCATTAGAAAAACCTCTTAAAAAGGCCATTCATCCAAAACAATCACCAATTACCATCCTCTTTAAACTCTAAATTCGAAATTTGGCTTCACGAAGAATCAATACTGCATCTCATCCGCACTCCAAATCCCCCTATCATAGTTGATAACTCAGCGAAGACTTTGGTGGGTGCTTCCGAAACTGCAATTTAGCTACCGATAGGTCCATCCGTAAAGCAAGATCGTACTCCGAAAACCTCACATCCTTGCAAGATTCCCCATTTGACTCAAAATCAACAAAAACCCTTTTTAGAAGAAAGTTTGGGCTAGCAGGCAGTAAACTTACGATCTTGAGCCCCTAGATCCGCCATAAAGTCCTAGTAGAGAAGCCCTCACCTACTACACCTCCCGACTTTCACTTTCTCCATCACTTTGGCCTCCTACCACCCCGTATCCGCTCAAAATTAGATCAATAGCCCAAGTACATCCAAGACACCCATCCAAACCACTAACGTTCAAATCACCTCACCATCCTACAAGCCCTCATTTTGTACATCATCCATTAGCTCCCCACCATGGCAGCCTCTCGGTATGCACCCTTGTGTCATGGCACACCCTTGGAATCTTTTTAAAAATCACTATCAATCCAAAATCCCACACTTTACCGGAGCTGAGGCTACTACCACCCAACAAATACGTAGATAGAATTAGCGATGCCTTTGAATACATGGAAATAGAAGACGAGACTATAAGAATGAGGATGTTCGCCTGTGCCTCAAGTGAGAACCCAAAAAAATGGTTTAAGAGCTTAACCTGAAACAACATACACGATCTCCCGTATTCGCCTGCCTTCACAAATAAGTGGAAATCGCAAAGAACCCCATTCAAATCCTCCGTCGCAGTACAACAACATAAAAAAGGAAAATGGGAAAATCACAGAACACCGCACTAGGTTCAACAAGGTTGTTTACAACGCCCTTCCGCCTCACTTCAAACCTCCCACTTTGGTCATTTTTAGCAAAGTTCCCCAAATGTTTCGACCTAGACATGACTTATCAAATAGTAGACAAGGACCTCTCAACCTTAGAGGAAATGCAAAAAAAGCCATAATTTACCAACTTAGTTAAAAAAGAGCCAGGACTAGATCGTAAAGGAAAGTCACATACCGAGATGAGGTCTCCCCTTCACCCCTTCCTTAGATCCTAGAATAGATGACTAAGTTAGATCCATGGCGAAAATGTGGAAAATATGAGTGAAAAGGCATCTCTTAGGGAAAACCAACGAAACCTCCAAACATAAACCAAAACCAAAATTTTAGGAGGGAACAGCCTCAAAACAAACCAAGGGAAAATGACTAAAAATTAGGCCATCCTTTAATGAAAATTTATGTTGATGAGGATGAGAGGATACAAAACCCATCGATGAAAATCATTTGAACCTTATAGGTTCATAATGAGAGTGAGGTTTACTCACAAAGAAGAACAAGCTTTCTTCTCCAAATCAAAATGAAACCAACTATGAAGATCCCAAAGATCCCTATAGATTTTCGTAATGCCATAATAGAAGCTCATATGCGCATGACCTTAAGTAGAAGAAACCAGGACAACTCCAAGAAAGAAATTTTATTAACGTTAAAACCCCTAATACCATCCTTAAAAAGCAAAGTGATAGCACAAAATCATGGTCAAGAAACTCACCAAAACAAAGATAAAGCTATTCAAACAAGTCTTGGCTCGGACAGCCCTAGTACCTCCACCAAGATTCCCGAGATGGTTGTCAAAAAATCCCTAAACAAAGTCAAGAAACTCGCAATACAGAGAAAGTCATGGCCGAAAAAAATTGAAGCAAACCTATATAAACGACAAGCACCTCTATTTTTGAGGGAGAAATCGCTAAATAAATATTACCATGCCCTACCAACTTATCGCCCAAAGCTCTTATAAATCCCAAGTGTTAAAGGTCCCGACTTAGGAAATGGTGCAAACACCCCAAATCTACTGGAGACACTCGAAGTGTTGTTTGGTCCAAAAATAGAAGGGAAATTCCCAAGAAAGAACCACTCTTCCTTTTACATTAGTCCTAATATCCTAGACTCCTGTGGCCTCGTATAATATTATTCAAGGTGGTGATGGAAAGACTAGGCCTAGAAATAA
Organism: Pinus albicaulis; assembly: GCA_034641835.2. Lineage (NCBI taxonomy): Eukaryota > Viridiplantae > Streptophyta > Pinopsida > Pinales > Pinaceae > Pinus > Pinus albicaulis. Next base: position 10,191,524 of record CM076577.1, read on the forward strand.
CAAAAACTTATAAAGACTTCTTATATTCATTTGATTCAAGCAGATGCTATGTCTAGGCTTAATCAAAGATCTTTGTTTTAGTTTGGCCCAAATACCACCGCAAAAACACATGATCATGGACATAGTGGTAGCAGCATATTCCCCCAAGTACGAAATGCTTTATCCGTAACTCGGGGGAGCTAAGTCAGGAAATATTCAACTTGATATGTCCTACGCCACTATTCCCGTGCTTAACCAAACTAGAATACTCTCTATCGGGAATCACACATGAAATATATGGTCGCTAACCAAGAAAGGCCAGATAAATATCCCGATGTACTCCTTGCATTCTGGATTCGAACTCTTTCATTTTACACACCGATGGAGATTATCAAGAAACAAATCAAGAGGATTTTGAACAAACTTAGACCCACCACATCAATCGCCCCAAGTTCTATGATGAACTAGACACTCGGTAATTATCATGACCATGATCAAGCTATGTCTTCGAGGAAAGAGAGTTTGTTCCTTTTGAATGTGATAGAGCAAGAAGCACAAACTATTATGTACCATCAAGCAAAATTTCTCAAACTCAGTGCAAACATCAAAGAAAGAACATCAGAGACCTTTTTCGTATAGAGGCACAAAGACCTGCATATCACAAACCTCTTTGGAAACTAAAGGGGAAGCTTAATGTTCTTACCATACCTTTTTAAGGATTTACCATCACATAACTTTACCCTTCAAGTGAAACCTCGATCGTAGCCATAACAACCCAACCAGGAAACACTAAAAACTTCTTATGAAAGGATATGATAACCATGTACCAAATATACCCGAGTTGTTTGAACCAGCTAGCATTCTCAGCCACTCCACCAAAGACTTAGAACCGCTAGAATTTGCAATCTTGCTCAAAATACTACTTCATGTAGGGAAAATAGTGAGAATCACTATGCCACTACCATCACTCAAAGAAAAACTTCGACAAAAGAAAATACAAAAATCTTGACCAAACAAAGAGTAGTCAAAGACAGTATCAGTCAGGTCATGTGGATCCGTTTTGATTTTAGAAATACTTACTGCTGCACTTTGTGACAAAAGAACTATATCCTTCCCCGCTCTCTAAGACCATGATATACCAATGATAAGTGATTTTAATCACGTGTCTTTGCAAAAATGATACCAGACATAGCCAAATAATTCCTTTGCAAAGCATAATTCAAAGAATTTTTCAAATATGGCCGTGAAGTAGTTCCATCTTCAAACCCGCACTGCAAAACCACTGGATATCAAAAACATGTTCCTAAAAGCCATGTTTCAGCTCTAAATTTTATTCGATGTACCTCGATGATTTCGCTGCTACATAATTCAAAAATGACAAATAATATCCGCATTATTTGAAAAATATGTACAACAAAAGAAGGAAGGGAAATCAAAGGTAAAGAGGTACAGCTGGAAGCTACGAAGTTGTTCAAAGATTCATGCATGAATCTCAGTGTCATGCTTGGAAAGAGAAAATTTTCCAAATTTTTCTTTCAGGATGTCGTGTGGACCAAGAGTGGCAGGAGATCCTTATGAAGATAAGATGCTTAAGTTTCACCATTACTCTTGGATTTCGAGTTAAACATTTTCAATCATTGTATATGGGCCATTGTTTGAAAAAAAAAAAACTATAAAAATTCAAAAAACAATAGAAAAATAGAAAAAGATGTATGTGTTTGAAAAATAGAAAGAAAGCCCCATGTTCCAAAAAATAGTCATTCTAAAGCTACAAGTCTAAAATGCTACTACTAGTGCTCAAATGTCTTGTTCAAATATTCAGCCTAATCATAATCGAACATGTTTTAAATTTATTTGCCGATAATAGTGAGAGGAAAGATAGTCAAAATTGTGTAAGCTTGACTACCAAAGAAAAAATAGATTAGGAAAAGATACCGGTTCCACATGCTCAAAACATAACCAAAGAGGAAAGCAGTGATGAAAAACAACCGTGTATCCTAGCCTCCTACTTAGATTTCATTTTATGCAAAATAATATTTGTGTGCAACAGACCTTTCATGCCACAAGTACATGACGAATCGAATGTCTAATCCCGATTTGTCATTTTTCAATTTCATGTTTTAGATTAGAGAATAAAACTCAAGCCAAACAGCCTTAACCTGACAAATATCCAAAGATAGGTAGAGAAACAAAGGCTCATCAAATTAATCAACTCATGTATATAAGTGGAATTAGATAGTGTCATTTTTCAAAAATATTATGTCAAAGGGTTGCTAGTCCAATGCACCCAAAAGAAGAAAATGTTAGGAAATGTAGTAGGGTAGGTAGAAATGTCTTGGATGCTAATCATATTGCCAATTTTAAAAAATAGCATCAAGGAAGAAAGAAATTTGCGCCAATGGATAAAGGTACTCGGTCTTCAAAGAACCGAAATCTCGAAATTCTAGACACCTCCCCGAAAAGGAGCCGCCCAAATGGAGCCACTATTAGTCAATATTTTTCACCTGCTGATGATGACTAGTTTTTAAAGCCAAGTTTTCTAGCAATGATCTCCAATTTGTCAAATTTGTCAGCTAGAAAGTCATCTTCATAAACATTTTTCCCTCTCTACCTTCTCAATCACCTATGATGAGAAAAAAACCTAATCACAAGCCATATCCAGCCTACCATACAAACTTGTCCATCAGCCGTCATAAGCTAAAGTCATCCGCTATCATTCACCCTCATCCCCAGCTCATTCATTAACCAATTGATTGGATAAGAAGGTTAGCTTCCCTACCTCTGGTCATACATTTATTTATCACTGCTACTCAAAGAGAATACCCCAACTGTCAGTAACTTCCCTAAGTTAGGTAGTGGCGCTTTAGGCATTCTTCCCTTGGCAAACTATCCTAAAGCCAAAGAACCTCTGCCTAATATCAACCAGTCATAGATAACTTCCTATTTTGCAAATAAAGCTTGATACACCTTTAAGTTGTGCCACTAACAAGCCTTGGATGTACGCTAGCAGCATATGCCACAAGTCAAACTGACATTAGGTCGTATTTAAATGTTTCAATGTCTTTTTCAAAACAAAAGTGTACCAGTTGTTCCAAGACATTATTAAACTTAAATATGAGAAGACAATCGTCTTCATTTGGTTTTGAGCCCGGGATGCAAGTATTAGTTAGAGAGGTAATTAAATGAACCCCCGCAAACACAACAAAGGTTAGTGACTAATGACTAAGAAAATACACTGCAATTACAAGTCATGTTGCTCCTAGGGTCAAAGGATGCATGAGAGCATTTTAACAACATGATTACATATCTCTGTAGAATTTCCCCTCATGGCATATTGTCAATTTGTCACTTATTTACTTAACTCGAATAAGACCACAAGGAAAGATGATTACGCTTGGAAAAAATGATGAAATAGCATCACCGTGTAAACCTCCTCCAAACATGAGCAGAGGGTTGGATGACCGTGTAAAACCTCCTCCAAATATGAGCAAAGGGTTAGGTCATTGGTTTAAAACCTCCTCATTGCAGGTGCGTATGGTTGGAGAAATGTGATAAAGGCCCCCTTCATTTAACAATCGCAGGGACATGAATAGAGGTATCCTCATTAGAAAAAGCACAAAGCTAACAATGCCGCAAATTGCCTAAAAACTTGTCAGCACATTTTTCTCCAATGGATGAAACCACTAACACAACAAAGGTGTTTCAAGGATTGCTTATATGGTTTCACCGTTTGGAAGATGATTATGCAATATAGTGAGAAATAATTGGATGATTAAGAGAAAAAGTTGTTAAACAAGATGACCAAGTAGTGATATTTTGATATTAAAATAAGCTTTGCTTTTCCCCGTCCATGAATATATTTTTCAAACCTCATCAAATTGACAAGAAGGTAGTCTAAGTCTATCAAGGACTTTGAAATAAACACATAGAGACAAAAGAGTGTGTGAAGAAAAGGGTATGGCATGTGTTTTAAATTCAAGGACAACATTCAAAGAAATGAAACATACCACCGTCATAAACAAAGGCATTTTTTCTATGAAACATGTGATTTTTACCTCATTGTCAGACATGATCAGAGAAGGGTCTTGAAGGATTTCCTATTTGATAAGCAGATTTTTGCTAAATCTGGAAAGGAGGAAACTATGCTTCACCTCCATACCAAAGGAAAATATCCACAGTGCTTGACTGCTTTGATCAAACTCGCACAATAGCCATAATTATCATCAAAACACTGTGAGAGCAAAGAACAAAGTCAAAGTAAGTTTTAGAGTGGTGATCTATCTCCTTCCAAGATATGGCAAAGGATGCCTCACAAATATTGATACAGACTTCAAACAGTGCTCCTCTAAAGACAAACAAACAAAGGTGATGGGTTTATTTTCTAGGCAAGAAACAAAGAAAAGTAATAAAAAGGAGCCATGACTATGGTGCCATTCAAAAGAGCCTCCACAAAGATTTAAAATTGAAATATGGGCCTTTGTAATGTTTTAAGGTGATTTAAGTTTTTTATATGACAAAAGGGGGCCTTTTAAATTCCAAATCCTCACAAAAGAAAAATACGAAGATGCGTTGGCTTTTTCTACTTTAAAAGGAGTGAGACCATTGGCAAAGTCTCATGGAAAATTCAAAATGCATACAATGTTCCCCTAAGCCTACCATCGGATAAACGAGGGATTTCGAGCAACTAAGTCTTTTCAAGGCTCAAGCTCACGCGGTGTGTTCGCAAAACGCGCGGCGTGCATGTGTGAGCGAGATTACAAAGGTTTTCAACGGCTCACGATTGCATGTAGCAACGTGCTATGCGCCTGTAGCTGGGCCATTCACCCACCGCCCGAGGCCGACCGACTACGGCGCTCTTTCTTTTTGGAATGTGCCGCTCACCCAAACACCTTTAAAAACTTTGTGAGCTGCCAGTTCTAATTGATCAAACAAGGTCTAAGCTTTTTCTTCTAGTGTATTCATTTCTCCTTCTTGAGAAAATCTAAAGATTGAAAGGGTGTTTGCCGTGTTTTTTCCCCCGAGAAGGAAATAGTGCCTTTGAAATCATTTCATCATTTAAAAACATGAGATAGACAAAGTAGTATATGAGACAAATAGTTTTTCAGCACCGAGAAAAGCTTTTGAGCTTAGGGGGTCTCAAATCAATTTGACAAAGTTGTCTTAACAAGGGCTTTAAAGAGCAAGCCATATAAAGAGCACAAGACAAAAAAAAATGACAGAGAGGGGTGTTTTATCAGCTTAGTATTTTGAATCTACCTCGAAGAACAATGAAAGCCATGGTACAAATTACAAGACAAATAAGCAAGAGTTGTAGAGGTCTCAAGTTGTCAGAAGGTGTCCTAATAAATGGTAAAACAAAAACAACCCCCGTCTACAAAACCAAAGGTGAAAACAATGTTTATAAGGCAGTCAATACGAAAAGTGGTCCTCCAGATGATGAAAAAGCAACTTTGTGGCACCTCCATAATCCAAAAATTAGAGTCTCATGAATGAAAGGCTTCTCAAGATGAGCTCTGAGGTGTTTGTTTTAATTTGTAAAAACAAACAGTATAAAAGGAAGCAGTCGGAAGAGAAAGGTGTTCTCATCAAAACAAAGGAGATCCCTGCTTCAAACAAGGACCACCAACACATCTTTGACTTTGCCCTGCCACGTTGATAAGTTGATTTTGTTTCAGCCGACAAATACTTGTTGTTTGGCTTCAAAGAGGATTAAGAAAGACTACAAGGAGGACAAGGGTGTGGTTGAGAAAAACTTTCATGGGCCATTTGGAGACAAATTTGTTTTTAGGTGTACATTCAGAAAAAAAAATGCCTCCTAAAGACAAGAGATGTATTTCACAGAGATTTGAGCCCGTTTCAACCGAAGAGGTAAATGCTCATCCATCACCCTCCGTTGTCTTTCAAAGTTAAGGCTTGTTATTTTGGTTGCTGGTGCAAGAGGTGAAGGTTATTCCCCTGACACATCTTCAGGCTTTGAGATTTCAAGGAAATACTTCTACCTCGGTAGGCTTGGATTTCAAGTTTTCTCCTAGATCCATTTCCAAGGCCACCAAAATCCCTTATGTCGAAGAGAAGGGACAACAGAATACCCAGACTCAAAATAGTGCAGCAAACCCTTGAAGCCGCAGCACGTGTATATGTCCATCCATCTTTCCCTTCTCATATCCGTCGTACTAGTTATGCCCCCTCATGAAGATAATCATGAAATATCACCATGGTGGGTGATTCCTCCCTGGTCTATGCTGCCACTATGTCCGGTTGCTCATGCATTTCACAAGAGCCACAAATTATAAACTTCCTTTCCCATAGAAGTATTGAAAAATGGCCTTCCACTGCTCGTAAAGACCTCTCTGCAGCCAGCCACTTTTCCACTGTCTCTCATCAAATGCCACTGCCTTTGTTCACCTTTTTGGGTGAACATCTTAGGGACACTTCATTGCCATCCAGATTTCGCTGACTGTTTCTTCATTCCATATCTCTTCACCTTCCACTCACCATCCTTCGCCTTCTTCAAGCAAGCCCATTCCCAAGAAGCTCAAATTTCCCATGATTTAACAAGAAGAAGAGCATGATGAGTAAGAAGAGCATGATGAGGAGGAAGAGCATGATGATGATGAGCAGCAAAAATGAAGATGAACAACAATAGCATGATGATTAACAAGAGGCAACATGATGATGAACAACATCATGATGAAGTAGGGCAACAAGGGGAAGAAGGGCAACAAAGTGAAAAAGATCACAGTGAGGAAGGAAGAAAGGAAGAGCATCACAATGATAATATGCAGCAAAGTGATGAAGATAAGTGCCATGAACAAACTCAAAACAAGGAGGAGGAAATAATGAGGAAATTGAATAATTTTTATAGAATATCAGTAGCCCTCACAACAAGAAAAAAGATGAAGATGAAGCTCAAAACATTAAAGAGACAAAGCCTCAAAGTCCTAGAGACAACAAAGACAAGAGTAAAGAGGGTAGCTCCCTGCAGACATGCAAGAAGACAAAATGTAAAGCATTCATGAAGAACTCAAACAACGTAATGTTGGAGGAAAGTAACACAAGGAAGAGCTAAGAGATACAGTTAGCCTGCCTTCCAGCAAGGGCCATGTTTTATTTCCAAAAGTATTGCTAAGCTTAGACACTGTTGGTACTGGTGCCTAAAACTATAACTCAAATGTTACAGGCCTGCAGGCAAGGGGAAGTTGCCCAAGCAACCCATTGAATTACCTCCAAGAGGAGGAAGTCCAAGAAGGCCACCCAAAGCATGGAAAGGAAAGAAGAAAGCAGCCATGAAAAGGAGAGAGACTTTGACATAATTCAAACCCAGCATGAGACAGAAGGGGAGGTCTTTAACTGGAGACCTCTTTGATCAATAGAGAAAAAAACAAATTGATTCTTCGAGGACAAGACATAGAGAGGTCTAGAAATTTCAATCACTTCTTGCAAACACAAAATAAAATGTATATGAGTGTCCATACTTGCCAGATATGAGACACGAGCCATCAAATATAAAAGGAGGCCTGGGTGTGCAGAGAAGGCCCCAGAACTCATGGGTGAGTTAAATGATAGCGAAGATGAAGATCAGCCCGTGAGAAAGAGGCCAAGAACCATGAACTTCAAGAGCCCTTGAGAAACAAAAGGAGGAAGAAGTTTCTCTCCATCCTCATTCTTCCTGTCAGCCTTGTTTCACCTAGAGAAAACTCGAGAAGCATGGCTCGAGAGGGTGAACATCAGCCCAAGTGAGGCTGCCAAGAAGGCCACACATTTTGGACCTCTGCACACACACCCACCAGGCGGAAGCTCAACTGGGCCGCTCCTGGCGGAAATTGAAGGCCACATAGGAAAAACTCAAGGAAGCTCAAAGGAGATAAATTAAAGACCAAAAATGAAGAAGACAATTTCAAAGCTCAAAATTTTAGCCTTAGCTTCATAGCATGTTTCTGAAAACCCTTGAGGGTCATGCTCACCAAATTTGGGCGAAATTCAACAAGTTGTGGTTTTTTGTCATTTTGGGCTTTTGGATAAAAATCATGGGCATTGCCATTTTTGTTTGGGGCATCCTCAAAGGATGAAATTGTATCATTGGATACAATTAGGAAATCATCAAAGCATTTTCGTATCAATTAGCATGATTTTCTCCAAAATGGTGAAAAATACTCACTTTTCCACACTCGCCCCATTTATCAGCAAGGCTCATTTTTTGGGTTTTACACATAGGTCTGTTTTGGATAGAATTCCAGAGATCAGTTGGGACAAAAACTAAGAATCTTTGGAACACAGACTTACGCTTTCCAACGAGCCATCACAGCATGCCCCTCATTTCTCGACACGGGAAAGGCTCAAAAGTTGCCTGCAAGAAGAGGACTTTCTCTACGATATATTTTTAAGTATTTTTGTGAAAAATGTAATTTTCTAAAAGTGACTTTTCCTCATGTATAAGCTTAGCTATTTTTAAGTATGATTAGTTATGAAAAGTCAATATACTTTCTTTGGCATTTTGAGATATTTCTTATTAGATATTTTGTGCCTTGGGCTTTGCAAATCCTCAAGGACGAAAATCGATGGTTTTTGAAGGGCTTAAATATACGAAAGCGGCACTAGAGCTTTTCCTCATCTTGGCCTATATATTCCATGAGAATTCATTGTAAACAACGTTGAAGTTGATGAATAGAAGCAATATATGGTTATAAAAGCTCGAAGAAACACTTGTCTCATGCATTAGATAGTTTCTTGAATGTTTTTGGATGATGAAGGAGGTCTGTTGTTGATTCCTTGACTTGCAAATGTATAGTGTCCTCTCGTTATGCTTCTTAGTTTTCATTCATAATTCCATGTTCTCGCTTGCTATAAGACAAGAGAGAATATATTTGAGACATTCCATTGGAGGCACCCCAAATTTCCCCGTTTCTTTCTAGCTTCTATGTTTTCTTCCTTCTTAGTCATATCAACATCCTTTATTGCTCTTTGATAATCAAAGAAATTATTGTTTGTTTCATTTATGGTTTTATGTATGCTAAGTGATTCACAAAGATGTCTTCTTCATGTGGATAGTCATATCTCCACCTCTCAAACCTTTTCTTGATTGTTTGATTATTAGTCAAGGAATCAAGGAGGTCTGGTATTGATCTTGTCTTTGCCAAAATTATGCAATCTTGCTTCAAAGTGCCCAATAGCTTGAAATAATATGCTTATACAAGCCTTCTCATAGTGATTTGAGTTGTTTGTTTGTCTTAAAATGTATTTCCCCAAAGTCATGGAAGTAATTTCCCAAAGTTAGAGAGTCATATATCTCTATGTATTGCTTGAATGTTTATTTCTATGCATTGATCAATTTATAGTTACATTTCTCATAATTAATGGTTAGCCCTACCATGTTTATGTCACTTCATTGAAATATTTATGTTTTAAATCATGGTTCTTCACAAATTTAGTGTCCATCCCACTCCATTTTACCCAAAGATCCATTTTGCATTTCGCTCAAATCAGCCCTTCAAAACCTTGTACTACCATCTAAAAAAGCTGACCTTTTAACTTACAGCCTTGCATTGATCCGACATATTTTTACCTATCTTAGTCTTTGATCAATTCATCCCTCACAAACCTAAAAACCAAAACCAAACACATACTATAACTAGCCCAAAATCGAAACACAAGAAGCAAACATACGTATATCCCTTACACAAATAGAGAGAGACCTCTCCGAGTCCAAAGGCTAGGTCCTTGGGCTCCAAAGATTGGTTTGATGTTACCCCATCATCATTTGCCAATCAGCCAAATCATGGGACCCTAATAGAATGCTCATACACATAATATGAAGAACTTCAGATCTTCTTCTTCATGTGTAAATATTCCTGGAGGAACCTTCATGTATTTCCCTCTCATTCCTCGATTTCTCTTTTAAGCTCATGCATAGTTTGGAGAAGAAGTTCTCAAAAATTCTTTTCCTCCATTTCTATGAATAATGTAGACTTTCCTTTGTCTCTTCCGTAAGCCTTATTTTTTATGAGAAGCTTCTTCTTCTTTTGATAACATAGATGCAATGTCTTTCACAAAGCGGATCCAAGATTATGCTCGATACCACTCCGTAGTATTCCCAAATGGGAAAAGCAAGAATATAGCTCATAATAATGGAAATAAACAACAAGTATTAACAATAATACATGTACTAAATGATAGATCCATGGTATTATGTATAAAAAAAAAAAATAAGTACAAGATCTCTTTGGGATCAAGCCCTCAATATAAGCAAAAGAAGTCTCCAATGCCAAAACACACCCAAAACAAGTAATACATCACACACAAAGCACTTCAAGCAAGCACAACAAAATTTTAATGACTAATACTACAATCGGGATGTGTAAATAAATGGATCTAAAAAAATCAAGCTCATACAAGGCCAAAAATGGAGATCTATGCTCCACAGTTATCTTTTCCTAGGACAACCTGCAGTAGAATGGTTTCTGCGAAATGTCATTACAATATGATGTAGGATCTAAGGCCCTAGGGCTGAAGATGCACTGAAAATGAAGCACACATAGTGAGGTGGCTGAATCTCGATATAGATCTCAAAGAAATTCTCCGTATCAACCCTCTCAATGAAGTGCTGCCACATCCTTCAATGGAAAGAAACACTCCAAATGGAGCAATGAACTTACACCCGCAAAAACTCATCAAAATAATGCAGATCTAGACTGAACTATATGCTGTAGGGGATAAAATAAACTTGGCCTAATGCCAATATGTCAAATAAGCCCAAGGGGCTCCTTTACTGGCCTCCCAATGGAAGGAAACCTTCCATTGCACCAGTTTCAGAAACACCCAATAAGATCTCTCCACTATCAGCCACTGCAACTCAACACATTTTTCAAATGCAAATGCATTGTACCACAAGGTCAAGTTTGTCCAATCTTAATGTGGAAATGTAGTGCAAACTCCTCCAAGAGTTTCTCAATGGAAGAGGTGGGATTCCGATCAAGAACACCCGGTGCTAAACAACACTCAATATCAGCTAAATAGTTAGAGAAATATATATGTCTAAATGTATCTCATAATATAATACATAACATATCATAACATGAATAATATGGCTTCCATCCTTCCTTTTATAAGAAAATGAGCTTCCAAACCCTAAGCCCCATTCATTAATGACACTACTTCCATGCAATGTGTCTCCAAAATCTGTTATTCCTCATTGAAAGCAACTCCTCCATGACATCGTTGTTTATTTGGTCAAAGTTGACCCAATCCACAAGTTCTAGCCCCCGTTCACACCTAAGGGTGCTTTATTAAGCTAAAAAATATGATCCACTTTTAGATGAGAAATGGATTTATTCCTAATAAAGAGATTTATGGGTCTCCCTACCCACTTATTCATCAAACAAGAAGGAAAATAGATTTTAATATTTCAATTAGTTGCATGCTAATTTAGGAATATTGCGTATAAGGCTACACATAGGTATCCTCACTTAACCATGACAAGATACAACACTTTCTTCGATGAGGAATTTGAAAAAGTCCTTTGAAAAGTGGTCTCATGCTAGAAAGAAAAATGAAAAAAATAAGAGCCAAATAGGCCCATTTTCTGATATCTCTATCTTACAAGTTCATGGATGTATCAAATAAGGAGAAGGTCATTGTTTCGTTAACCCTAGTTGCAAGCATAATCTCATCAATCCGAAATTACTGCAATATTACAATTTCAAGACAACATAGTGTCAACACACAAAGCGATGGTGCACACATTTAAATATTTAAGGACTTAAAGGTTACCACAAACATAAATATGTCTTACTATTGACATCCAATACTAAGGATTGGGAAATTAGTATAAATATTATAAATAACAAAACAAAGAAGATGAAGACACATTGTAAGATGAATCTTAATATTCTCCCTCTCGTTGTATATATTAAATATTTCTCTTAATGCAAACATAATTTTCATTTAGAGCTATAAAGCTGGATTAACTTGGTATCATAGATGGTGTCCCAAATTAGCCCTTTCCATGTGTAACTCCTGGCTATTTTTCTGCCATATTTTTCTGTTTCCGCCTCTAAATCGATCCTATTAAGTAGTAGAAGGGAACATCATCATGTTAATTGTATTTTTTCCTCTACATTAAGCAATTAAAACTACATTGAATTATTTGGAAGTGTGTGATTAAGAGAGATGGTGTGATGGTCATTTCATTTGAATGATGAGAGTGCTACAAACATCGCATTCAAGAATGAGTTATGCAGTTGAGCGTGGATTCTCGGTATATGTCTTAAAATACTCTTATTGAGCACTATGATATGCACTCTTCATTGAATTTATATTTGCATTGAAAATATTCTAAATATTTATGAAATACATTAATTATGCATTGTTGTGTATATTGATGAATTGGTGTTTTGGAAACTAGATTTGTATGTCATGTGCTTTGAAAATGAAATTCTACTTACATACGATGGTTTTAAAATGTGTCGAGAACAAATAGTTTTGTTTGATTGATGTGTTAAGATACATGGTGTATTATGGTATGTGTTGAAGTTCTTATGGAATATGGTTATTCATATGTGTTGGGTCATTCATATTCATATCCATAAATTGTGTATGGTTTGAATGGAGCCATAATATATTACATGGAACAATATGAAATTTAATATGGCATATGTCGTATAAAATTTGTTGGTTCTCTCCATATGTGTGTTGGGAATAATATTATATAGATTAGATATTCATTGTATGCTGAATATATTTATATGGCATTAGTATTATAAGAGCATTTAGTTGAATATATACACCTTTTATTTATATGCACATTGACTTGTCATAGGTTTTCATATTGCCTAGGTTGGCTACATAAAAGGTAGAAAGTAAGGTTGTGATTACTTTTGGAATTAAAAATAGGTATTCTTTGATGATGCATTCACTCATCTCCATAGTTGATTAGTTCTCTTTGTAAAATAGAACTACCACACATGGTCTAGGAAGATAAAGCATACCTTTGGATTTTTAATGAGTTGGGGAAAGGAGTTTGTGAAGGAGAAAGAGGAAATCCTCCGAGAAGCCCACTTCAAACAAATACCTCACCATATGGGAGAACAAAGAATATCAAGGCTTATGCCTTGATTGCAACAAATACCAATGAAGAGGTGAGTCGTTATATTACACCATTCAGAAATGTGTTTTAAGCCTTAAAGAAGCTAAGTGATTTATATGACTCATACTATGATCTTGAAGTTGTTTAATTAATGATCAAGTTTTTAAATTTAGAATTGAAGGATGATGACCCTGTCTTAGCCTCTGAAATAAGGCTTTCATTATGTATGATATAGAATCCACTAGTGTTAAAATGGATTTTCCCTCAATATCTTTTGTTAAGGCACCGTATCCCACTTATTCTCATTATCTTGAGTCATTAAAAGCTAGTGGAAAACTTAAGGAGATTTCCTTTGGCACTCTTGTGGAGAATTTTAATGGAAGAGAGAAATATTTTGGGAAGAAGATAGTTGTTTAGTATCCGAATAATCTATATCTGCATATAATGATAATAACTAGGCACATGATCCTCGCTAAAGGAAGAGGTGTTCGGTCAGATGGGGAAGGGAAGAGTAATAGAGGCAGGGGGAATAAATTACCAAGGAGAAATACCGTATATTCATTGCATATGGTACAACATAAATGGATATAATGCTTCCACACATGCAAGCTCTCACTTCGGAAAGGATTAGATAGGAAACAAGATGAAGAGAAATGAAAAATCATTAGATAAAAGGAAAGGTAAGCACCTGACCTTTCCACCTATGATGTGGCACACCGCAATATTGGAGTAACTGCAAGCATATTTAATGCTTCATTTGATTATGCATGGTTGCTTGATTCCGTGCTCCACATGAATTTTAGAAGAGATTTATTTGAAGAATTCATCGAAAAATGTTGATGGACTGGCCTAATTTGTATATAAGTAAAAAATCAAGCCATCGTGGACTTGGTACAATCAGATCAAATTGTCTAAATTTCCTCTTGGAATTTCTTCTACATGGTGTTGTCTACCTCCCAAAGTTACAAAGAAACTTGTTGTATTTGGTTCATATTTTCTAGCAAGGACACTCCATTCACATATTCGATGGCAAGGTTGAGGCAAAAAAAAACATCAAAAACTCACTCTTGCCATGACTGGGAGAGAATAATAAATAATGCTATGTGCCTACAAGGAACTCTATTCATGGTACAAAATTTTGCCTACAATTCTCAATTTGATGAAGGTAAAATACCATCCAATGTATTATGGAATGGTATATTTGGACATGTGAACTATGACATTCTACACTTATTTAATAAAAATGGTGTTATGGGTTTGCCTACCATTCCTAGGAAAATTAAGCAATATGTATGTTAGGAAAGAACAAAAATAGTTTTTTCATGATTCTCATTCCAAAGCACATAGAAAGATTGAACTCATTCATTCCGAGTTAAGTGGCCCCATGCATGTTCCTTTTGTAAAATTGTAGAAATACATGAGTACTTGTATTGATTACTACACCGTAATGTGTTGGGTATATCTATTGAAGAACAAATATGAAGCTTTTGAAAATTTCAAAAAAATCACGCATGGATTGAAAAAGGCATACAAGATCATATTGGCTTATTCTATAACATATTCGTACTAATAATGGAAGAAAATATATTCAAATGAATTTGAAAACTACCTTTTCTCCAAACATGGGATCAAAAATAAAAAAATTGTGCCTTATAACTCGAACATAATGGTGTAGCTTGAAATAATGAATAGAAAATCTTAAATATGGTACATTCAATGATGTTTTTCGAAAAAAAGTGCAGTCAATTTTTTGGGTTGATGTAGTTCATGTCTTAACGTATATTAAGAATAGGTGTCCATATCATGCTCTAAAACAACACTTCTCATCAAATGTAGGATGACCACATTCCTTTGTTGATTCATCTCAAGGTTTTTAGTTCCACCTATTATGCCTTGATGCCTAAGGAACATAGAAACAAACTTGGTCATGAAAAGAGTCAAAAATGTATATTCTTAGGGTAATCAAATACCCACAAAGCATATAGTCTCTATGATGAAGTAAATAATAAGTTTAAGATATCTATAGATGTTACCTTTATACAATATTCCAAGTCTCTGACACGTTGTTGGTCACATTCGATCGCTAAGATAGATTCGGAATGCAATTTTTTTCTAAGATTTTGATGATGAGATTGCACATATTAAAGGGGGGACTTCCACATTAGATAAATATGTGGAATTTCCTTCTAAATCACTTTCCCGCATTAAGCTCCAACCACTAATAAAAAAGACACTTTGAGTGACGTGATTGAGAAAATTGGGAGGATAAATCTTGATTTAGCCCTAATATTACTGAATTTCGAAACCTGATCCATCTCGTAAAAGGTCCTCCAAAATGTCTCACACAAAAACACTTGGAAAGTGTTCATATCCCGATGAGGTTGGAAAGATAGAGATAAGAAGCTTGCTAGATAGCATGGAGGCGTAAGGTAGATGATTCTAATTCACCTATTGATATCGTTGTTTATTATTATTTTGAATTAAATTTATCTACATATTTCTAACCAATTTCTCAAAGAAGTCGCTCATGATGAATGGAAAGAAGTGACGCGTAAAGAATATGATGCTTTTATAGTCAATGGCATCAGCTTCTGCCAGATCCTCCAATTGGAACAAAAATCAATAGGATACAATATGGGTATTTAAGAAAAAGTATAAACAATATGGATAACTTGACAAGCATAAATCTTGGCTCATGGAAAAATGTTTTGTTTAAGGAAGGTAAGGAGGAGCTAGTTAGTTTGACTAACTAAATGATGGAAAAAGGGCTATTTCAGTTCTACCGATTGTACTTAGTAAAGTCAATGATCAGGAATGTGATGTAAGTTTAACTAATGATAGTTTAAGAAATACAATTAATGCTATAATATAATGAAATAATTGCCTCGTTATCTATATATATCTATATGTATAGCAATGTACCGTATTGGTTCAATACTTAATAAAGAATAATCTTCGTGTTCGTTATCTCTCTCCACATCGTATTTCTCGTATCTCTATATATTTACTATATAATTGCTTGAAGTTTGTCTACTATTAACAATGTATTATATATTCGCTAGATAAAACATTGGTTATGTTGCCGTAGGCTCTAACTTAGGTCATATATTATGCAAGTATAAATGTTAATGTTAGATGAAATACAATTATGGTGGGAAGAAAATATTAATAATTATTTAAAGAAGGCAAATGAAGGAATCAGCTTGTCGCTGTAAAATCCAAACTCAAATTTTTTATGGAAGAAGATGAGCACTATATAAAAGGTGCTCCAAGAGAGATAAACAATTCCCTCAAACATTGTCACCCATGAAAAAAATGTCAAAAATGAAAAAGACAATTCTAATGTTATTGAAATTTTCAAAAAATGAGATCGAATGAACTAACATGAGTTGTTTGATTCAATTTTCTAGAATACTAAAACACACAATAAGCCCTAGAGGAACGAACTTCGTTGAACATGGCAAAATTGTATTTACGTCGACTTACATGACAGCTTTGTTCCGCACAATTCCAACCTTAATACACAAATTTATTCTTTAGCAAAGGTGCATGCCACATCATCAAATATCGACTCACTATTAGTTCCACCATCCAACATTGATTGGATAAAGGAACAAAAAATCGGCATAAATTCCGTGATGCCCACCGTAAATATACAAAAGAATCATGGGATTACTTTCTAAGAAAATAACTATGGTCAAGCGTATAATCCCTTGTGGAACTCCATTATTGAAGGTCACCATGGGGGTGACAAATCAAGGCGAGAATTAAATAAGGAAAATGAAATCAAAAGAGATAAATTTGGAAAAGTACTTATAAAACGATAAATATTGAAGGAAGGAGTTCACCTCATAGGGAAACAAAAACAAGAAAGTGATTGACAATACAAAAAATCGAATTAACATACACAAAATAGAAAGCGATAAAATACAACAATGAGGGGAGAAAAATATATAACAATAATACCAGAGGAAAATAATGAAGAATCCATATTGTGGAGAGCGAAGATGCATGAGACTCTAAGAGTTGAGAGGCGTAGCACCACCCACAATTTAATAATGAATGAAGATATATTGATAACCCCTAGAGATAAAGTTGACACTATGGGAAATTTATGATGTCCAATGAATAAGGAATACTCTAATTAGATCTATATCAAGTCCCAACATTAGAGAATTAATTTAGTCACACAAATTATTCTCAAATACCTCGTAGTTTGGCATACCAAATATAAACAAAGAGACCGTCAAGAAAATGAAAATGTTATCCAAGATCAATCAAGTAATAATAATCAAATAGAATAAATATTTATCCAACTAGCTAATCTCACGATTGTACTCGTTATGGAAGAATAATTTCTTAAGAGGATAAAGTTAACCCCTAGATTCAATGACTCCACTTGGTAACAAATAGAAAAACTAGTAGATCTTTCCCCGAGTTCATTCATATTGAATCATAAACAAGAATGGTAAGAGATGAGGTCCATACATTTCAAACGAAATTTTCGATGAAGATCCCTTGTTATGGCTTCGATGCATATCCTTGATTCTTATAATACATACTTGCAAACATAGTAACAACAAAATATCAAAGGCATATGATAGGATAAGTGACTTAATATGACTTATACTAGTGATCAAGGAAACTATACGTAATATCATTATCAATGGAAAAAAAGGAAAAAAATACACAATACATCAATGTCATTTAACAATACAAAATAGGAAGAAAAAATATTTTGTATTAATCTCAAGAAATGAAGACGTTACACAACCTTAGCCTTCCGATGAATTATGGCTCCTTCCAATGGTCTTCAACCTTCTCCTTAGATGAAAAGCCTTCTAGCCAAATTTGAGCAAACATAAGTTTACCTTGTAGTCCTTTCCTAACCCTTGGTATTTGTTTTGTTTATAGGTCAAGAGAAGGAGGTTTGAGATCCTCTTCCTAAGGGATGAGATCTCAAAAGGTGGGATTAGGTTCCATAAAAAGGAATTAGCTCCATGAACAAGAGGGATCATGCATTAGTAAGCATCAACTCAAAGATTTCAGTTGGGAAATATCTACCCAACAAAGCTTCTATTTCACTTTTATTTTCACTTCCATTAATTCATGTGTGCAATTTACAAAGGGAAGACAGTAGCACACTTTTGCACTAGGTATAATGGTCAATATGCATATGCGTAGAACTTCGATAAAGGAACTGGAAGGTGCTCAAAATTAGGATTTTGGAACTTGTAATCCATAATTCTAATTTTATTTGGAAATTTTTTATCTTCTAGAATTACGTGGGAATGTGTTAGAACACTTCTTTGATGAATATCAAGAATCTAGATTGGTGGCTTTCTTAACGATGAACAAATGACGTGTTACGGATTTCACCCTATGAAAAGTCGAAAAGATGATTATGGACCGAAGTGCTTTATCATGTCAAGGTTTAAATTGGATAACATGGTTGGAGACCTTAAACAATCAATCATGGGTAACAATACAATATATAAGCATTATTGAGGTATGCATTCCCATACTCAAAGCATAAAATTCTCAATGAATCAAAAGAGGGAACACACAAAGGTATGTCAATAGTAGACACAAAGATGTGACATATCCATTAAATATGATTTGTCCGTATAATCATGAATACATAACTCCATGTACCTCAGATGGATGAAACTTTATATCCAGGGTCTTGATATCCATCTCTATTGATCCATAATACGAATCTAACCATGAGAGTGAATGTCTCAAGTCAAACATTGTGGAAACCACCCGATTACCTACCAATGATGTGGACCATTAACAAGTGTGAGAGAAACCTCCAATAATGACAATGGTTCTCACAAGACTTTCTAATACAATCTATGAAGTGTGAAAATATGTCTTTGAATTCAAACACTCATAGAATCATTCTATCAAAGGTAAAATGATGATAATTGTCAAGGTGAGAACCTGACTTAGGAATGCATGCTACAAGGTACTGAAAAATGTTTCTAGGTCAACTTCAGATAATGTGAGTTTAAGTCAATTGGAAGAAGCCCTCGTCGCAAGAGGGCCCTCAATATGAAAGTCATGTCAAGTTTTGAAGAAAAAATTTGGAGTGATCCAAGATTGACTCAAGGATGGTTGATCCAATTGAAGGCTACAAATTTCAATGTAATTTAACTTAGGTTGGTCTTCTTAAACATATTGATAACACGACATTTTGACTTTGTAGAATTGGACTAAAAAATAATACAAAAAACCAACTCAATAATTTCAATGAGGTTTGATTTGTTACGAGACAATGGATTTCCCAACCTGGTACATAAAAGTGGCGCAGTGTTATGTTCAAGAGAGACATACTCCCTTTTGTAATACAAAATAAATTTTTCTTCCCAATTTCCTCCACCATTACCGACAAGTACCTCTTTTTTAGTTTTGTAAAATATTGAGGAGGATAAAATATGATTGTCCTTTAAGCTCATCCTTTAAATGAGTCACCTTTAGAGTATTTTTAATGAATCCTAGGAAGGAGTGGTTCAATCTGCCATGACGGATGAGTCCTACACTATTTATATTTTACTAGTCCAGTTGAAGGGATAACTCGATGTAATTTTCATATTTAACAACTTTGAAAAGAAAAGAAAAGAAAACACATTCATTATTTCAATGTAAATTTTAACTATTGAGAATGTAATATTCAAAATTTGCACACAACAATTTGGAATATTAGATTTTGCTACTTTCACCTAAGAGAGGAATAAATGGGTATGAGGCCCATGCACAATAAAATTATGAATAAATTCCACTCTTAGTAAGGAAGGACAGATCACCTTAGAGTCGTGTTTTACACTTCCAAGTGTGAACAAGGACAAATTAGATGGGACACAGTAAAGTTTGACCTAAGTCAACATGCATTCTTGAGGAGGAAGGAAAACTCTAAGTAAACTAGCTCAATGCAACAAGGATCAGCCTAGACACACATATGAGAACCAAGATTGAAGATCCCTTGGTGTGAACAAAGAGGCATTGCGGGTGGATTGGTTATAGTTGACCAAGTCAACATCATCACAAAGAGGAGGGAAGCTAGCTGAAAGTGCCGCGTTTTTAAAGAGGAAGCTTCATGAAGAAGTCACCTCAACATTGTGTAGGGTACGGGGTGAGGTGGCTCACAAAAGATAAAAGGAATGCATATCATCAAAGGGAATTCATTCATGTATTCAGCTATGTTGGTCTTGAGACCACTTGCACAGTTTTTGGCTTGTTTAGGCCGAGTTGCCGCATCGTTTAGTGCAACGAATTGTATGGAATTCATCCTTCTCTTTAGATAAGCTTGCTTAAGGGATCAAAGGGGAGTGATTTGAGATTAATTTCCAGTGTATTTGGCTTGGGTCCATTCATCCATACTCATCCACACAACACAATCTCCTTTTAAAACTTTGTCTTTCATGCAGTATACAGTAGGAGGGTTGCACCCTTTGATTTTATGCTAGTCTTTGAGGAGGAGGTGTTTCAATATTCCTCCTGTGAGTTCTAAGAAGAAGGCCCAGGCCACATTTCTATATTTTTCAGCTATTTCATGTCATTTTAAGCCATGTATAATACAGATATGCATTAACCGATTATTTTCATGCTAGTTTTTTGTTATTTATGCATTTTGTCTTAAAACCCTCACGGTGTTTGTTTCGATGTATAAGAGGTTGAACCTCCATTTCTCTATTGATTGATTAATATAAAACCTATATCAATATTTTTCCATCATTTTCTGCATGAACCCTAAATATAATAACACATTCCTTGCTTCAAGAGTTGCCGCATGAGCTAGGCTAATGGAAGGCTTCATTATTTTAGCCGCATAGACTGAGATCTGTTTATATCAACTAGAGTGATTTTCACCTATACTCCTATATGTGAGTTTTATGTCATGTCTTATAAGGGATCCAAGTCCCATTTCTCACTTGCATAGCATTATTTTCTGAAGACAACTATTTTATGCCCTATATTGTTGCATTTCCACCAGGAAAGAGGATATATAGCTCATCTTGTTGTTGAGTTTCTTACATCTACTGGTATGATTTTATTGTAAATCTAATGAGATGCTCTACATTTCCATGCTCATGGTTTTCTCAAACACATTGCACAACTCGATTATTCCCAATAGTGTAGCTGCCCCCAATTTGGGACATTACAAGCAGTATCGTAGCCGCCATCTTGGCTCACCAGGATTCTTTAGGATTCAATCGAAGATAAGAAGGAGAGGAGAAAAAATTATGGAGAGGTGAGATTACTCATCCAGGCCTTTCGTACCCAAGAAGAAAGAAGAAGGGAAATTCATTGAAACTCCAAGAGGGTTTCAAGGAGGAGAAAGGTAAAGGAGACTCTAGGAAGGTTTCAAGAAGCGTAAGAAGATGCATGCACTTCCTCGTTCTCACAGAGGAAGTGGAGAGCAAGGAGACCACTTCGTAGCATGAAATCCCGAGTGGGTATTTGGCAGATACAGTGCCAACCTAGGGCTTCAAAAAGACCCCATATTTTCCTTACTTATTCAAATTCTGGGAGAGAATAAAAGAAGACCCCGCAAAGAAAGGAGAGATTAAAGGGAATGTGATTTCTATTGTCTAAATTTGATGGGTAAACTATAGCAAGAACTTGGGCAAGAAAGCTTGAGGCATTCTTCCTACTTCATCCAGTTGAAGAGAGGAGGCAATGTGTGGCTGGCAAAGATCGCACTGAGGCAGGCCAATGCTTATGGTGCAAGCCACTTAAGCCACACAAGGTGACTTCTTTTCCGAGTTCACCTGCGCCCAACATCGAACCTTCGATGGCGAATATCGAGAGGGTAGGACACACCACCATGGGAGGAGGCAAATGGTGTCAACAGTAAACCTTTGAGAGAGCAACCTTCTGCTGCCCGCAAGATTTGGAGCAACCATTAAATTGGAGGGAGGAGTCCTTACAACATCACAAGAGGTTCCCACATCTCATCAAGGTATGGGAAAATTTCCACTTTTACTTATTGCAACAAAACCTTCTAAAAGTTGTGGAAATATGTATTCATATGACCCAAAATCAAACATTGTTGTCGGGATAGGAAAGCAAAAATATCAGACCGGTGACCTAGACATCTGAATGGTTCAAGAAACAAATGAACCATCATTCTCTTGGACCCTTGTTGAGTTGCACTCAACCCTGAGGTTGAAGTGTGATCTTTAAAGGGAGTCATGAACCTTGAGATGAGTATGAGGCAGCAACTATGTCATTGGAGGGACTATCGCCGATTGCCAAACAATGAAGTGAAGAGTTTTACCTTTTTCACCTTTGGATCTTGATGGATTCGTGATGGCCATGGACATGGGATCTTCTAAGATATCTCCAAGGAAATGCATCCCAACATTTCATGGCACTTAAGAGAGGAATTGATTATGGAGGATGATAGCTCCACATGGGGAGAAATGCCAAGTTGAAGAATGACAAAAAAGGAATTCACATGGTGATGAGTGGATGTGGGGAAGAGCAAGAGACCTGTGAGCCACTTGCAAATTTATGATACAGAAGCAAGAGGCAAAATCGTTGGCTACTCTGAGAGAGTTTGGCCATCATGAGACATATCCTTTTTCCAAGGGTATGGGAGAAGAAACTTTAAGGTGATACTTAGCATCATATGGCAAGGAGGTAGACATTATGATAATGTGATATTTTCACCACATGGGTTGTATGAAGGAGGTATGATGAGGCAACAAAGGCATTTGTTTCTTTGGAGGATTGAGAGAGAGTAAGGACAAGAGTCGCTCTTACATTTTGCATGATGTTTCAATGAGAGGAGATGGCAACATTATGAGTGATTCTTTCACATTGGACATGTCGAGAATGGATTTATGAGTTGGCAAGAGCCTATTTGTATAAAGCCAACAACGCTCGCTACTATGGAGCAACAACTTGTTATGGAGTGCTCCTCGTGGTCACTTCTATATTTGTTGCACATATGTAATAGAGGAGGTAAGATTGGTAGAGGAGTGAATGGACTCATTTGTAATTATGTTGAGCATCTCCCTTGACTTGGGTTTCCAGCATGAGGGGGAGGACTTTTGCCACATATGATTTATTCCTCTTCATAGGGAATATGCCTATCACTAGAGAGCCTATCTATAGATCATGTCACCTTCTTACTTCCCTTACATGGTAAGAATTCCGTTCATGCATTTTTTGGTTGTTCCATACAATGTTTGCATGCTCTTACCTTTTCATCACAAAGGCATTTCTCACAAAAGGGAAAAGATTTCCCCTTTAAGCTCCATGGTCTATTTTTGTCCAAATACTGGTGATGGAAGCCAACCATCTACTATATTATTTAAAAGGGTGTCCGGTTACTCCTTGTGCTGCCTGGGCTGATGCACTCACCTATTTATCACTGCAGATGATTTGATTTACACAACTATTCATTTGTCAAGAGACAATCTCATGCTATGGTCTAAAGTTGTTAAAGATCACACAGACCATTTGGGAGAATGTTGGTACCTTACGTCATCACATAAAACCTTCAATATTACTTCCTATTATGATGTTGATCATGATCCTAATTGCTGATATTATTCCTACCTATATGAGGAGTATGATTGGAGGAGGAACACAGAGTGGATGTGTTCTTGGGGGAGGAGCATCCCCACACTTTCTCGCATTGCATGCTTTAAGTGGAGCATGGGAGGAGACATGGCCTCTACAAAAACATATTTGTTTTTAATGAGGAAGGCCATGAGATGGATGGGATGAAATATGGTGGTAATTTTTATCCATCATATATGAGATGGTTTGGGCCAGGTTTTGATGGTCAGCCGTCGGGAGAGGGACCTTTGGAGGTCTATCTTCCTTCTTGCCATTTGAGGGCAACATGATGGCAGCCCAAGATCGTAAAATCATTTACACTTGTCTGGGCGGGGAGAGAAAAGTAGTGTGGGGTATACTAATATGTCTACCATGATCATAATTTCAGCCCACCTACTTTTCCCAGAGCTTCATGTGGAGGATGATTTGCAAGGAGTTACCATTTCGGAGGGTGGCTCATTTTGCTTGGTTGATAGCTTGGGGAGGAGAGATTCAAATGGGGATGATGAATCCTAATCTATATCAGCCCTCATGCTTCAAGAGGACCTACAAACAACCCATTTTGGCTTCCATGGATGTTTCATTATCACACAGCGTTAGCTATATGGGATGTTACCCAATAGATGGCTTGCACACTTGGGAGGGGCAACTTGGAGATATATTGATGATACAACACCTTGATCCTTGGATAATTTCATCTTATGATGTTGTTTTAGGGGAGAAAAGGGTGCTCTTCAGTCCTATCCTTGTAGTTTGAGAGGGGAGGACTGTAATATTCCAAAATTTTCACATAAGCAAATTGGAATATTAGATTTTGCTACTTTCACCTAGGAGAGGAATAAATGGGTAAGGAGGCCCATGAAAAATAAAATATGAATAAATTCCACCTTATTAAGGGAATATATCACCTTAGGAGTTGGTTTTAGACTTCCAAGTGTGAACAAGGACATTTTAGATGGAGACATAGTCAAGTTTGACTAAGTCAACATCCATTCTTTAGGAGGAAGAAATACTCAAGTAAATTAGCTCAATGTGAACAAGGATCAACCTAAGGCACATATGTAAAATAGATTGAAGATCTCCAGTGTGAAAAGAGGCATTGGAGGCAGATTAGTTGTCCAAGTCAACAACGCAGCCACAAGAGGAGGGAAGCAAGCTAGGGCAGCGCAGTTTTAAAAGAGGAAGCTTCATGAAGAAGTCACCTCAACATTTTGTGGGGTCTGGGGTGAGGAGGCTCACCAAAGATAAAAGGAAGGCATATCATCAAAGTGAAATCATTCATGTATTCAGATATTTTGGTCTAGATACCAATTGCATACTTCAGCTGTTTAGCCAGAGTTGCTGCACTGCTTAGTGCAAGGAATTCCTGTGCATGAATTCCATCCTCTCTTGAGATCAACTTGCTTAAGGGATCCACAGGGAGTGATTTGAGCTTCATTTCAGAACTTTTCTTGGGGCCATTCATCCATACTCAGCCACACCACAGTCTCTTTCAGAAAACTGCATCCTTGATGCAGAGGCAGCAACAACAGTGTTGCATCCTTTGATATTGTGCTAATATTTGAGGAGGAGGTTCTCATTCCCCTCCGAGAGTTTTTTAGAGAGGCCTTTGGCCATATTTCTGTATTATTCAGCTATTTCATGTCATATTCAGTGTTGGATGGATAATTCATTCTTGCAGACAAGACAGACCTCCCAAGTGTCCTACGGACAGCTAGCAACAAACAACCAAAAAAAACTATTTTCTCTAAGTAATATTCGATTCATTAATTAGCTACAATAGGGGTTTTGAGGACCTACCTATAGTCTAGTGGTATTTGTAATAATATTATTTCCAGTTGCTTGAAAGAGTCTTCTTCAAATATCTGCAATCACAAACATGGAAAAATTAAATAGCACTGCATAGTATAAACTAATTCATGAATCATATATCTATCAAGATGATCAAGGAATTCAAGAAAAAAGCTAATTAATTAAATAAATCATTGATAAAACATGATAAAAAAGCTACTTAAATAAAGAAATCATTGAGAAAATGGTATTCATTCGTATTATCTTTGATGAAGAAAGAGCCTTACAACCATGTCCGCCTTGATGTCGTACAGGCCTTCCTGGGGTCCGGAACAGGCGTCTCCTTTACTCTAACAAGATTTTCACTCTCTTAGCTAAAATTCACGTGGGTTTGTAATCATTCCCACATAATGATTTGTTAAGAGAGTCTGAATTTCTAGAACTTTTCTCCTAAAAAATTCTCAAAGTCTAACTCCCAATCTCAGTCAGTGAGTACCCTTGAAACTGAACCAAAGCTTCAATTTATAGGAGAAGGAAAGTGGTTACAGCTCCAAAATGGAAGGGATAGAGTTCCGTTATCAAGGGATTAAGCTCCAAAATCCAAGGAATAGGCTCCTTTAATGAAGCAATGAATTTTCATGATAATGGAGGGAGTGAAGCTTCGACCAGATAATGATTTCTAGAAGCTTCTAGTTGGGAGAATATTTGACCAGCTAGGCTTCTAGAACTTAATTTTCCACTCATTTTAGCTTTTATGAGGGTCTACGGTTTTAATACACAAAACGTGCAGTCGGATCCGCAATTTTTAAAGCCAAAGAATGTGGTGCCGCAGGTAAAGCTAAGGAAAAGTGCGGTACAAGCATTTTTATGATTTTTACAAGCTTTTCTCCAAATTCAGGACTTGATTTAGGAACTTTAGGATTGTATAATTCCAGGGGAGCATTATATAAGTATTGATGAACCCATATAAACAGTAAAATGTCATGGTGAAAAAATAATGTGTAATAGATTTCCCCCTAAAGCGCGAAGTCTGAGATAATTTGAAGAGTGATGTGCTTTATCATTTCAAGGATTAGCCTGTGGACACCCCAGTTAGAACCCTGTAAAAACATTCAATGCAAATCATATATATATATATATATATATATATATATATATATATATATATATATATATATATATATATATATCATCACTGAGGTAGGCATTCCCATTCTCAAATCAAAACTAAATAAACTTGTTCTGATAAAGAAATGATTTTAATATTATGTCAATATTGTAGACACAGGATGGACGCAGCCATCTGTAATGAATAGTATACTGCATAATGAATAATAAAACTCCTCGTAGCCTGGATGGTGGAAACTAGATCCAGGGTCTTGATTTCCACTACCCGAACTAGTACGATTCTATCCATGCGATTGATTGTGTCGAAGTCGAACATGGTAGAAACCACTTGATTACTAGTCAATGATGTGAACTGTTAGTAAGTGTGAGAGAAACCACCAATAATGACAATGGCTCTCAAAGTACTTAGTACAATCCATGAAATGTGAATAAGTGATTTGAATTCAAACATTTCACGGAATCGTTCGATCGAAGGTCAATGATGCAACCCATCGTTGAAGGCGAGAAACCTGTCATTAGAGCATGCAGATTCCAAGGTACTGACGGATTTTAGATCAACTTCCTAGATGATGAGCTATCATCGATAAAACGTGATCTATCGTAAGAAATCTCATGACACAAAACCATAGATCAAGTTTTGAAGAAATTTTTTGCAAGGACTGACTTTGGGATGGTCAACGTGAATGGAGGCAAATGTTTGCAGATGAATGGTTTTTTTGACTGTCCTCTTGAACACATAACGACACTGCAGATGGTTTGGTAAAAATTTCCCTAAGCTAATACCCAAAAACCGGTTGAAGACCTTCAATGTGGTTTGATTAACTGATAGGCAAAGGATTTTCCCAACCCAGATAGAAGTGTGACAAAGAGTGTCGTGTTCAAGAGTGGTATGCTGCTTTTAAATCAAAGTGTAACAAATGGATTCATTTTCTCTCTTTTTCCCCCACCATTTATGGCAAGTACCTCTTTATTTTTTACAAGCTTGAGGAGGATAACATTTTCTTTTTTATAAGCTCATCCTTCAGATGAGTTCAACTTAGTTTAAAATAGAACCCTAAGAAGGAGTGGTCCGTTCCTGTTTGTAATCGACAGGTCCTTTACTGTTAAATTTTAACGAGTCCAGTATAGGAGAAACTCGGTGTTTTTCAATTTTAGGGAGTCAGAAGAAAAACTTAAGGAAACTTCGTGGGTGTAATTTTTTGTAAATTTAGTCTCTCAAGCTCGAAAAAGGATAAAATAATACAAGAGAGAACTCTATTGACCATGATTAGTCAACGTATACCTTTTTTGTAAATACTCCATTTCAGTCCAGAAAAGGGGTAAACTTATATTGAAGTGACGACTGTTCATTTCCTTTAACGAGTTCGAATAGTCAAGTACTCAACAATATTTTCATCTTTAGAGAGCCTGAAAAGGGCTTAAAAGAGAACTCCAAATTTCAATTTTTTGTAAGTTTTAATGAGTTCGAAAAAGTGATAAAAATGTACTCATATGGCTGACTTTCAATTTAATTAATGAGCAGGAAAAGATGGAAAGAACTCGACATTTTCATGTGTTTTACGAGAATTAAATATAGAAAAATAATCTCGAGATTTTCATGAGTTTAACGAGTCTTGAAAATAATAACCGAAATTTACTCAAGATAGGCTTCATTTTTACAAAAGCTTGAAACAAAGAAAAACTATGCTTCAGATAGGTTTGTTTCATTTTTACACAAGCTTGAAAAAAAGAAAAAATCATGCTTGAGATAAGTTTGAATGCCCCCCAAGCGTAACTTGCTAGAGTGCATGCCCCCCAAGCTTCATTTCATTCAACTAAGTAGACTACTTATTACTAATAGTTGGATGGAATGAAGGTTCATTTACGAGATCGGATGAAAGACTCGAATTGACTAGGAGAGGATTTTTTTCATTTTTTAACGAGGTTGACACAGGAAAAGAACCATCCTCATGGTGATCTGCTTCATTTTTTAACGAGTGACACAGTAAAAGAACCATCCTCATAAACTACTATTTCTAATCTACCTACATAACCTACTGATTCATTTTTTAATGAGGTTGAAATAGGAAAAGAACTGTCCTTATGGGTCTGTTTCATTTTTTAACGAGGTTGACACAGTAAAAGAAGTGTCCTCATATCTACTCTCTAAAATCTACCTACATAACCTAATGATTCATTTTTTAATGAGGTTGACACAGGAAAATAACTGTCCTCATGGCCCACTGATTCTTTTTTTAACGAGGTTGAAACAGTAAAAGGAACTTTCCTCTTTCTCACTAATTTATTTTTTAATGAGGTTGACACAATAAAAGGAACTATCCTCATACCTAATTCATTTTTTAACGAGGTTGACTCAGTAACAAGAACTATCCTCTGGTGAACTGATTCATTTTTTAACGAGGTTGACACAGTAAAAGGAACTTTCCTCTCCAAACTTGTTTCATTTTTTAACGAGGTTGACACAGTAAAAGGAACTATCCTTGCCAGACTTCTTGATCATGGCTTCCAAATATAAGAAAAACATGTCAAGGGATGCACCTTGATCATGGCTTCCAAGAGGTTCTCTGGAAGGAACACATGTCAAGGAACTCAAAAGGGATAAGAACATCATGTTCAAATAATCCCATAGAGTTTTCCATGTCAATTACCAGATCTAAGTCATAGGAAGTCGAGCAAATAGTGAGAGGCTCGCTTGCATCGATAATTGAAAACACGGGACTGGTTACCACATAATAAACCTGTGGTGGGGTAGATACAACTTTAGTATGAGGAACATTTAGGGGTGTCGGATTATTGGTAGGCGAATCCAGACTAGTGAATGAAAGTTGGTCAACAGTCACAATTTTTCCATTGTGAGGGAAAGACATCACGCGAAACAGTGTCAATATGACAGCTTTCATTGCATAGACGTAGTCTTTCCCAAGGAGTAAATTAAAATCCAAGGGGCCTCGAACTACCATAAGATCAATACAGATAGTTTTACCTTCCAAGGTAATAGGAAACTTAGGAAGGATCCCTAAAGGTTCACTAATGGTTCTGTTAAAAGCTTTCAGATTCTGCGTAATAGGCACAAGCTGAGGGGAACCCAAACCTTTCCAAGCAGTTGAGGATAAAATAATAACAAAAGCACCTTCATATACATGTGTGCAGCATACATTCTTATGACAAGCCTGCACAATGATTTGGAAAGGGATGGAAGAAGGAAGATGAGGTTCTGTCAGTCTATTCCAATCAAAGGAAAAGACCTTGGTACTTGGCGGGGGTTTTGTAGGAAA
This sequence comes from Pinus albicaulis, assembly GCA_034641835.2. Classification (NCBI taxonomy): domain Eukaryota; kingdom Viridiplantae; phylum Streptophyta; class Pinopsida; order Pinales; family Pinaceae; genus Pinus; species Pinus albicaulis. Next base: position 10,221,353 of record CM076577.1, read on the forward strand.
AGGTGAAATGCCCCCTGGCATAGAAGAATCTGATGTAACAAGAAGAACTTGAGTGGTATTAATTTCACTCTCTATAAGGAGAGTGGGATCGACTGAATGTGAAATCGAGTCGACCACTTGATCAACTAATGGATCATCAACCTAAGTGATATCAGTTTCACTCTCTAATGGAAGAGTGGGATTGAATGTACTTGGAATTGTATCAATCACTCTGTCAGTTAATGGTAGGTTGGGAGAAAGTTTATGGTAACCATTTGGAAGTTATTGTTGTGGAACAGTAAGGTTTTCCAACAATTTTGAGGCTTCATCCATGTGAGGGAAAATGTGAGTTTGATGACTCCCTTTGCATAACTTACAAGGAAACCTAACTTTACCCTTTTTCCCAGGAACCTGACTATCACTAGTTGACGGATCAATGGTAAGTTGATGAGAATGTTCTGACCATACTTCCAAGACCTTAAGAATACAAGGAAAATTGATAAGGAAGTGGTCACCCTTACAAATCTTGCAAGGGAATTTTGGTTTACGATGCATGTTGGAGGTTTCCTCAATACTACTAACACTTACAGCCATGGTTGGTTGGTTGACTTCTTTCTTATCTTGTTTCTTCTTCTTATTCCCTTTCTTCTTCTTCTTAGCCACTTGGTTAGTAGCGTCAAGGCTTTTACCAAGCGAAGAGGAAGAAAGGGAGGAAGAAATATTGGGTGAAGAAGGTAAAGGGTCAACAGAAGGTTGGTGATTTTAAGATGGTGAACTTTGTTAAGGTAAAGAATTCGGTTGAGGTGTAAAAATTTGAGTATTCAGGGCCAACGAAGTTGAAAATAACCATATCGGTAAACCTATTGTAAATCCAGGTAATGACAATGTTGCCATATAAGGAGGACCAACATTTCCAAAGCAAGGAAAAGTACTAGGATTCTCATTAAGAGGGGTTCCTTGGTTGGTAAATTCTGGAACAGTTGCCATTAGATTCAACTTCAGTGAATTTTATTAACAATTTAAAACTAAAATTAACAATTCACAATTCACACCTAACAATTAAAATTCACAATTCACACCAATGGTCTCTACAAGTAAAAACAAACAAATGAACAGGAACTATCAAATTTAGGAGTCAAACCACACACAAATAGTAGATTCCCATACTAAAAACACTAGTTGGTGATGAAATCCAACATCGTAGAATTTTAATGCAGAAATGGCGATTGGAACAGTTACCCCGACAACCTGCTTAATGAAACAGACCGGTGCAAGTTTCTTCATTATGCCATCTCGAGTGAAGATAACCCTCCAGAGAGTCCAAGTGCGTCTAGCTGATGTCTATTCCAAGTACAGTGGGATCTTTGCTCCACCATCACCTTAGGAAAGAATCCTATAGATTATGGCCACTAATGTTACCAATAGAAACAAATATACCTGGGGGAAAAGTCTACGATCTGACACACACGCAAGGGAAGAGTAACAAAGCTCAATCCGCTTGAAGGCTCCTTGACATAATCCAAGGTTTATTGACAAGTGACCGCAAGCTCCTCGACAATGGTCAATCCGAGGTTTACCATTGTTAATACGTGTATATCTTCTATTGTTCCCAATGAGGAAGGATTGATTACCTCACTGGTTCAGATATGATCTCATGCTTGACTCCTTTAGGAGGAGCTTCCCAGAGCATACATGCAACAATTGGATTTTCTCATACCGCAAGATCGACTACTTGTTTGTTTTACTGTCTGGAGAGTTAACTAAAACCTATTCCAAGACACTAGCCTGAGCTATGTTGGTGGAAAGAGCCCTAAAATGTAAAAATTACTAGATGAATTTTATTAAGTGTTGTGTTATTTAGGCTGTTATTACTCAAAGGGTAAATGGATACGAAACCAATGGTGTTATGACCTGACCCAAAACTGAATGCAATTAAATATGATAATGTAATATTTTCAATTCGATGAATCCTAACTAAAGTAGGGAGAGAGTTTCCATTCACTTCCAACAATGAAAAAATTGATCAACAAGAGAAAATATAACAACTTCTCTAATGCACTAATTTCATCAAGAAAAAATAATCCTAATCAATTCCATTTTTTATTTTTGTGTTTTTAAAACAAGCATAAAAACATGTAAATTCAAATCAAAGAAAACGAACTAAATCTACGATTGATTTTTCAGAATGTAAACTATGCAATTGTAATTTATGCACAATTCACTTTGAAAAGTATGCAATTGTAATCTATGCACATTTTTCATTCATATTCTGAAGATGAGAATTCTAATTATGCAAATGTAATCTATGCAAAATAATTCTCAAACACAAGATGATTCTAATGTAATCTAAGAACCAATCAAGTGTAAGTAAAGAAAACTGGGTGAGAGTTCCAAAGATCAAAAAATAAAAACACTCAAAGGCGATTAACACTTAGACATAATTTAAGAGACTGAGAAAAACCTCGAAGTAATGACCAAAGGAAATCAAATTAAGAATTTCTCAAAAAGAATATTCAAAACACCCAATTAACTTAACAGAGACTGATGAGATTGTAAGAGTTGCTGAAAGAAATTCACACAAAGATTTCTAACAGAAAATACAAGTCTGGGTATACACTGAGAATCTAACAAACTGATCCAGAGAAGAGAAATTTAAGGTTTTCTAAAAAATTTCACAGGTTCCGCAGGATTCAGTGTAAATAGGTGCGATCCCACACTGTTTATACAAGAAAAGAGCAGAGATGCCTGCACTGTTTCTAAAAGAAAAGTGCGGATACCATAAAACTAAAAGAAAAATAAAAAACTATAAAATATTTCTCAGGGATTCTACAGGGATAAACTACCCAAGCCAGTATAAACCAATCAAAATCAGAAAAAATAAATTCACAAGTCAAAAATAAAAGAAATCAAAGTTCAAGATCCATTCCCCAGTAGAGTCGCCATTTTCTTGGATGGATAATTCATTCTTGCGGACAAGACAGACCTCCCAAGTGTCCCATGGACAACTAGCAACAAACAACCAAAAAAAAACTATTTTCTCTAGATAATATTTGATTCATTAATTAGATACAATAGGGGTTTTGAGGACCTACCTGTAGTCCAGTGCTATTTGTAACAATCTTCTTTCCAGTTGCTTGAAAGAGTCATCTTAAAAGATCTGAAATCACAAACATGGAAAAAATCAATAGCACCTGCATAGTATAAACTAATTCACGAATCATATATCTATCAAGATGATCAAGGAATTCAAGAAACAAACTAATTAATTAAATAACTCATTGATAAAACATGATAAACAAGCTACTTAACTAAAGAAATCATTGAGAAAACGATATTCATTCGTATTATCTTTGATGAAGAAAGAGCCTTACAACTGTGTCTGCCTTGATGTCGTACAGGCATTCCTGGGGTCCGAAATAGGCGTCTCCTTTACTCTGACAAGCTTTGTACTATCTCACCTAAAATGCACATGGGTGTGTAATCAGTCCCACATAATGATCAGTTAAGAGAGTCTGAATTTTTGCTGCATTTCTCTTAATAAATTCTCAAAGTCTAACTCCCAATCTTAGTCAGTGAGTACCCTTGAAACTGAACCAAAGCTTCAATTTATAGGAGAAGGAAAGTGGTTACAGCTCCAAAATGGAAGGGATAGAGTCCCCTTATCAAGGGATTAAGTTACAAAATATAAGGAATAGGCTCCTTTAATGAAGGAATGAATGTTCATGATAATGGAGGGAGTGAAGCTTCGACCAGATAACGCCTTCTAGAAGCTTCCAGTTGGGAGAATATTCGACTAGCTAAGCTTCTAGAACTTACTTTTCCACTCATTTTACCTTTTACAGGGTCCATAGTTTTAATACAGAAAACGTGCAGTCGGCTCCACAATTTTTAAAGCCAAAGAATGTGGTGTCATAGGTAAAGCTAAGGAAAAGTGTTGTACAAGAATTTTATGATTTTTACAAGCTTTTCTCCAAATTCAGGACTTGATTTAGGAACTTTAGTATTGTAGACTTCTAAGGGAGAATTATATAAGTATTGATGAACCCATATAAACAGTAAAATGTCATGGTGACAAAATAATGTGTAACATTTAGCCATGTATAATACAAAGATGTAGTAACTGCATTATTTCTACATTACTTCTTGTTATTCATGCATTTTGCCGGAAACCTTTGCCGGGTGACTTGTTTTACTATATAAGCTTGTAAATATCCATTTATATATTGTTTGATCAGTATAAGTTTCATATCAGTCTTATTTTATTATTTTCTATAGAAACCCTCATGGGAATTGTGCTCTCACTGTATTTAGAAATTTCTGTTGAGTAAAGTCATGGGAAATGAGTGTTTTCTAGCCTAGTCGGGAAAGAAGGATCTATTTAATATAGCTAGAAGCATTATTTTGAGCTGAAATTCAGATCTTAGGTCCCTCATGACCTAAGCTATCATATCCATCCATTTCCCCTGTTTATTTTTACTCTTGTTTCTGAAAACACCCTTTTTAGGGCATAAAATACCCTTTTTCCCCACTTTCCGAATTATGAAACAAAGTAAAGGTTGCTGTTGTAGCCAAAAATTATGTCTATGTTCTTCTTATGTATATTTTAAACATTTTCATCATAAAAATACCGTTATACAGCTTATTCATTGCAGAGTTTCATATTTGGAACGTTACAGTAATGACTTGAGATTATATCAAGAGGACAAGGGTTTTCATCAAGAGCCAACTTGATAAATTTAATTAAAAATATTGAATCTCATTGTCAATATTTAATTACCAAGCTAATACAATGGCTTTTAAGTAAATAAAAAATACAATAAAAATCTACAAAAAAAGAAAATAAATTTTCAAAAAAGATCATGTGTATAAGGTTGGAATTTAGTTTTGAAAATTGTAAGAAAGACTGGATGGGACAATGAATCATTTTTGGGTAAAATTTAACCCTACCAAGAGCTTAAATTTCCTATTGGATCAGAGGATCTATCTGTGATAAAATATTAAATACTTATAAAGCTAATATGTAAGAGACGCATGCTTTATCTTTTTGAACTGAGTAAAGACTGATATAGATTCTCATACTTTTATTTTTAAAAGAGGAATTCTTATGAATTATAATTAAGATATACTTTGTTGCTTAGTGAGATATTATTGATTTGAAATTCATTCCTGCAACTATTTTTATTTCAATTTTTTCTTTTTTAGAAATTTCAAAACGTTAGTCAGAGATATTTGTTTCTCCCAAGTGAATCACCAATTGTTGTGCTATACAAAAACCCCCATTTATTTCTACTAAATGGGGACCCTTTACATTTAAATAGGAAACTTATTTTCTCTATTTTTACTTAAGTAAAAAAAAATTAGGAAATAAAGTTTCTTTTTCTTTTCCGCTTTCATTCTTTAGCATGCATCACAATTTGCATAGCTTACAAGCTTAAATGACTTAAAACATATTAAACCTTGCGGGATGCAATATGCACTAATCTCTTTCCAAAGTCATATAAAACTCTTATTGCAAATTCTTTAGACACCGTTATAAACAAAAATTGCATCGCACCTTATAAAACGATCAAATTTATAAACAATTCAGTGAGAATTGTGATTAAATGGACCCGACGAACCAATAAATAAATAAAAATAAAACTCCAAACTCCGATAAATCATAGCGGATTGATTTCTTAATGAACATTTAACATTTCGAAAGAAATAACTAAAATCAAGTTTATTACCACATAAAAATTGCAATGTTTGATTTGCGTAGATTGCATTTCACGATATCTATGGGTAACATCATAAATGGAAATAGTTACAAGTTGTGATATGCGAAGAACTAGTAGTTAATTTCTCAAGCATGTGAAATGAAACATATAAAATCAAACTGAATATGAGATCTAAAATTGATTGATAGAAATTTCATGTGAAGATGTAATAGACTTGATTTAAAATAATATCGGTGATTAACAACATTTAATAGGAGTAAGTTTTGATAGATTCATATCTACTTCAAGCATGTTTGAAATGATTGAACGTCGAATTTGTTTTAATTCTATCCACCTCTCTGTTCTCTATATTTTTAATGTTTTCTTTTTTCGCTTGAAATCATGAAACCACTTAACGGAGCAAAGAAAATATAAATGAGCAAGAAAGGCAAAGAGATTTCCCAAGCATCACCTACCGAAGGCTCAGATATGTCTCCCCTATTCTTATATACCACCTCCAACAAGGAATGCGGAAGTTCTTTGTGGGAGGAAATGTATAATTTTTTCGAGGATGAAAAGCCAAGGGTCATAATAAGAGTTTCTACAGTAGATGCATCAGCTCCTTCAGACCTGACCTATTTCAACGTTGCATGCTCATTCATCCATAAGGTAGCAGTAAGGCCAAAGACTCTTCCCTATATAGATATGGTTAAGTGGGTAATTGGCCACTTGAACGTGGAAGATAGAACATTCAAGGATTCAAAGGGTGAGAATATTGGTTCATTCAAGGAAGAATATTTGAGAACAATGTACCACTTACCTGCTCCGCAACATAACTATGACAAAGCTTTTCTTCAAATCTTTAGAACAAAAAAACCAGACCTGATGAGAGTCGTAAAGGAATGGAAGGATTATCAAGGCAAGCTTAAACGAGATAAACTTGGTACGTACCCAATAAAATAAATTCCTTCCCCTTACTGCTATGCTACCAGTATGTTGTGTAGATTATTTGCAAAACCTGATACCACTAGGTTTTCTGTAGATTGGGTCGCATTAATTGACGAAATCATCAATTCCTTAATTTTTAATTTGGAAAATATCCTATCTGATAATTTAGCTAAAAGTATCATGGAGTATAGGAGTAAAGGAAGTGTTTCATCTAGATAAATACCCCCCTTTTACATGAGTGCCTATGTCATGGATGCAGTTTTATTTTCTTCTATTTTTCCTACCATGGGATGGAAATGGACGGCCCAAGACCTTACTCCAATCAACATTTACCACAGAGCCCTTTGGGATTCAAACTTCCATCTGCATTTTTACAAAATTTTCCATAAAGTCACGTTTCCTATGCACCAGATGATATTCAATGAGAAATCCCCTATGGTTTCCAAAGAGGCTAGTACACACATTTTTCTCGTTGCTAGATGGTTCGCAAAGGAAATTTTCACTTATGTCATAGTTTTTGGTAGTGATGCTTCTCCTCATGTCTTACCATATTATGTTCCTGATAAGTTACTTGCTAGAGAAATTTCTTACCAGGTTGTTGTAAATGGCATTTCAAAATAGCTTAAAGATGCTAAGAAGGTCATGTGGCCTAATTTTCCTTTACAGTGCTGTATTTTTTCACTTTTTGATATTATTCATGCCTACAAGTAAGTTTCAAATGTTAACTTGTTGAATTTGGTCATAATGGAAAAACGGCCATATGACCCCAATGATGTAATTAAGAACTTCATTACAGAGCTCAATTAAAGCCTTTTCTGAAAGAGATAAATAGATTTGATGATTTCTTTCAAGGTATTGAAAATTTTTCAGATGTACTTAAGTTTGCATCCAATCAACACAATTAAGATGACTTGGAAGCCCTCCAAGCATACAGAAGCAAGAGACTGGGAAGGATTCCTCTAGATTTATTAACTATTGAAGATGTCAACAGACCTACTCCAAGTATTAGCTTGGGTAATGAAGTTAAAGACATGTCTGAAGATGAGTCAGGGTAATCAGAACATCAATCTCACAATTTGGTTCATTCTAAAAATGAATCTAAAAACATAAATGAGAACCCAAAAAAGGTAATCAATCAAGTAATCAAAGAGATTGAGATACAACAGAAAGGAGAAAGTAATGGAACAAAATTATCTTCCCAAGAAGTTCAACATAGTCAAGATACACTTGATCAGTCAGAAATATCTCAAACAAAGGATTTGAAGATTGAATGGGATAAGTTTTCTAAGGCAATAAAAACTCCTCAAACAAACCCCAATACTGATCAAGCTACCAATTTTTAGACACCAGAAAATTCTCAGAAGTTAGTGGAAATTGTTACTCCACTACAACAAGTTCTTGAAACTCATGATCGAGAGATAATTCAGGTTTATCCTATAGAGCATATAGTGTTACAATTTGAGGAAATTCCTTCGCTAGATGTATTCTATAGTGCTAGTCATAAGGATATAGTCAAGAGAAGGAAAAGGAGAAGAATTTATGATATAGTCTCAAATATTACAAATGAATCTGTTGATATTTTATGGAAGGATCCTCTAGCTGATCCTACTGAATATTTAACCAAAATATCACAGTTTGCAGGGGCATATGCTATTGCCGCTGTTGATAAGGCCACTGAAGTTAAAATTTTACTAAAGCAGAAAGAAGATAAAATACAATATTTAGAGATACTATTAGATCAAGAAAATCCTAACTCCAACAAGCAAATGGAATTGAAGATGTCCCAATTTCAAAAGGATTTTGAAAGTCTTAATTTGTAGCATCAAGTACAATTCAATGAGAAGAAAACACAACTAGAAGCAACAATTAACAAATTACAAAGCCAGCCACAACTAGAGAAATTCATAAAGGAAGCATTGGATGTGACTGCTAAGTTAAAGCAACAAAAAGAAGTGTTTTTCCAACAAGATTCTATCGCTAACTCTTATTTTGGCTCAAGTTAAATATTGATCAAGCACGTAGCTATCTAGAAACTTGAGTATGAGAAAATTGAAAATAAAATCAATGAACACATTCAATGGAAAGCATTAGACTCAGTTAAGGAAGCTGATATACCCTAGGTAGATAAATTCCACAAGGATATCTTATTTAAGGATTGGAAAGCATAGATAAAACAAGTAGAGAAAGCAACAACCAAAGCATCAAGGTTAACAAAGGAAATTACTGAATCTGTATGTGAACAACTTTTGAAATTAGAACTTATCAAAGAGTGCACATTTGAAGTGCTATCAGAAGTCAAATAACTGGAAACACAATGGAAACAAAAGGAAGAAATGTAGGATGAAACGATTCAAAAAGTAAATAAGTTTGATCAAGAAAATTATTGGAATTTTCTGATCAAACCTTATCATCAGTACTATACCATGTAGTCTTTAATGGATTCAACAAAAATATCGCAACCAAAAATTTCAAATGTGGTATTCAAGGGGCAGTTCAGATCGAGGATTTCACAGCCAACTCAACTCAAACCTATGCTAGATATTTTTCAGCTTCGGGATCAAATCCAAATGAAAGATTAGAATTCATAGTTATATTGTTACTTTATTTTCCTAGATTGTAGTTAAAGTTTGTCTTATGAGGATGGTTGTTTGAAACCTCCTCTAGTTTTATGTAATAATATATTTTTTTTTTAAATTTAGTTTTGTATTTAAACCCCTCTCATGCATTTAGAGAAGGGTCGAGAAATTTTTCAAAAACATTTGCAAAGAATGCACTTTTGTAAGTTTGTGAATGCTTTGATGAATTAATGGAACACAATGTGTTATATTTTGACATTTGAAGCTATTTAATTGATGTTGCACTATTGTACTCTTTAAATTTCTTTAAAGTGAAGAGGAGAAGATATCTACTTTCAGTTTACATGAGTATAATAACTTTGTACATATTGTACTTTTATTCACTTGTATTAAGTATTGTTTTCTAGATTGATAGTCATCCTTTTATTGCATTATATATTTGAAACACCATTATAGATGAATGTTAAATGCACTTTTGTACTAATATTTGTATGTGATTTCTTATTGGATATATAATCACAAATATGAATGTGATATAATTTTCACAATTCTTCTAATCAAAATATTTTTTTAGAAGAATCATCTTTACATAGTTTTCATCTCTTCCAATTGTTAGGTAATCTACATTACTAATAGTTGAAATATATCTCTTTAGATTGCATAAAAGAAGAAACACCCCGGGCATATAGTATAATTTAATAATGTTAGATATATGAATGTGATATATTAGAATAATTTTCCATTGCACGTAATTTAATCAAAACACACCCCAAAAACATCCTTATTTGGAAACTAGTCCCACTATCCCCAGTCGAAGCCACCACACCAAACAGAAAAGGAGCTACTTTAAGGTCCAGACTGGGTGGTTTTCCCCCATGATGTGGCAGCAGAATTTTTAGGCCTCAATAGGAACACACTCCCTTTTCCCTTTGTGTGATGTAACCATCATGCATCGCACTTGACTCTCTAAAGGGTCACACACTTGTTATGACCAAAGACACCGTGCACCACTCTATGTGTTTTACAAACCAAGGAATATCATTAACACCCCAATGTTGGGACTCCTGCTCCAATTGGTGTGATTTATAGTTGGGAATTCATATCAAATAGATTCACCTAATTTTTGCAGGTCTATCACTGTCAACAGAAGGGTGTCCATCCTACGCAGAACTAATAAGCATGGCTTGCCTTGGGATACTTGTGAGAGCTAAAGGGAATGCAAGTAGATGTTAGGGGAAGGATGAATTATTTTGCATACACCAGGAGGTAAGGGGATGTATTTAGAGAGGTATTTGGTGTGACTCAGTTAGCCCATAAATCATTTACCAAAGCGGAGTGCCAGTTCCTTTGATGATAGAATATGGTATTCTTTTTTTTTTTCTAAGTGAGACTAATTCTATTAAGTGAAAAAATACTAGTACAAAACTGCCACAGCTGCTGCTGTGAAATCCAGACAACTGGGGTTGATCAAAAAACTGTTCTTGAGAGACCTGGATCGCCCATAGCGGGAAACTGACCCTTTAGACATAAATATCTGAGCCGCCCATGATAGGGAAATCAGCCATAAGTTTATACAAGACATAGAAATAGTAACATAAAAACTAAAAACATCTATCTGCCAAACTGGCTGGCAATTGAAACAGTAAAACACAAAAGCTCCAATAGTAATTGAGCAAGGAGACCTGGAGAGATTGCTGAGTGCGCTCCTGGGATCAACCATCATGCTCTGAAGACATCGGCTCCTCCACAACTCTGCATCCATATTCATCGTTGTCGCTGCTGTCTGCCATGCCCGCTTGACTATCAATCTTCATGTCCTGGTTCTCAGCATCAGAAAGTGGCCCAATTTGAAGAGGGGGGTTGGAGCAGGGGCTGCGGGGAGAAGAGGGAGGAGCAGGATGAGGGATTTCTTCAAGAAGGGAGACAGTTATGAAAGCAGTGATAATGGAGTCGACAGAGGTGTAGTGAAAGAGGAGTTCAGCATTCTGGGTGGTTTGCCTGATGGTGGACCCCAAATGCCCTCTGCCAGGAGGGTTGAGCTGACTGGGAGGATCAGAAGGGCCAGGTGGGATGGGCTGACTAGGAGGAGCAGAAGGGCTGGGCGAAGTGGACTGACAAGGAGGCCCAGAAGGATCAGAAGGAGTGGGCTGACTGGGAACGCAACCGGATGCACGTGCGCGCCCACGTTCCCTGCTGACACTACGCGAATACTTAGCACCCCGCCCGCGACCTCTGCCCCTGCCTCTGTGCGAAGCTGGCGGAGGAGTGGGTTCATCGATTTCAGAAGAGGGCGAGGGAGGAATGACAGAGGCTTGACCCCGACTGACCCCACGCCAACAGCGCATCCGCTGCCTGAGACGAGGCATGGAGAGGAGAAGGTGGCGCAGACGTGGCCGGCCAAAGGAGGGGTCGGAGACTCTGAGAGCAGAGGGATAACAACTGGGGTGGTGCAAGCCAGACAAAGCGACAGAAGAGCTAGAGGCCCAATGAGCGGAGGGGCAACGGCCATGAGAGAGAAAATTAAAATTGAAAGGAAGCAAAGTACCTGCAAGAAGCTCAACATAGGCGCCGGACGGAGTGGAGATGCTGCAGAAGGGGCTGTTGGTGAAGTGAAGTCCCGGTATCGTCTCCAAGCAGCCCAGAATGCAACATCGACGCCCAGTTTGCGTTTTAAAGATGGAATTGGCATAACCAGGAGGGCAAGCACTGTGCAGGGGAGTCAGAGCTCTCCCATGGCTTCCTCCATCATGTTCTCTGTCCATAGTGAGGGCCATCAACCAAACAACTGACATATACAGCAGAGCCGAGGTGCAATAACTGCAAAACTGGTCGACCCGAGGTGTATTAATAACGCCTTCAAGTTTAATACGTGGGGCCATGTGGGCATACCACACAGGCTTCGTTGGGAGCTGCGTAGGGGCTAGGGACTCTTTAATGCACCACCACATCCACATCGGGAGATAGAATATGGTATTATTAATGATGCATGTAAGGTTCTTATTTGTAAACTCAACAAGACAATTTCCCTCCGAAGAATAGTTAGCTAGATGTTTCAATACAATCCATTTTCTAATGTAAAATCATATAATTTTAATGATGAAAATTATGTTGCATTGTAAAAATCAAGTGAATTCGGAATGCCAAACCTAGAAATGATATTATTCTTAACGAAGTTGATGAATTCTTGATCATTCACCTGTTAAAGCAGAACTACTTGCATACACTGCATAAAGTAGTCTGTGTCAGTGAGGATGTAGTGGTCTTGCTTTGACGAATGTCGAAGGATTTCACCAATGACATCTAACCCCCACCATTGAAATGGTTCTTCCACTGTGATAGTCTGCAATGCAGTGACTAACTTCTTGTTTCAGCCTACACACTTTTGACAGAACAAACACTTGTGGGCATAGGCATGAGCATATTTGAATAATGTCGAACAATAGAAATTGACTTGCATAACTTTATGCGCAGTTGTGCATTAGGGGAATTTTGAGGTCTAAAATGGGCCTCCTAAGAAAATTGTACATCCAAAATAAACTTTATAAGAACCAATATCATTCAAGATGATTATGTCAGCCATGGGGGATCATTCACTATTTTTCAAGTAAGAAAGAAAAAATAATAAAAAATAATAAAATAATAAAACTACTTTTACAAGTCATATTTCAACTTATCTCCTTAATTTTTTACTCAAATTTCTAGTACGAGTACTCATTAGATGAAAAAATTAATTCCTTATCCAAGCAATACCCATGTTTTATGCTTTCGATGGACCCTGCTACACGAAAAATGAGAAATACATGAAAACACATGATTACAAGAATGTTTTTCATGTATTTATCATTTTTCATGTAGAAGGGTCCATAAAAAGTATGTAACATGGGTACTCATTAGATGAGGAATCAAATTTTGCATCCAATGAATGTTTCTACTCGAAATTTGAGGAAACCCATAGGGAGATAAGTTGAAAATACGAGTTGAGAAAGTAAATTTTTTCCCTCTAAAATTTAATGATGTAATCTAATATTATTTTATTATTTCCACTATTATTTTATAATTTCCTCAGGAGGCCCATTTTAGACCTCAAAATTCCCCTAATGACACCCACAAAGTGTCCCGCAGTTGGTCCATCGTGGAGATCATGTAGAACTTTCTCTGAATCTTGCGCTTCTAGGCACCTGAGCAACACTCGATTATGATGCTTCCTGAAGACAACCCCATGCAAAAATTAATAAGATAATTCTTTCAATCTAAGTTCCCTCTTCTAACGTATAGATAAGTGATATGGCACAGTGTCATTCTCAAGGTATTGTGGCACATATGTGTACTAAGAGTTTTCAATGGTAGTGAGGGAAGCTCGCTCAACATTATACATTTCGATCTCCTCCTCCCATCCAAAAGGAGATTCTTATTTTTCATCCACCTCTTTTGCTGCTAGCTGATATAGAAAATGGCCCTTGATTGTTTCAACTAGCTTGAAATATAATTCATACTCTTGTAGACATTTTATCCATTTCACTCCCCTCTCACCCAACTCTTGTTGAATGAACATTGCTTTTACTGCTGAGCGTAGAACAAATATGATGTAATGGTTTTTCAAGAGATAGGTCTGAAAGTGTTTCACCACCTTGTAGACTATGTATGCATGATTATAAACTGCAGGGTAGTTAATTTCGAGTCCTTGAAGGCTAGCACTAAGGAAATATATTCGTCGCTCATTATTTTGATCATCCTTTTGTGTAAGCACAGTGACGAGAGAAGTGTCAGAAGAGAAAGTGTAGAGCATAAAGTCTTTGCTAAAATATGGGATGTTAAAAGTAGGTGCTTCTACAATATCTTGCTTAATACGAGAAAACATGTCCTTTTCCCTTTTATCCTATTTGTAAATCACATCCTTATTTACCATCACCTTTATTGGTTTCACGATTAGAGCACAATCAAAGATGAACTTGAGGAAAAAGTTTATTTCCCTAGGAAGAACTGCATAGCTTTCTTGTTCAAAGGGAAGGGAATATGTGTAATTTCTTTGACCCTATATGGCCGGTCTACTTTAATCCAAATTTTACCAATACTATGGCCCAAGAGGTTTCCCTCGGACACTGCGAAAATACTCTCATTGAGATTAAGGGATATCCCATATTTGCGATATCGCTTAAAAAATTTATTTAGGTGGCATACGTGGTCGAATATATTCTTAGAAAACACTATGAAATCATCAATATGCACCACTACACTCTATCTAATCAGTCTGTGGAATGCAATTTCTATGGCATGTTGAACATTTTCACCGACATTCACCAACCCAAATGGCATTCTTCTAAATGCGAGTGTACCCCACTTCGTGCAGAACGTAGTCTTAAGTCTTTCAGGCTCTAAGATCATAACCTGGTTGTAACCAGAATACCCATCTAACAAATAAAATATCTCTAACCCCAATATTCTTTGAAATATTTGTTCCATAGATGGCACGAGTTAATTATCTTTGTCTGAGGTGTGGTTTAGGTTGTGAAAATCAACACACAAGAAGATTTCTCCAGACTTCTTTCTAACTAGGTCCAGGTTTGATACCTAGGTTGAATGCCGCACTTTTTATATGATCCGAACATCCAACATTTTCCTCAAATCCTTTTGAATCAAAGGCTCAAGCATTGGATGTACCCTCCAGATATTTTTTTGGAAAGTCTTACCCCCTCTTTTTATTAGAATCACATGCTGGATTATCTGCATGTCATAAGTTTTGAGCTCATCGTATGACTGCGTGAACACATCTTGATACTGCTTAAACAAGCTGATGAAATATTTCCACTCCTGTGGTGTGCAACAAGTACCAAGACTGACCAACTTTAGATCCTTTTCTATCCCAATATTATGTGCTCATGCGAAAATGTGATTCTATGGGTTTTTGCATTGAATGGCCCTAGGAAGAGGTTCTACAAGTCATACATATTTTCCAATGATTCCACGACTTTCAGCATGGGGTTCTATTTGTTTGCACAAGATTCATCCTACAACGCTTTGTCATTCTTGTCTTCATTGATAGTTGCATCCTTGAATACATCAACATTTTCCATGAAGTGTGGTATCTCCTGTCATCATTTAAAATATGTTAGTTAGTTATGTTGTTAGGGACAAATGGTTTATAAATAATTTCTACAGAAAAAATGTCCCTAGGTGGTGATAACTTAGCAGCAAAATTTTCCAATGAATTCCCAATTGTGTTGCATATTCTAGGAACAAAAATAATATTAAAATCTTGGAAATACAAAATCAAACGCCATACCTCTTTTTTGTAACTTTTCAGATGAGGTGACACACAATGTATAGTATCACGTACATGGCGTACACCAATTCCTGGGTCATCTACTACTTTGAGAATCCCCACATTTACGTCAATTTCTCTTTGTATGACAAAGATGAGTGCTTCATATTTTGGAGTATTATTCATGCACTCGAATTCCAAGTGGCTAGAGATCAGATGTTTTCTCTATCGCAGGTCTATTAAAACACAACCAACTCCAAAACCCTCTTACGCCTTTGAACAGTCAGAACACAATTTCCAAATATCATATGTTTAAGGACTATGTGCTACACTAGTACTACTATTGCTACTACTACTTACTGTAAAAATGACATTTTCATCACTTGGACTAGGAAGGAGATCCAACTATGTGTCTAGTGGAACTGGGGATTATCGAACTGGGGATTATCAGGGAAGATAGCATCAAAGATCAGTTTCTAAGAAGAAATTTCAAAAGATAATATCTGCGAAAGAAACTGGTTCATTCTTACCATCGAAGGGAGTGACAATATGCTTCATGTAAGACTCTGGTTTAACCAATATTTGATTTTTTCTACACTTATACAGAAGCCACAAATGTGACCAGTCTATAGAAAAATACCCTTGTATTTTTTTGCACCAGTCTTGACTCAACAAAATACCACATGCTTCTAGAATGTCCACAATCACTATATTTATACACTGGTGAACTCAGTGGTTGGATGATAAGCGGATACACACATTTCAGATTTCACCGATAGCATGGAAAAGGGTCTTGTCCAGTTGAATTATATGTGCATATGCTTTATCCCATTTTTCATTTATTTTCTTTGCAGCAAATAAAGGCATTACGTTCACCGATGCATTTGAATCAACTAAGAAATTGTTTACATTATAATTTAAAATTTCAAATGTTAACCAAAATTGAGGGTATAGTGTATTTACACCCAATGTTAAAGCATTAAGCATAGACTGTAGGGAACCATATAACTTACCATATTCATATACCTTATGTGAAGAAGTGTTGTTACCTGAGGCAGACTGTTCAGGAGCACAAAGGAGTGTATCCCGCTGACTTGTGATTCTTTTGAGTTCAAAGATCGAAATTTTAGCCCAAATATTCTTCATGTCTTCGATTATATTGTAATCCAATGTGGGAGAGATTTTCGAAGTTTCTAGAGGAGTAAATTGGTTTGCGAATTCTAGAGTGAGGGACTTTCTCTTACTGCTTGCAGAATTAAGTTTCATTGTGGTCACATTTCTAGACTTGCTTTGAGTGTTATGGGTTGAGTTTACGGGTGGAGTGATCTTCCTTAATAAATTATCTTTTAATTTGTTCTTCGTCAACTCCTGTTCGGTGGTCTTCCCTTAGCTTCTCAAGTTATACTGATTTTTATGCTTTTGGGATAGGCCAACACTTAGTGGCTACATTTTGGAAACATCCTTTTCAGCTGTGAGTACGCAATTGAGTTTGTTCATTACATGCCCCACGTTTATGGTTTCTTTGGTCACAGTAGTTTCTTCATTTTCTTATGCAGGCTTAGTCTGCTCATCAGAAAGTAATGTGTCAATGATATACACAACAATAGAGTTCATGTTGTGATTCCATTATGGGAAAGTTTTTTCTGAGTGATATTCTTGACCGAATGAGTAATATTGATCCATGCCCATACTCTCAACATTCATTACAATGTTCAAGCTTAAGAAAAATTGATTGGATGGTTTTTGTTGTTGCTGGAGTTGGAATTCCTTCTAAGGATATTGAATCCCAGAGGCTTGCTTCTCACGATGGTCTTTATTAACTTTTGTTTTAATTATTCCAACTCATTGGATAGAGACTTGATGGTGTGGGTCAAGCTCTCAAGATTGACAAATTCTTTGTCCTTGCCCTTGCTTACAGAGGCCTGAGACCATTTTCCCGTGTCTTTGGAGTCTTTGGATGGTTAATCATATATGATGACCCTAATTCCATGCAAGTCCTTTTCAAATGTGATTTATTCTTCATATTTTTATGCAAGAGTTTCTTTCACAGTACTTTGCACGAACTACAAAATGCTTGTTGGTAAGGCAGATGTGTAATAGTCAATAGTGACGGAGTCATGAGGTTTTGTATTTTTTGTAAATTTGTTCAAGATGTGGTTAAACCTATGATTAAAATCTTTCACTTTTCTTTTTTCTCCATCTTGAGTTTTCCCAACTCTTTTAACAACATGGCAGGGGTTTTTTCATCATTGATTTTTTCAAGAAAAATCTTCTTAAACCCTTTCCAATTCTGGATAGAATTTGGAGGAAGAATAAGATATCATACAACTTCTCTGCCATCTAAGGTGCAAGGAAATATTTTGGATGCAACATCATCATAACATGCCTCTAACATTTGCATATATAGGTCTAAGTTTTCCATATGGTCCTCCACTTTCATTGCCTTGTCAGGGTCATACTTTGTTAAAAACTTCTCCAGGTGCCTTGGAAATTTAGAACACTCAGTAGTGCAAGTGGGCTCTTAGACATCCACTCGAGATATTGGTTCGTCATATATGAATCTTTGTCCTCCTCTTTTTCAAAATCTGATGGTTCTTATTCTTCTTCATCATTTCCCAACTCGCGGAAAGTATCGTACAAGAGTATAACATTATCTCTGTCACCACCATTTTAAGATGGATGTATTTCAATATTCTCTATGTTTTCTGCAGAGTCTACTAATTATTAAAGGGTGGCGAGAACCAAATATTCAATCATAGATACCATTATCCCAGTAGGTTGGTTGGGTTCCTCTTCGGAAAATAAGGAAGCTTGAGTACTCCTGGAATCAATCCAATAGCTTTTGAAAACTTACAGGTTATAGGATGGATGGCCCAGATCTAATTGTAAGATATTCACAAGTTTGTATAAGCTTGGCCTGGGAAGGTTCACCAACTTCAAGAATATGAGTAGAGGAGGTGTTGGGAATGTTACTTCCTTGACCTAAAGATGTGAGGTTAGGGTGGGTGAGGTTATCAACCATAAAAATATGGTTTCCCTCCTTCTAGTTCCAAAAATTTGATGATGTTGGACCCGCAAACATTCAAGGGCTCTCCCAGATACGTGGTCCCAATTATACCTCACACCTTTTGGGATAGGATCCCCATCTAGAATATGTCCTGGTTTCTAAATTCTTAAATATATTCCTTGGCTCTAACTGTCAGCAAGAGAGAGGGGTGAAATTGTGCCTTCGAAAATAAAGTGTGTCTGGTGATTGTTCGGTTGTAGGTGCGTCAAGTTTCTTATACTGTAGAGGGAGAAAGCAAAGTTAGCCTCTAAGATATAGGTAATAGTACCACCCCAATAGAGACACACGCAACCAAGAAGGATCTGTCTAACATCCAACAGAATAGTCCACAAAAGATGTGACAATCATTACAACCAATCAACAAGAAATATATGTCTAGTATCCAAGAAAATATTCCACAAGGATGTGACAATGATAAGAACCGTTACAACAAATTATCAAAAATCTAAGTACTAAAATAACCTAAATTGTTTAACTAATTTAGCAGAGATGAAATAGAACATGAATTACAAATATCCACATAATAGTCTTACAAATATTCATAATACATGCATGAAGAACGTGTTGGGAAAGAGTCTTATGATATTAAGTAAAATTTCCAAGACACATGTATACAATGAACACCACTAGCTCCAATAGTGGAGAATTGGAGCCACTCCTTTCTCCTCAAAATAACTAGCTTGTCTCTCTAATGTCTTGCGGGAGGAGCCAAGGTGAAAAGTCATTTTTTCATACAATGAGGGTGTATATATAACCAATGAGGAGGTGATTCTTCCCCTTTCTTGTGACTCTTTGACTAGCCTCATGACTTTTTAACTTCTTATGACCTTTCAAATTTACATTAATCTTCATATTATATACATGTCGTTTGGAATTTCACTTTCCATTAAATTTTCGAATCATAATTTACATAATCCAATATAATGGTGTGGCATGTGACAACTCATGAAATGACATGACATGACACTATTGACATAGAATTCTTGATGATTTGGAAATTACAAGCCACTCTTTCTACTCATTGCTATGTGTTCACTTGATAATTCTCTTCTATCCACCTTTGTATGGCTTAGAGGTAAGGATTCTTCAATGATATCAAGTCTTGTGTTGTGGTCACAAACAGGTGTCCTCTTGCTTTCTCTTGGTTGATTAGCTAGCATAATGAGCTACAAAGATTTCTTTCAACATGTTCCCCTTTTTCATCTCCTTCTTAATCATATTTTCATGGTATGATACGACACCTACATCTGCAATTCACTCATGACAAAACAACATCATTATGATAAATCCCTAGGCTAAGATAGTGCATGTTGATCCATTATCCGAGCCAGAACTAGGTGAAAGGTTGAGAGAGAGGCTTAGTAACTATGAAATTGTGAAGCTTAGGAAGTCAAGGGTGAAGCTCAAGCCTTAAGACTGGTCAATGTGTAGTTCAGGTTAGGATAAGGAAGAAAACTGTGCAATATGGGAGCTCAGTGGGACAGGTCGAGGGGATAGGAACTACTCAACCTATTGCGTAGTTATGGGAGGAAAATGAGGTTTGGAAATTTTGCAACTCATGAGCTCAAGGGTTGATATTTAGGTTATAATTGCGTAATGCATATTTGAGGTCAGGATGGGGGGATGGATTGTACAATTCTAGAGGTCAAGGTATGGGCTTGAGGACTAGAATTTCACAGTGCAACAATCCCGGGAGGTAGGAACATTGCATTGCGCAGTTTCAAGAGGCAGGGTCACAACTAGAGGTCTGAGACTACATAATTCATATTTCAAGAAGATTAGATGAGATTAAGTTGCTTGGTTGGAAATTTTTCATAAATTGACTAAGTGAGGGATCAGTGAGGTTGATGTGAAAAATGACAATACTTTGAATGTGATCACACACTTATAATACTTGATGACAAAAAAAAAATAGATCATACAAGACACATGAAAAATTCATTTCCCTCAACATGACAACTTATGAAAAGTGCGACACTAAAGATACACTTAGTGACGACTGTGACGACACTTGTACGAAAGTGCTTAAAAATTTGGAAATGAGTGTGATAGATGTTTTGATGGTTATATCAACTCATTTACACAAAGGTAACCCCTTGAAACCAACAAAACAAACCTATAAACATTGTGTGACAACTAACATGTGAAAAGATGGTATTTTTCCTTTCTTGCAAAAGGAACTGAAACACTTGAAGAAAACACATGGAATGGATTTCAATGTTTGTGATGATAACGTAAAAGACCAAGGAAGTATCTGAATTGAGTGTATGCAAAAATTTTGGAGGGCAGTGTAGCAGTACCAACAAGTCCTTAATATAGTTTTCCTCTGGGGTTGGTTCATTAGATTCATTTTATGACTTGAACGAAAACTCTCTTCATCAATAATGATTCTCATTCTTTATGTGTCTCTTATGTTGTTGTTGAATTCATAATCTCTTCATTTGTCTTTGTCACCTATGCACTTCTTTGACTTGTGGGATCGTTATCTATACATTCCAATGACATATGTCTCAACTAACCACATATGCAACATTTGGGTTGATAATATATGCCTCTACCACTTGCTTTTAAAAAATACCTTCTTTCTCTAAATTCACCTCCTCTCGGTGATTGAATACTTGATCTTCTTCTTTCCTCTCTTCAAAATTGAAATATTCCTCTGCCACTCTATTTCTCTTTACCTCTTATATGAGTTCTTCCTCTACTTGTATGACTCTATTTTCTGGATCTCTTCTCTTCTACTTTCAAAGAAAATTTATTTGCATCTTACACTAACATCGAGGGAAAGATACTAACCTCATATTGAATTTCATGCCTTAACCTTTTCATCACCATCTTCAATATGACCATCTCTAATGTTTAATTTGTAAAATTCCTTAGTGCATTCCCTCTGTTAGTGCTGGAATCAAAACTTGGACTACTTCAAGCACCTGACCAAACACATCCTAAACTCTAAGGAAATTTAATGATTTGGTTTATAAGATTGGTAGGTGGTTTAAACCCCCATTCACTGAAAAGAGATTTCAGTCAAATCTACTATTCTACTAATAAGGGTGTTGGGTTCGATGTGGTAGCAAAAGAGTGATTTTATAGCCTATGAGGGGAAGAGAATGTGAAATGGAAGAAGAAACCGTGGGTCTGCAAGGTAGAAATCCACTGCTTTTGGTAGAAAATAACACAAGTAGAAATTTGTCAATATTTCAACAAGAGAAAGCTATTTCTAGACTTATAATATTCTCACTGAAATATTATGGAAGATAACTGTTATAAATTATTATCTTTACACTATCATCATGTATATCTCATCAAGAAATATCACTGTGTGAGACTTATAAAAATTGATAAAACACATGAACATGTCAAGAGACTAATACAAAACAATAACACAATGAGGGATTGCAAATTGCCACTGAAGATAATAAGATATGGAACACAAGTGAATTTTAACAATACACACACCAGATTGATAATAAGTCCTCAGAAGTTTCTTGCAATTTTATTCACTGAAATGAGTACTAATCATATGAGCCAAAATTATAAAACCACGAACCTTTTTTACATAGAAGTTTGTCACATATATACAAAAACATAAAACTGTCATCTCCACAAAAGGAGTAAACCTGTTCCCAAAATTTATTACGATCTCGTGCAAGATATGAGACTTATCCTAAAACTTTAATACAAAGTGCTATGACATAATCAAAATAAACAACATCAAGGCTAACAATTCGAAGTGGTTGTATGATGTGGCAGTCTATGGGAAGACTCTTCTTCTGTTCTGGTGCAACCAACTCCAGAAAAAGTGTAAACATCATTGAAAGTGAGATGTGACTGTTCCTTGAATGTTACATGATGCCTTGTAGAAACGTGTTGGTGCTGAGAGTAATGGTATAAATTTGTTTTAGAAAAAATCTGTGGATGTTCCTTTCCTTTGTTTTCTTGTTTGTCGCGATATGGTCTTGAATTAAACATGGAAATATCATTGGAGTGGAAAAACCCATATAGATAGGTTCCAAACAAAAGGAATAGGCATATGAAAGATATGAGAAGGACATACATTGAATTGTGGGCCAGTGGGAGAAATAAAAGAGGACTGTGAAATATGGAGGTTAAACAGGTTATGGAGGAGGATTAAAAGATATAGTGAGGTTTCATTTTATTAGCGGGAGATATTATTAAATAAATGATGAATGGGATGAGAAAATATTTTATACATATATCACAATCGCAGATCAGGGTCAGAAAATTTTAAGCATAAGACAAAAGCAGGAGGGAATGCGATTTGCGATGGGGGTGATGATGTGGCAAGGAGGTTTGGACCGAGGGGGTTGCGAAATGCGGAGAGAAGGACACATAGTAGGAGGAGTGATGGAGAAAATGGCTTTTCAAACTCCCCCTTGCAGTGTTAAAATCATAATGGAGAAGGGTGCCCAAAAAGGCATGAGAACCATGGATCAAAGAGCGGGGAAGATCACGAGGTGTAACGGCCAGTGGAAATCGCAATCGCATTTCGGAATTTATAACTAATTCCTGAGTGCCTATCCTCCTGAGCTTGTGAATTTCGATATGAGATTGGGTCCCACCAATATTGCACATCATACTTCGGCATTTATAACATGATCTCGAGTGCCTATCCTCAAGAGCTTGTGATGTGCGATGAAGAAAGGGTGACATGGCAGGGAAATGTGGGTCCCTTTAGTATCACATCGGAAGATTTGTGGAGTTTAAAATGAATGTGGTAAGGATTTTTGTGACATGTTATTAGTGATGATGAGGTGGTAGGAAAGGGTCCCACTCAATATCACAATCGGGGAAACGAGAAAGTGGAAGTGAATGTGGTAAGTGAACATTGCAAAAATGTGATGCGAAAAGGTAGGTGGAGCCCATTAAACAAATTTTAAAAGTGGATAAGTGAAAAATTCGTTAATTCAATGAATATGGTAAAATTCATCTGAATCATAATATAAAGGATTTTTCTAAAACATTCGAATGTTATGAAAAAAATCAAAAAGAAATGATGGGTCCCAGCAATATCGCATATCAGAAATTCTGTAGGATTCGACAACGGTTACATGTATAAGGTTTGAATATGCAATAGAAGGTAAAGTAAAAAGGGTATAATGTGATATGGCTCTTAATGGGTGTGTGGAGGTGCTTTTTAACTATAAAAATTGAATTTTGATAGTTAAAAAGGAGTTTTGAAAGAAATGAAACGCTGGACTTTGGGTTTTTTTGGAAAAATGAAAGGTAAAAGAGGGAAAATGAAATGAATGAAGGTATAAATGAAATTTTCTCACCACTACACTTTGACAGTGACACTTTCATCTTACAACCGAAATGAAAATGCAGATTGATTCCTTGGAGCATGATGAACAGACTTTGAAAATATTCAAAAATATTGCAGTGTTAACACCCTCACTGACATAGATTTATGTCTAAGATTTCGCAATTTCTTAAAAATATTTAACTAGTAATCATCAGGCATGAATTTACCTTTGGACTTAAAACCCATTCTATGCCAACTCTTAATCTTCTTGTATTTTCCTTTCATGTTTTTCCTGATTCCACTTCATCCCACCATAGGGTTGAATGACCTTTCAATATTGTCACCACATAGTTAACTCTTTTATCTTCATTCACATCTTAATAATCAAAATATCTATCCATGGATTTGATCCAATCCATTAGTTTCTTAACATTTAAATTACCTTCATAAACATGCACCTCCATTTTTTCTCTGGACCTCATATGAAAAATCATCTTCAGCAATTTCTCTTTGGTTGATACTTCAACTTCTTCTTCAATAAAATATTACTCCTCTTCTCATTCACTAAAACTCCCATCTCATCCCCTCATGTATTAGTAGTCTAAATGGCCTCCAAACTCGCTTAGATACACCTCATCTATGCTTACAAAGTTGCATTTTCCACAAGCCTTCCAAACCTGCTCTTGCTCCTATTTGTCTCTTTGTATTTCTCAGAGCACTCATTGCTCTGATACCAAATTGGTGTCCAACCTCTTTCTCTATGGATCAATTCTCTAATGCTTTTGTGAGAGATATTTTAATCTCTCCCTCTTTATTGGTTGTATTCTTTGTGCTCATAATTGTTATAAGGGGTATAACCCTTTTTTCTACCGTTGTTATTACTCAATTACACAATGGCCATATTGTTCTCGTTAACACTAAGACTATGCATGAGAAATCAATTTTTTTATCCTTTAGCTCTAGGGCTAAACAAATTTATGCCATGCGACCAAACATTTATGACTTCCGCTTAGAGGATATCACCAATTAGATATCCTTTATGACCTTTTATTTACAAATATTATGATATCAAAAAGTATTGATATGATAGGAATTTTAATAGCAAGTGATGTGGGGAGAATCCGTCTTTGGAAAGTGACAAATCCAATATTGTATATCAAACAAAGTTATAATGTCATGCATAAAATGGATGGGTCTGATATGACTAGCAACGATTGACATAAAAATCTTGTTTTTGTTTATTGAAAAGCTTGGGTTGAGATTTTTTTTTTTTTAAAAGAGTTATAAGAGTGGTTTCCTCTAATATGGGGACCGTGCCACTCTAGTTACACGTCAATGGGTCAATCTTGTGTAGTCACTAATTGTAACCTCGTAATCTGGTTCTCCTATAGTTCGAACACTTCTTGTGTAATTAAAATGTACGAAAAATCAATTTTACTTTACCCTTAATCATAGTAATGGTTATCAATTGAATGAACATAGAGGAATGCTATTTATGATATTTTAAAAAGAATGTTGATTACAATGTACACAATGATGGATGCACAGTCATATTCTTGTTCTTCTGAAACTTCTCCACTATGTCCTTCTCACACACATTATCTCTTCTACCTTCTTTAACTATTAAATTTTCAATTACATAAGAAAATACTCCTATATAAATCCTAACAATTCAATCTCAACAATTCCCTAAATTTACAAATATTCCCTATTACATCAAGTAGCAGAGCCGAAATCAATTTTCCAATTCAACTTCATTATTTGTGCAATTGAATTCTAAGAAAAAAGCATTTGAAAACCATTATCCTTGGGTACTTCTAAATATTACACCTACTCCTGATTCGATGTTTGAAGAAGCACCTTCAAAGAACAATTTTCAAAATCCTTGAAATACATTATGAACACTAATATTTACATTACTTACGTCACTTAATATAGTGTAATTCCCATAATAAGTGGCAATATAGTTGACTATCACCTCAACCTATTTCTTTCTTAACAAGATTGGATTCTTTGGCTCATGAGAAATTCTTGTCAATCTACAATATTTATTTGGGAGCATCATGTGTATATCATTCATTACACACCCCCTAGAGAAAAACTACATTCTCTTTCTAAACAAATCCATATGTAAATTCAGTAGTGATATGGGGTGCTAAACTTATCAATATGCAAAATTCTTTGATTTCCCCATATGTTGGCATGCTTTTTGAGTCATTTTCATAAATGCTTTCTTATGTTTAATAATATTTGATGAAACCTATGTAAATTAGTTTCATAACATAAAGTGGAATACTGTTATTTGTTGTATCTATATCCACTAAAAAATTATGTAATACAAGCTCTAGTGTTTCCAAATATATGTAAGAGGGAGAAACTTTACCTCGATACTTCATAGGATAAGTAGAGTGTGTCTATTTATTATGACTACAATTTCTACCCGTATGTCATTTATGCCTTTATTTTACCTACTTTTGATAATATTTTATCTTTTTTGAGGGATCCTTACCATTTCTAAAAATCACAATGTAATTTTCAACATATTCTAATCATCCATTACATTGTATTTCATGTTTCCCCGGTGAGATCCTCCATTTGTGTTTATATATTGCCTATTTCTTCTTTCTTGCAAACTCTTTTGAATAGAAGTCTCCCCTTGAGGTATTGACATTGTTTGAGGAGCTAGGAATTTCCATTTCGTTATATTCAATTGAGTTTTTGTTTGGATTTCATTATATTCCTCTACTGGAATTAATTCATCTTCAAAAAGTTGTGTTGTATCTTCTCCCATCTCCATAGATTCTAGAATAGCTATATTTTCTTTATTATTGATCTGAAGCACTTCACGCAGCAATTTTTCTTATTCTAGTTCTTCATCATCCATAACTATAACACTTTGATTCTAAAATTGAATGGAACTTGGTCTCTTGGAAGTATGTTATCCAAATTCTCATCTTTTCTAGTCTTTCTAAAAGTGCATATATTAGCCTTCTCCCTTTTTAAATAAAACTATCTCATTTTGAATTTTTCTCATTGTACTATTTATTTGTGAAATTTATGAATCTATTTTTGAAGAAGGATCCTCTATTTTATGAATATTAGACACATTTTGGTGAATACCATGGAAAATTCCTCTGCTAAAATTCGTATCTTGTATATTAAGAATTGGTGGTGGTTGTCTTGGTTATGAAAATTTCAAAGAAGAAATTTCTCTTTGCACTTTTCCCAAAATAATTTTGTGATCAATATTACTCTCTGATCCATATCATTTTCCTTTCTCATACTTTTTTGAAGAGTTATAACATATGCATACTTCAACACATATTTGAAATTAGTAGCATTGCACTCTTTAAACATCCACATAAAAATTCATAATTAGGAATAGATCCTTGAAGGATTTGCACGGTTTTTAAAAATTAGATATCGAAATATCTAACTTTTTCATTCTTCTCCAAATTAATTGAAGTGAACTCGGTAAGGAGAGTGTGATATGTCATTAGCTAGACATATATTTCTATGAATATAATTTCTATATCATCAAAAGAAGTTATTTATCATGAAAGTAAGGAAAGGTACCAATCATATATAGATCTAATTAGGGTTTTAAGGAACACCCTCACTATGAAATATTCATGTACTATCCCAGGTATATTACAAATGGAAAAAAAAATGTTCCCTGTTTTTGTCTTCTTCATGGCATTGTCCCTGTTAAACATAGGCAAGATTCCTTGACAAAAAATTGGTAATGGATTTTGCTCACTGTAAAGGGGCAAAGGACTTATCCGATGTCTTCTTATTTGGCACCTTTGTCTTGCATTATTTCCCTCTCTGCATTTATTATTGTCTTTCTACATTTTCTGCCCCATGATACCCTAATAGAATTTAATTATTCTTGTAATGCATCTTCAATAATAATCATTAAACCCCTAATCATTCATAGGCCTTGTAAATCTTCGACAACTTGAACGCTTTGAAGAAAGAATTTCTCCTATAGTCACCAATGCTTGAACAATTCTATATATCATCCTGTAGCATTTTTATCCTTACATACCAACATGACTTGATTTGTTTGATTTATTTTCTTGATGGGAAGCCTTGTTGAGTAGTATGGAAATTTTTAGGAGTGTTTATTTTGTTAATAAATGTCAATAAATCATTCTTGGAAAATTTATGATCATGTTCCAAATATTTCTTTCACTATTCAATGAATGAATAAATTCTTTGAATTAATTTATCAAATGAAAAAAATCCCATGCATCCTCAATAAACTTTATTCGCTTATTTATGTTCACGGTGACATACTATTTAATACCACTTAACAATTGTGTTTCTTCCTTTATATTTTGGGGTATGTAAGGCGTGAGTATTGTTATAGTTTGAGGTGCACGAATAGCTAAGGAGGTCATGAATAGGGGTGTATGAATAAGATCATAGTCCACCCCACTTATATTTCTCTTCATCCTCATATTTTCGGATTGTTTCTCAGTGACAAAGTGTGCAAGTGCATACCTTGTAGTGATATGTAGTTTCAGGATCCCTGTAGGTCCTACTCCTAAAATGTCAACTTCAAAATTCCATTTATTAGTAATTTTTTTTAATTTTTAAAACACAACTTCTTAAATGAAAACATCATGTTGGTTTTATCATATTGGGAATTGTGCATGGTCAATCATTATTCCTCAAAACTAGTTGGCTCTTTAGTAGATAGATCTTAAACTATTTTCTCATTCTTGGCCATGCATAACGCTACCCAAACAAGAAAAATAACATTATCTACCTCCATAGTCATGGGTCCTTTTGCTTGCTGTGAATCCTTTTTGATAGAAATCTTGATTTTAGATGAAGTGACAATGTTAGATCTTTTCAAACTGGCTCAAGGGGATGGTTTATCTCCATCACCCTTAAATACACTCTCCTCAAACTATAATTTGATCTTGTCTTTGCTGAGCTAAGAAGGAACTATGACAAACTCGTGGTGTTGATGAGGGTTGAGAAGTAGTTGTTTTTTTCCCTCATTGTTTGGTCCTTTCTTTGAAATCGGTACTCACTTTCGGTACTATATCATCAACTAGTATTGGTGTATCATTCTCCTTTGGTGTTTCAATTTGATTTTCTCTCCTTTATTTTGAAACCCTTATTAATAAATTCCCATACGTTACAAATGCCAAATTCTTTGAGAAAATCACTTTAGAATAGAATCCTTATATGGGTTTCACCTTCAACCTGATTAAAGGATTTCAATAATTTAGAAAATTCTTCCAAATGTGAAGAATTCCTCACTATGAAGTGTCCGACCATAAATGATAATGAGATCAACTATTTTTTTCTTCTTATAAAAAAAAATCAACTAGGAATGATAATTTTGACAAAAGACTATATCAAAGTATTTTTCGAAAACAAATGTAAAAAACAAGAATGGTTTATCTTCATAACCATACAGTATGATATATCTATGGTTCTCCTTCTCTTCATGCACTTATTTTACCCAAAGAAATTTTTTAGCTTTAGAAGATATTCTTTATGGATAATGGCCCTATAACATATATCTGACTTCTTTGACAAATTGATATTGAATGATGTAAAAATGGAATGGATTATTTTGTTTACATAGAACAAGGTACCAAAATTGTGTCAGTTCTATCTAATATTCACATTGCTTTTGTGGGGTAATTCATGGAACATATTATACAAAATAATACGCATCACCAGGTAGATTGTCATAAATGTTTTTGGATCTTTGTGAAAATTAACGAGTTGAAAATAAGTCTAATATGAAATAACCTCCACATAGTAAAAGATAATATCCTTCTTGAATGGGAGAAACAACATGTACAAAAACTAACCTAGGTATATTAACGCTTGATTCATGTCCCATGATGTGGGCGAATAAATATGAGAAATATCTATATGGCTTGGCCAATAAAGAGATATCAATGTAAGAGAGGTTGAAGGAAACTTGCAAAAAATGTAGCATGAAATCCAAAATAATGTTCATATTCCCACCTTGACCATTAAAAAAGGCATTGGCCTTAGAAAATTTAAGCTTCACGTTTGCTACTAACAACTTCAACATCTTCCCAAAGTCCTTTAGGGTTAACAAAACTAGGTACTTCTTCAAAGAGAGCTTAATAGTCTTGGTTTTTAGATAAAAACGAATGACATACCGACAAACGATTTATTTGAATTTGCATAATTATAAAACACACGTCGCATTAGATAACCCTATATTTTAAATTCTATTACCTTATTTCACTTCTGAACCCAAATTAAAATACTATTGATACATAGCTATCATGTGAAATTTTTTATCTTGACGTGAAAATGAGTTAGTTGTATCCCCACAAAGATGTTCCCTATTCTGTTTTGTTGTCACATTTCTTGATTATTCAATGTACTTAGATATATGTGGCTAATATATGAGGCCTCAATGAATCTCTTAGCCACTAAAACCTTGAATTGAAATAGCATTTAGTATTATATCACTTCATCATGCACCAAACTCATCAAGCCATGTGAGAATGATAATGGGAAGTTAATAACATATGTAAAGTATTTTAAAATTGTGTAATTGAAAACAACTCACATAATACAATATCAATGGGTTTTTACCTTGAATATCAGACTTAAATGATTATTTAATTATCCTTGAAATGAGAAAACATCTGGTTTTTAGTAAGTATGGAGTATAAGCAAGGGAGCAATTTAGAAAATAATGTGCAAAGATGTTACCTTGTAATATTCCCAAATTTTCACATAATATTTGGAATATTAGAGTCCTTGATTTTCTTAATGAATTAAGTAAATAAAAGGGTGGAGGGACCCACAATCCTCAATATGAATAAATATCCACTTTGTGTGTGTGCGTGTGGATTAATTAAGCCTAGATCTACATAATAAGGTAGTTGAGCAACTACTAATGTGAATGAAATTGGAGAACCTGTCTCATTAATGAGATAGATCATGGAGGTTGACACAGTCAACTAAGATCTTGAAGAAGTCAAACAAAAGATCATGAGACATTCATGATAAAGTGATGGAGGATGATGTTCAAACAAAGCACACTTGATGGAGAGGGTGTACATTGCACCTAGACATGATGGTTGATTTGGTCAAACAAAGCAGTCAATCTTGGAGGATCTTGTCCACATACACTGCGCAATCTAGATGAGGGCCAAGGCTTATGAAGGATCAAATTTTATATAAAGAAGATGAAGGCAAGGATGAGGGGATGCTAATTATTCTTGATGTAAAGATATTTTCAGATTTGGAATTGTCATGTGACATTCCATTGCTTTCTTGGGCTGTTTAGCAGAGATTGCAAGTGTTGTTTAGCACACGATGTTCCTGGTTGGGAGTCCCACCTCTTCCCTAGAGTAGCTCTAGAAATATTCTTGTACTTCATTATACATCAGAATTTAAGTGCCACATCTCTTTTCCTACTTTATGCAGAACATCCATATTCAAAAATTGCAGATTTTTGAAGATCAGTTTGGAAGGAGGAAGTTGTCTTCAGTACTTCAATTGGAGAACTAGTGAGGGTTTATTCCTATAACCTTGGGCTTAAATATCAGCTTCCCATAGCTTCATTGTAGACCTGGCATCAAGAAAAAATTTATTAACCTCCTAGCAGCAATATTTCCTTCAGGAATTACGTTGTCCATTTTGCAGATCCAAAGGGAGGAAGGAAGTTACTAGCATTTCAGCTAGTAATCATGTGAGGGATCATTCCCTCACATTTCCATCAGTATTACCATTAGCCTGGAGTTAATTGTAGCAATTTTTAGTAGGCAGAAGGCCTCTCTTTCCCTCACAGCACAGTTTCTAGGGGAAGTTGTGTTGCAGTAGTTGCAATCATCATTGGAATATTGAGAAGCTAGATCTAGCGCTTCTAGCTTGTAGATTTGAAGAAGGGATCAACCCTTCAAGCTAAGATACGATATTGCAACATATTTCATCCATATGTTAGACAGATCTAGCTTCAGATCTATATTTCCCAAAAAATCAAGGATCAAATCCTAGGGAGGTGATTTTCCAAAGTTGTATATCTAGAAAATCCTTTCTGGGTTATCTTGAGAATCCATCACATTGGCCAGATCTTGAATCTTGGCATCATCTGAGATTCAGTTTTGAGTAGATTTGCATTTTCCTATTCAGCCTACAACTATATGTTCATATTCTATTGAAGGGATAGAGCAGTGTTTTCTTCAGTGCCTCTCCAGTTACACTGTACCTATTGCAACATGTTTCCTGAGTGATTCTAGACCAAATTTTTGGCTAGATATACTCATATTTTGTACATGGTGTAACTGATTCTTCTCTAATATAATAAAATGGCTAAGCTTCTCTATAAATTATGATGTTTTTTTAATATTTATTGTTTATCTTGCTACAGTTCTTATATTGTGTTTAAGTATTACTGCATTCTCCCTTTTGGGATATTACAGTGGTATCAGAGAATGATCTTTGGCTCAGCTTGTGGACACTTCATCTTTTGCATCTAAAGAAGAATCAGATAGATGAGATCTATCATGGAGGAAGAAAATTCAACCACTCATTTCTGTAGATCTATGCAAGATCTCTCCAAGGAGGTCTGTCAAATGAAAGAGGAAAGGCAGAAAGAAGATCCAAGAAGAATATGTGATGAGGAAGGTCCAAGCACTTCCTATCAGCAAGGAATAAAACCGGGGAATCCTAGATCTCGTCATAGATCCACTATGCCCACTTTCTTTGAATAAGGTGAAGGAAGGAATGAACCTAAGACTCATGAGACTCACAGTATATATCTTAAAGAGTACAAGGCACAATCTAGAGAATTCAAGGAGAATCTAACTCTCCAACAATTCTTCAAAATCAAAGAAGAAAGAGGATCCTAGAAGGAAGAGGCACAATAGATTATATTTGCCTACATTTGATGGATCCTCCTCAAGCAATGTTAAGGCTTGGAGGAGAGATTTAGATGAATTTTCAGACTACATCTTGTAGCTTAAGAAGAGGCTGTTCAAATTGCAGCACTTCATATTTTAGATGAAGCAAATGATTGGTGGTTTAGTCACATAGAACATGCAAAGGTGACTAAATATTCAGATTTATTTTACAAGTTGAGGAAAGAATTTGATGAGAGAAGACCAGAGATGGGTCACAAAGTGATGTTCACTAAGAAAACAAAGGAGGATGTCAATCTTGTCACTCTGGTCAAGAAGTCACTACATTCACCCCAGCTGCAAAAGTACTCACATCTGGAGAAGAGACACTTGCATCTTTGCAAGATAGTCTTGATATCTTGACATATAGATTCCCATGCATGATTCAGGAGATGAATGAGGGAAAGGAGGGAGATTCCAGCGCTAGTACACTTGGAAAAGAGCATCCATCTCTATTACCAGTAGTCCTGATTGGAGGAACTCTTGTGTTCTGTCAAGAGGTTCCCACATATCAGTTGATCCAAGGTATGCATACACATTCATAACCTATTTTTTCAGTAGATCTTATTGAAACTTATGGGGACATTCCATCAGGGCCAATGCATGACCAAGTGTTAGATCCAAATGTTGAATTGAAGTAGCAATATATCACAGTGCAAAGGATCCTTGATATAATCAAGGAGGAGATGAAAAGCTATCCTAGTTTGTCATGGATAAACTACATTCAACCTCTTGAGTTGAAGTGTAGAATTTCATAAGAAGGGATGAGCATAATCCTTTGTACAATGACTGGTTATGAGATCAGTATTGTACCTTTCTTTGAGACAGTTTATGTATTACCTTATAGATCTAAAACACTGTCACTTAGAAGCAGTGACAATGATGAGGCCCCATTATTCTTAGAGAATTCTGAAGGTAGCTTCACTTATGAAGCAATGGAGGTAAAGATGATAAATGGTAGACATCTAGATATGAGAAACCTTTTCTCCTTTCTTGATGACACTTTCTCAATGAGCACCTCACAACTCAAAGAGAGACTTCTAGCTACAGCAGATCCAGAACCTCATTGGTTTTGGAAGGCCATGGATGAGAAGAAGGTCTCATTAAGAGATCTCATTGGAGGTGCACTTCAAAATTTCATGAAGTGCAAAGTTCTTCATCAGTTTGGGGAAGATGGCATTCTACAAAAGGAGGATACCATGATTATGCAACACATCACTCATCTTCCATATTGGGGTGAGTGGGTGATAATGATAAGCAAGGGGTTGCATGACCACTTGCAGATGTATGAAATGAGTCAGCAAGCTTGGTTACATTGGTTTCCCTTGGGAGATTCTTGTCACTACCCAAAGGCTCCTATTTCTTTGATCCATGCCTTAAGGAACACTTATGAGATGAAGAAGGAGGCATGGCTACGCTGGTTGCTCTTGGGGGAGTATGGTTACCACCCAATAGCTCATATTTTTCTAATTTATTCCTTGTGTATCAATGATAGAACACAACAAAAGAATGCATGTTCATTTTGGTTTCACTTGAGAGAGATTGGCCACCACATGACATCTTCTATGTCTAGGTGTTTTGTATTGGGTAAATCTTGGCATGATGCTCTCATGATGTGCATTGATGATATTTCTTTATATTGGGCTGATGTGACATTCCATATGTCCATTAGTGTGTTTTTTCTTCATGATTCACATGAGGAGGAGAGAAAGCAACAAGATCTCTTGTTGCTTTGGTTTCTTTTGGGGGAGTTTGGCTTGTCCATATTACATGGAGGAGATGGAGGATGGTAGGAAAGGGCCTTACTG
Source organism: Pinus albicaulis (assembly GCA_034641835.2). NCBI lineage: Eukaryota > Viridiplantae > Streptophyta > Pinopsida > Pinales > Pinaceae > Pinus > Pinus albicaulis. Next base: position 10,255,873 of record CM076577.1, read on the forward strand.
CGGTGGTTACTATTAGGAGAATATGGTTTGAAATATTTGTCTACCCATATAGCTCATTTCCTTATTCTTTTGCATAACATTGGAATGATGCTTGGATCCAACAAGGCCAAAAAGGCTAAGTATGAGAGCATATCAATGCTCAATCAAATTCATAAAACACGGGATGGAGAGATGTATAGTGTGGTGGAGCTTTTTATTTGTGATTAGAACCACCTTATTTTATGCACCTTATGTATTGATGATGATATTGGACATCATATGGTTGTCACTTGGTACTTCATGATGGAAGGAGGACATTTAACCATACAGTTAGAGGTCATTCTTTATGTTTTTAAAAGACAACTTTGGAACCAAACATGCATAACCCATTGCAGAAAATGGAGGAAGCCTTCCTTATGGGGATGCCATTTGGAGGGGAATATATGGCTTTGCATATACTTTGTATTTGCTTGAGGACAAGAAACATTTTGCCGGGGGGGACTGTAATATTCCCAAATTTTCACATCATATTTGGAATATTAGAGTCCTTGCTTTTCTTAATGAATTAAGTAAATTAAAGGGTGGAGGGACCCACAATCCTCAATATGAATAAATATCCACTTTGTGTGTGTGAATGTGGATTAATTAAGCCTATATATACATAATAAGGTAGTTGAGAAACTACTAATGTGAATGAAATTGGAGAACCTGTCTCATTAATGAGATAGATAATGGAGGTTGACACAGTCAACTAAGATCTTGAAGATGTCAAACAAAATGTCATGAGACATTCATGATAAAGTGATGGAGGATGATGTGCAAACAAAGCACACTTGATGGAGAGGGTTTACATTGCACGTAGACATGATGGTTGATTTGGTCAAACAATGCAGTCAAAATTGGAGGATCTTGTCCACATACACTGCACAGTCTAGATGAGGGCCAATGCTTAGGAAGGTAAAATGTTATATAAATAAGATGAAGAAAAGTATGAGGGGATGCTAATTATTCTTGATGTAAATATCTTTTTTTGGAATTGTCATGTGACATTCCATTTCTTTCTCGAGATGTTTAGCAGAGATTGCAAGTGTTTTTTAGCACAGGGTGTTTCTGGTTGGGAATCCCACCTCTTCCTTAGAGCAACTCTAGAAAGAGTCTTGTAATTCATTCTACATCAGGCTTTAGGTTCCACATATCTTTTCCTACTTTCTGCAGAAAATCCATATTCAGAAATAGCAAATTTCTGAAGATCAGTTTGGAATGAGGGAGTTGTCTTTAGTACTTCAGCTGGAGAACTAGTGAGGGTTTATTCCTATCACCTTGGGCTTAAAGATCATCTTCCCAGAGGTCCATTTCAGATCTGGCATCAGGCCAAAAGTTATTTACCTCCTAGAAGCAGTATTTCCTTCAGGAATTACAGTGTCCATTTTGCAGATCCAAAGGGAGGAAGGAACTTACTAGCATTTCAGCTAGTAATCCTGTGAGGGATCATTCCCTCACATTTCCATCAGTCTTACCATCAAAATGGAGTTAATTGTAGCATTTTTTAGTAGGCAGAATTCCTCTCTTTCCCTCACAGCGCAGTTTCTAGGGGAATTTGTGTTGCAGCAGCTGCAATCATCATTGGAGGACTGAGTATCTAGATCTAGAGCTTCTAGCTTGTAGATCTGAAGAAGGGATCAACCCTTCAAGTTTAGATCTAATCTTGCAACATATTTCAACAATATATTAGACAGATCTAGCTTCAGATCTGTATTTCCCAGCAGATCAAGGATCAAATCCTAGGGAGGTGATTCTCCAAAGTTGTAGATTTGGAAAATCCATTCTAGGTTATCTTGGGAATCGATCATATTGGATAGATCTTGAATCTTGGCATCATCTAAACTTCAATTTTGAGTAGATATTCATTTTCCTATTCAGCTTGCAACTATATGTTCATATTCTGCTAAAGGGACAACGCAATATTTTCTTCAATGCCTCTCCAGTTACACTGTACCTTTTTCAGCATGTCTCCTGAGTGATTCTAGACCAACTTTTTGGCTAGATTTACTCATATTTTTTACATGGTGTAACTGATTCTTCTCCAATATAATAAAATGGCTTAGCTTCTCTGTAAATTCTGATGTTGTTTTAAGATTTATTATTTATCTTGCTGCAGTTCTTATGTTGTGTTTAAGTATTACTGCATTCTCCCCTTTGGGATATTACATACCTATGTAGAAATTTGAATGCATGGAACAAAAAGCATGTGGCACAAGAGGTGTAAAGTTAGATGTGTGTGTGGAAGGGAAGGTGTACAAAAATATGGGTGTGAAAATATTCTACAAACATAGAAAATGGATAAGTATGGAAGTGTACAAGGGAGTGATATGTAGAGCAAGGAAAATGTCGAGAGCGTGAAGGTGTGCAAGATTTTTGCAACACTAATTCTTAAAAAATGACTAATAAGTAACTATAAAATTTGATGTAAGGTAGAACAATACATAACGATGACACCAAAGTAGATCAAGAAAATATAGAGGATAAAATTGTTTACTTAAGAAAGGAATTGGAAAATTCAACTCTCAGTTGAATAGAATATTCAAGTTTGAAAAAATCATTGAATTATTAGACGAATTATCAAATTCTAAAGTTCGGCATTCATTAAAACTATTCTTGGATATGATGATTCAATGACCACCAAATAATATTCAAAATCTACATATCCATCAACAAAAGTAAATGAAAAGAAAAAAAACTACCTAAATTTAATGTTGATATAATTAAAAACTCCATCAATAACAGAGACAACATGAAAAGAGAAAATGACGTTCCATAGAAATTTGGCATTCCTCCCAAGGACAATAATGATAGATCCAAAAGACCTTTCACACCAAGATAATTTCACACAACCTCGTACAAAAAATGTTTGCTTGGATATTGTTTTTATTGCAATCACTTTGGTCATAAAGAACTAGATTGTAGAGCACATGCAGAAGATAACTATGTGAAAAAAAATTGATAAATACTTATGACTTCTCAAATAAAATTGATAATTCATTTGTCCCTTTATTTGACTAAAATGTTGTATGTTATAAATGCAACAACTATGAGCACACTACACATTTTTTTGTAAAGGTGGGATTGAATAATCTCCTAGAAAAAATAGGGAAGAAGATATCCTTGCTAAATGAAATAAAGAATCCACAAAAGTTTGGGAAAAAATCAAAATAAATAATAACATAATAAGGAGAAAAAAATGAAAAAAGGAGTGAAAAAAAAAACAAAAAGAATAAAAAATAAACATCGAAAGGAGACAAGATGTAAAGAAGAATAAGAATGAAAAATAATAAAATATGAAGCTGGAATATACTATCACCAAATGATAGATTGCAGTTATTTTCACAAAACCCCTTTCTAAAAAGACATTTGAATATATCCATTGAAGACATAAATTGGGACTAATGTACATCTCGTCTACTCACTAATTTATAAAGGAGAAGTACAAGTTAAAGGGAAACATTATTTTTCCACTAAATTCAAAAGGAAAGAGTTGCAAACAAGGGGTGTATTTTAGCAAGGTGAAAATTTATTTATATTCTTAGTGGACTATGTTTTTCATTGTAAAATTGCCATCAATGTTAAAGGGGGAGATTGTTGGAATTATTTTCATTGATGTCAAATGATTAATGTTTTAATTAATACCACATTTGTAGGCTTTAAACTTGTATAATTAATTTTTATAAACAAATTATTAATTAAAATAGAAAAGATGCAATTGCAAACACACACACTTAAACATAAATATTTTATCCATCAAACCCAAAACTAGGAAAACCAGCAAGAATTTTTTCAATATCTTCTTCTATACAATATTACAATACAATATATCATGTGGCACCCATAAACCACCAATTCATTTTCCATGGATTATAATACAACTGTAGTTACTTAACTAAAACTACAAAACCACCATGAACCACAAAACCACTTCTAGTAAAAAAAACCATGTGTTGAAAAACACCAAAAAAATACACAAAAATTCCCAAAAAGATATAACACATACCCAATAATTATAAAGAATTAAAATTATGATAAAAAAAGAAATGCATGTGAAAAAATAAAAAGTGAAATATGGGTTTCAAACCCATGGGTTTGGAAGCCTATTGTATTTTCCCATGATATGTAGAAAAGTGAAATAAAAAATGAACTAATTATTTAATTAATCAGTATCATATCCATTTAAATTAATATATCCCTTCATCAATGGTTATAATAAATAATAAATAGAGAAAATATTGAGAGAAAGTATGTAGGAAAAAGTCTAGTATTCTTTTGAAGAAGTGGATGAGCAAAGATTAAATATCATTGAGAAAAGTGTGAAATTAGTTTCAGGTTAGTGGGGAATTTTCGATATAAATGATATTCTTAGATGTTTCAGACCGTGAAATTTTAAGGAGACATACATAATATTTCTATGTACTTGTTTTAAAAATTGCAAATGTTGGTTCATTATGATTTCTGATATATGTTCAACGAAATAAGTGCTCTTGAATTCTCCAGAAATTAGATTCAAACAAGTCAATTTAAAATTTTCATTATAACTTATTTTTTGGGATCTTTCATACCAAGAAATTTTGAGGAAATGGAGGAGAGATATATTGGTCACGTGATTAAAAATTTATATGTTGGATTGCTATAATTTCTGAGACATGCCATCTTCAAGCTAGGATTCTTGAATGCTTCTGAAATCAATTTCAAACAAGTTAGTTTGGAATTTTCACTATAACTTATTTTTTGATATGTTTCAGACTATGAAATTTTGAGGAGATAAAGGAGAGATCTCTAGGTACATATGATAAAAATTTTAAACATTACTTCATTATACTTTTGAATATATTCCATATGAAAGTTAAGGTCTCTAAATGCCATTGAAATAAATTTTAAACAAGTTAGCCTAGAATTTTTGTTATGAACTTATTTCTCATAATTCTCAGGCTATGAAAATTTTATATATCTAATGGATAAAAGAAAAAAATACATGATGTTAAATCATCATAATCATATTTGAAAAAATGGATGTGTTGGTTTTACAAGTTTTTTCTTAGGAATAAGCCAAAAACAACAATATTTGGGAGAGTTACCATATATTTCATTTTGAGATTAAATTTTTTCTTAGACCTAGTGAGGGAAATGACAATTAGAAAACCTAGTTAAGGTAGCAACAGTAAGTAAAAATAGTTAAGGTAGAAGTAGCAAGAAAACTAGGTTAATCAATGTAAGATATATTAATATAAGAGATTCAAATGGAAGTTAAACCAAATGCAACATGAAGTCTCAAGTTATATTCATCCCACCACCTTGAGCATAAAAAAATGCATCGTCCTTGGAAAATTTAAGCTACCTAGTCGGTTTTGGAAACTTCAACATCTTCTTGAAATCCTTTAGGGTTAAAAGAACATGATTTTTCTTCAAAGCGACCTTAAAATTCATAGTCTTTTGACAAAAATGATGGGAAAAATAACAAAAAATTTCCTTGACATCAAATAAATATGGAACATGTTATCACTCCCTCTATTCCCAAAGGCTGAGAATGGGGAATGGAGGAGGTAAACTCAAACAAATATTTAGATTTGGTAGCTTGCCCTACCAAACCATAGAGGGCTCTCTCAATGACACTTTTAAAGTCAATGAGTTTAATGTGTATGTAATTATATTATGCTAGATATAAGCTCAATGAATTAGGGTTTTTTTTGAATTTCGCTGGATAGGAATGTTAGTCAAGGAACTAGGTCTAGGTTTTAGGTCTGATTTCAAAAGTACATATTCATAGATGAAGATGAGGCTAGGTAGGTATACTCAGAAACATACTTAAATTTTCATTGTTGTATAGGTTTTTAAAATAGAGAGAGAGAGAGAGAGAGAGAGTCAAAATGAGCATGTTACATGAATTCATTCATCGGAGGAATTAGAACACATTCATGAAAATCTTATAAAACAGAGCACAAAAAGAAAGAAATACGTTCATAGACTCATAAGATCATCATATAGAAGCATACATGTCATGGTAAGAAATCATAAACATTTAAATTGATGGTATTAGTGAGAAAAAACAATTCTAATAATCATACAACTAGAGTCCCGAAATTATAGCTGCAACATGTCTTTGATTTCACTGAAAAAAACTGTACATAAGCTCCACACTACAAATAACAAATATCCAACCTCTAAAAAGACTTGAGTTGGAATACATATATAAAATAGATAATATGCCACCTCATTGGGTCACAGCCTGATCCAAAATACATCATAAATGCACCTAATGAGTCATTACCTAGAATTTAGGGAATTCAGAAACAATCCCCCAAAATTTAGCTAATAACTAGGAGTGATTGTATCCTTGATTAATTACATGATTCCTCAACAATGAGGGGAAAAAACAGACTCTCTTCTCGACAAAACACGTCATATGACAACTGAAACATCAATATTTGGACCAATTTTCATCAACATCTGTCCAGAAAGAATCCAAGAAAGAAGCGTCGTGCCACTTACAGAAGTGTCGCACCACTTTGAGGGAAATTTTGCGTGACTTTAAGGCATCCTCCTTCTGATCTGAAGATTGGGCTAGGTATCCTTGGATGTCCTCTATCCATCCCAACCTTGAAACTAAGAAAAAACCTCATGCAAGGCCTTCAAAAAATACATTTTCCCAAGCTTACTCCAGAAGCGCCACAAACACAAAAAAACAATGGCAAAAGCATGAAAAATAGGTTGTTTTTGGGGTTTTTCTCAAAAAATGGAGGATGTCATGAAAACCTGAGACCATATCTAGAAATTAAAATGCAATATAAATCCAAGAATGTATAAAAATACTAATTTGGAGGCTCTGAGGAAAAGTGTCACGTCGTTGAGCGATGCTTCTGTAAAGTGAAATTTCCAGATTTTATCAAAAATCACAAAAAATACCCAAAATGCCTAACTTTCTAAATTTTGGTCCATGGCATCCTTGAATGATAAACTAAATAGATAGGGATTCCTCATCTATAAAATCCAAGTTATCTTTCCCCTTTAGCTTAATTATGGTTTCTTTAAGCTTTTTCCTTGAAATTATTCACCCTGACTTTGGCGAATAGGTTCCTAGTGAAATAGTGTCTCGCCATATGCCTATAGAGGTTATGATCCCTTTATGACTTCTTCAAAAGCTTCTCAAGATGCAAATTCACCCTCTCAATCCATAGCTCTTTTTCTTTCTCAAACTCAACAATGATCAACTCATCAAAGGTTAATTGACCTAATGGAGGAGATGACTCTTTTTCTTTTCCTTTGTGCCTAGTTAATCCTCTTGTTCTTGCTCTCCTTAGCTTTATTTCAGCCTCTATTTCTTCCAACTGATCAAAATATACCACTGATTTTCCTTTACCTTTGTCTGCCTCAAGATCTACCTTTGGTTTTCTTTGGAGCAATTGTTTCACCTTCAATTTCATATTTTCTTGTTATAAGAAGTTTATCATGATTTTTCCCTTGAGAGGCTTTCCTTAAGCTCTTCTATCTCTGCATCCTTTTCCTTTATTATATCCTTAGCTGATTTTTCTTCTACCTACCCTGCCATGTCAACCTCCATGGGAGCTTGTTCCTCATGTTGTTGAAATGGTGACTCATCCTCATGCATGGGTGGATGCTCCATGGTTTCTCTTTGGTCAATTTTAGTTTCAGGTGAAAACACACCTTTAGTGATCATAGGATTAAAAAACATCCTTTTAACTTTCTCATAGGTTTGATTTATTTCACCCCTTAGCATATTTGGAGCCTCTTCTTGTCTATATTAAGAGCCAACCTCCTCTGGCTTTGTTGATGCTGATGGAATGCTCTGAATGATGGGTGGAATAGTAGTAGGCATAGATGTAAGTATCTTCATGAAAGTTTCCCAAGAAATATTGATAGCTGAGAGTTGATGAAAAAGTATAAGCTTAACCAAACCATGGTGGAAAAAATTAGTGTGATTATCTTTTCTTTTACTCTATACCTTTTCAATTATTTTAGCCAAACTCCTGAATATATAATGAGGAAAATTGAGTGGCTTAGTTGCAGTGAAGTGGATCAATAACCTTATGTGGTACTGGTACAATCTTCAGAATCTCCCTTCACATGTAAAATAATTCATAATTAGCTTCATCAAAGGGGCATACTTGTCAAGTAAATTCCTGAAGGGAAATATGTGTTTAGGAGCATCTTTGCAATGAGGTTTTAAGAACATTTTATACTTCTTATTGTTCTTGGTTGTACTTTGAAGGTCCTTGACCTTCATCCTTCAACCTTTGGTTGTCCTCTTAAGGTCCTTGACCTTACTCATTGGGCAAGCCCAACCTTCCTTAAACCTTTGGTTGTTGATTATGGGTTCCCCAAGTCCATAACAACCTTTGGATGTCCTTGACCTTCATCCTTCAACCTTTGGTTGTTGATCCTTCAACCTTTGGTTGTTTATTAGGGGTTCCACCCATCCTTCCTTATCTTCAACCTTTGGTGGCCCCTTCACCCCACACTCAAACCAAACATCCCAAGTCCATAAGAAAACCATCCCATCAAGGACCTTTGGTCATATCCTTTAAAATATCGGTACACACCACTATTGTTAATCAACTGCAAGGACCTTCAGAGCCTACCTCTTGGATTCTTTCACAATTCCTTAAACACCCATTTATTTCAAAATATCTCTTAACATAAGGAAAAGCATTAATCTCCTAAAAATTGGATGGCTCAAACCTAGAATGATGACCTCCTTTATGTAACCTCTTCTTACCCTCCATGATGTTTTCCAACAAGGAAAACCCTAGCTTGATGTAGTGGAAAGGGAAGGTGAAAAATTAGGAAAACAGGGGATAGTGGTCATTTGTTTTAGGGACCTAAATGAGGTGGAAGTGAGTTAAGGAAAAATCCCTAAAAATTTGGGGAGGTAGCATGATGAGTTGGCTACAGGATGCAAGTGAAATTTTTGAAAATGGGCATGAGAAAGGTGCCAAAAAGGTTAAAAAATGAAGTCTTCCTAATTTATCTGCAAAAACGTAGTGAAAACTAGGGTTTGATTGAAAATGATAGTTATGAGAGGTATGAGTGGTATGTAGTTATTTGATAACGCATATGGATGATGTATGAGGGTTTTTAGATGATGAAATCAAGGTTTTACCATTTGAAGCAACCAATCATCAATAAAACCAAAACGTTGTGGAGAAAACCTAGATGAGGGAATCCTCCCTTTGCTTAAGAATTTGACTTGAAGGAGATGTGATGAAAATTCACTTACTGGTTTTGAGGTCTCTGAAACTTTGGGAAATGATGAATTGAACCTTAGATAGCCTTTTGGATCTTAGAAACCAAAAGCATAGCAGCTTCTCGATGTGTAGCACAGAGAACTTTGGCACAATGTTTTGCTGGTTGTCTTCAATCTTTGATGGTTGTGGAGTGTTGTGAGTATGAGAGGGGAGTTATATTGAAAAGAAAATGATGAAATTAACTCCAAGAAGTTTAATTTAATTTTATAACTCACAAATTTTTCTTTTTTTCCTTCTAGTGAAATCATAAATACTTTCAGAAAAAATTCTTGTCTTGAAAAAAATTGATCATGTAGCATACTTATTGAGAAAATACAAATTGCCATTACTTTATTTTCCTATATTTTCTAACTCCCAATGAATTTTTTTTGTATGGTGAAAATGAATCTTGTTTTCCTCTTTCATGACATGATTGGACATTATAATGGTGAAACAAAGTAAACCTAGACCATGACCTATATGAAGGTATGTTGACTGATCTATGACCCTAGGTGATGATGAATTCCATGACCTTGAAATGATGATGACCATGAATGTGGTGAAGGGAGTAGCATTCAAACCTAGACAACATTCAGTGAAGTTTTTTTTTATTTGAGTATTTGTTTGAAAACGTAAAATTTTGACCAGGGATCACTACCAAGTAAACCTGAAAGAGTGTATTTTATCACTGAACATTTAGACAATAACATTGGCTCTAACTGGGGATGGCGGCTCCTTCAGGAGGTGTCAAGAACACTATAAATCAGTTAGCCTCATCCATTGGGAAATGGAGTCAAACTGGAAACTGAAATAACTTCGAAAAATTGAAATTACTAACTAAAATAGAAAATGTCTTTGACTTGAAAACTGACATGACTTTCTGAACTATTTAAATAAAAACATCAGTTGATCATATAAGCCTCATGGCCTTCTCCTAAGGCTTCAAGCTTCTACAACAACTTCCTTATTATTTTACAGCAAATAAAAATATATTTACAAAGAAAGAAAACCTTTTTCTCTAATATCATGTAAGGTAATGTTTGAGGAGCCTACCATTCACTAGTCCTCCCAAAATTTCTTGCCCATCAAGATATTCTAACAAAAACACCTTATTTCCCCTAAATTTTGTAATCTTGTATGGACCTTTCCATAAGTTATCAAACTTACCATGCTTGCCTTTGTCTTCATTTCAGGCATCCCATCGAAGAACAACATCTCCCGATTTGAAATCATTAGCTTTAGTTTTCTTATCATACATCTTCTTGATTTTCTCCTAAATTTTTGAATTGTTATTGAAAAATTATTCTCTTGACTATTGCAAATGAATCATTTGACTGGTTCTTTGTTGGATTTCATTTGGCTCACTATCAATCTCTTGCATAAATTTCATCACCAACACTGCTAAAGAAGTGGGAAACACTATGTGTACACCATAAAATGGCTGGAAGGGTGACATGTTGATTGATTTCTTTGTGCTAACTCTGTTTGCCCATAAATCATTTATGAGATTTTTGTGCCAATTTATTTTGTTCTATTGCAACAATTTCTTGATTATATTCACCAATGATTTGTTTTATGATTCAACCAACCCGTTTCCTTCAGGATAATATGTTGTATAATGCCCGCGTATTATGTGATATTTATCATAATATTATATCATATTTTTGGACTTAAAGGTAGTTTCATTTTCAGCGATAATTTTCTGTGGGAAGCCAAAATGGGATAGAATATTGTTCTCCAAAAATTGAATAATGATGGTGTCTATAGCTTTCCTCGTGGGGATGGCCTCAATCCACATTGTGAATTAATCGGTGGTAGTTAGTATATACTTATGCTGAGATGATGATGGAGGGTGAATCTTGCCAATAAAATCAAGCCCCCACTGCTGGAAAGGTGCTTGAACTACAATTGGTTTCAAGGGCTGCAGTAAGTGCTTTATCTTTCCCTGAAAAATTTGACATTCATGAAAACTCATGACAGTTTTATAAACATCGGAAAAAAACCTTGGCCAATAAAATCCAACCCTCAATATCGTGTTTGCTGTATTCTTCCAGAAAATATTACCACCACAATCACCTTTATGAAAGTATTTCATCACCTTATCAACTTTGCCTTCTACCAGATACTTCAATAAAACTTCACTTGAATATTTCCAATACAAAGCATTGTTAAGAATACAATACTTAAGAGCCTTCAAATTCAAAGATCTACCTTTATTTCTAGGCAAGACATGAGGAGGATTCAAACATTGCAACACATGAACAATATCAGCATACCATGGCGATGAAGTAAAAATTTCAGATACCTGAAGTAATGAATAAGCCTCTTTCTCCTCAAATAATGCAGCAACAAAATTGATGTCCAAGGCATGTAAATTTAAGTCCGCCATAAGATAAGCCAAGCCTTGTCCTTTGATCATTTTTGTAGTTTTTGTTTCCAAGTCATACTCCAGCATGGAAGTTATCTACTTGCCATGCTGACCTTCAGGATCATCTGTGTTAGCACATCTTTGACAATAGAATTTAAGACATATGCAAGAACATGAGAGTGAATAATATAGACTCAAAAGTCCTCCAATGCTTTAACTAGTGCCAAGGCCTCTTTTTCAATGATATTTTACTTCAAGGCTACCTCTCTTATGGTTCTCCTGAAGAAGGTGATCGGTTGCTCTCTTTTCTAATCTTTCTTTTGCATAAGGACAACAGCTAGAGTGTGTTCAGAATCAAAGGAGAAAATGATGAAATCAATTGTATAATCGAGGCTAATAAGAATAGGAGCATGACACAATGAAAATTTAACTTTATTTAAATATTTCTTTGCCTCAGCGGACCATTTCACCTCATTTTCTTTCTTCAACATGTCAGTAATTTCTCTTAAATGTTCAACAAGGTTAGGAATAAACCTTCTCAAGAAATTTATTTTACCATTAAATGATTGGATTTCCTTCTTGCTTCTAGGATAGTCTAGATTCTGAATTGCTTCAATCCTTGAAGGATCTATTCATATGTTATCTTTAGATATGATATGACCAAGAAATTTCACTTCTTCCATAGTGAACAAACTCTTCTTTGGATTCAACGATATGCCATATTTCTGCACTTCTGAAAAATTTTCTTCAAATGCTGCAAGTGCTCTTCATCCATCTTGGAAAAAATTGTGATGCCATCACGAAAATGACCAAAAAGACATCCTTTTCATTGGTAAAGGAGATATCCATCGCTCACTAAAAATTTTCTACAACATTATTCAATCCAAAGGGAATTTTACCATACATAAAAGTACCCCAAGGTGTTGTAAAGGTTGTCTTCTCCTGATCATCTGAATGAACTAAAATCTGATTATACCTAGAATATCCTTTAAAACAATGAAAGTCTGGAAGAACCAGCCACCCTTTGTATAATATGATCCATATTTGGAATTGGGTAGTTTTCTTTTAGCGATACTTTATTCATATTTTCAAAATATATACACAAGCGAATATCACCGTTCTTCTATCTTACTAGCACTAATTTTGACATCCAATTTGAAAAACGAAGAGGAACTATAATACTAGCAGTATACAACCTATTCACTTCTTTTTTAATGGAGGGAAACAACATGAGATTAATTCTACTTAGTTTCTATTAGAAAGGCTTCTGATCAGGCTTAAAGTAATGTTATTTTGAATTATACTCTTATCATACACTTTCATATCAAAATAATCCCACAAAAAAAAATAAGAAAACTGAGACACGAGTGTTGCATATTTACCTTTCATTTCTGAGCTCAAGGATTTTGAAATCTTGACCATTTTGGTCTTTTCAGGAGTGCCAAGATTGAGGTCTTCCACTCCTTCTTCTGTTGGAAGCATTGTTGATTTCCATGCTACATCATCTTGGTCAAAAATCTTTTCCAAAGGTACAATACCTCTTCGAATATATTTGTCTTTCAACTGTAGTACCTTCATTTCTGTTGCATTCACTTCTTGGTCATCTTCATAAAACTAGTCATCCATTTGTGAACTCACAAACTCCTCTTCCATTTGCAAGAAGTTGTTAATTTGATTGGAATATTGAAAAAATTACCAATATTGAACATTATCTGGAATAACAGGGCAATTATTGAAGTTAATTTCATACTTCTTGTTGGGATACAATGGAATTTTGAACATGTTGGCTGAAGTAGCAAGAGAATCAACAATGACATTGTTCTTCCTTGGAATCAATGACCAAGTATATTCAGTGAAATTATTGAGTATATATAACACTGCATTGCGGTAATCTTGCATTCTATGATGCTTGGCCTAGTATTCCCCCTTAAATTTATTTATTACCAATTCGTAGTTGCCATACAAAAAAAAATTCTTGGAACCTAATTTCTTGAGAATTTTCACACCAGCTATTAAAGCCTCATATTTTGCTCCATTGTTTGAACGATAAAATGCCAATTTATAAGAATAAATTCAAACATTAGGAGGAAGGTTATTATTGATTCATAGATTTTTGAATCCACACTCCAATTCCAAATCCTTCCTTACCTAAGGCTCCGTCAAAATCCATGCTCCACAAACCACTTTCTTCATCAGGAAGATGCAATTTGGATGATTGATCTTGAATAACTGCTTGAGAAAGGAATTTTTTACCAATAGGTTCTATTTCTTCACTATTTCATATCTCTTTGTGGATTACGCACTTGGATCCAAACCACTTTTCATATTTTCTTTTTTCCTGCACTTAATATTTTTAAAACAGAATTTGAAAATTCTGAATTTTCTTCTTTTTCTTCCATCAAAACTTTTGATGATGTTGAACAATATTCATTGAATAAGATAAAGAATCTAAATATTTGTGAACAGTATGTATGGGGTGATTATTAGGATTTTATTTTATACTAATCATGCACTTCATCTTATTTTCCTAGTAAACTTTTCTATGTTGCCCAAAGAACGATATAGTATCATAGGAAAAGTCAAGCTGAAAGGTGCCTCTAAGTTTTTGTCCCCATGACCGGGAGAGTAGAATTCCATATCTGGGAGGGATATCAGCTACAACAGTGTCCATGAGGACATTCTTGGCTGGAATTTTCTCTAAAGACACCACTAGATCTTTAATGAGACCAATACCTTTAACCCTTCCTGAAACAAAAGAGTAAAGTAGGGTATTGTGATCCAATCCTAGTTTGTCCATGATGGATTTAGGCATGAGGTTATGAGATGCTCTGGAGTCTAACACGGTGTTATGGAGTATAAAATCATGGATTTTGAGGATAAGATAAAAATTAGGGACCTCACTATCACCATCTACAACACGACCAAATAAAAGTTCAGGGTGATCGTCACTCACATTGACCATATCGGACATTTTATCTACCCTAAGAAAGATGGCTACTTGAAACTTACACTGGTCATTCTTGATTATTTCATTTAAAGGAATGGAGACTCTTAGTTTTGAGATTTCATTTTCAAGATTAAAAAGAGCATAATTTTTTTCTACCTCTTTGTATGGTGCGTCTTTATTTTTAGGCTAATATTTCTATGGAATCTCCTTTCTCTATCCTCCATATTGAACTTATTTATATTTTTTCTGATTCCGGGTAGAAGCTTCATTTCCTTTCCCATGATTAGGAACAAAAGTTCCTTTATATTTTCTCTGATTTGACGTAGTCATCTCTTTATGGTGAACTTCTATTTGATAATTCTCTTTTTTCTAAGTTGAGGTTATAGGCACATTCCTATTTCTCAAACCATATTGCCTCTGCACCTGAGTAAGAGCATTATGATATCCTCTTTGGTAATACTATGTCAGTACTGGTAACATATCATCATTTGAAAAAACAAATTACTGAGCATCCGGTGCTTATATTTTTGCAGAAAACTGATCTTCTTCAGTCAGGAAAATAGGTTGTTGATTTTCCTCAAATAAACGATTTTCACCTGAAATCTCTTCTCATTCATAATCAAGGTCTTCGATGTAGTTTTGCTAAAATGGAGTGCGAATTTTCTATTGAATTTGTGGATCTTGACTCCTCTATTCCCTTTTCTTGATCTTGTATTGAGGCTACTGATTTTGACGCCTGAAATTGGGATTTCTAATTGAGGGTTCAAGTTTTCTATCTGCGATGGCCATTTTTTCCATCATCTTATCCATTGTTTTGATCAAGGTGTCGAGTTTTCCCTCCGATGAAGTAGATGTTTCCTCCTTGATGGTTACCTTCTTTTATGTTTTGGTTTTTGACTTCATTTAGATTCGCTTCAACACTCACTTCATTTATCTACATTTATTCAAGGGTATATGGATTTATTTCTCTCAGCTAGTAAGCCATATTAGGATTGAAACCATCAGGGTAATTAATTCATGCTAGGCCTGAAGGAGGCTTGAATTTTTTAGGAATGGAATAATAAATTCTATTGAATCTAGGTGTGAAATATTTCACAGACTCATTATGATTTCTTTTCAAGGCTTTGTATTCAGCTAGAATATGTGAAGGGTTCTTCTTCTCCTCCCATTTTCCATAAATAAATTAATTATATACTGTGAATTATCTACAAATTTTTTTTATAGAGAGAAGAACCATTTATTTAACTCTCCTGAGAAACTATGTGCTAATATGCACATCTTGGTGTTGTTATTGTCAATATCTTCAAGATCGATGAAATCAACTACTTTGACAATGTTTTGGTGAGAAGTGACCACTGATGTTCCATCAAAAATAGGCAATCTTTGACCATAGTTTTGAGGTAGTGTAGTGAGTTGTGGCGGTAGTATCAACAGAGAAAATTTGGCCATGACTAAAGGAGGAGGTTGTGAAGGCATTGATGGAGTGTGTAAATGTAGAGGTAATGATGGAATGAAAGTGACGGATGATGGTGTAGCTATGTGAAAAGGTGTGGTAGTAGGTGTGTTGAGCAGGAAAATACCCTCTACGAATAGAGGCGATCCCTCTAGACCTAGGGTGGGTCTAGCAACAAGGGAACATGCTGAATTCCTAAATTCCTAGTTTTTAAATGAAAGATGAATTGGGACATATATCCTACCTTGGTCCAATTCTTTTGTCATGGCACACAATAGTGATACTTAGGTATTTGTCTTCATGCCTTGCGCTCCGTTGGTGATGATGTCCATGCACCTAAACAAAGATAAAAAAAATGATGATAGCATAAAAGCATATACATTCATATACAACTATTCAAATAGCCAAGGAGATTTAAACACTTCGAATATAAATGGAAACAAAGTTGGAACCAGAAACCAGTCATGTATTATTGATATATAAAAAATAATTTTACAGCCTTATGACTTGATGTTGCACATCTCCTTCGACGGGTTCAGTCAGGAACATCTCAAGCATTCGTTTGTCATTTGACTCAATGAGGCAATGGGCTTCAACTCTCTCTCAACAATGGATTATTCTCTGCTTTCTCCAACACACCAACTATAACTATGGTTGTTCATCTAGCTAAATCAATGTGAGGAAGAATAATTTATAGAAGAGGAGGAGGAGGTTTGGGATCCACATAAGGTGGAGGAGAGGTCTATCCCTTTGGTGAGCTGCATATTTGTAGGAACTAATAGGCCAAAGGGAGAAACTCGACTTGATCCATTCGAGCAAACCATCATGACTAAGATCACGAAGTTGTTAGAGCATAGAAGCTTTGTTTCTATTTAAAAAAAAATTCCAACAGCAGCTCGACGCGGGTGCCCTTCTGAGACAGAGTGCCAATGGGCGCAAGGCTCAGTGTTAATTTCTTCATGGGCACGAGGCCATAACTGCCTACCAATGCCAACCCAAAATCATAGGTTTGTGAAGGTCTACTTGAGGAATGATCGACAGAGATTATGTTCTTGACATGCTAAGGGATGCAATGACATTTATGGCAATGCATGATAGTACATAGGGGTCACTGAAATGGTCCTCCAATTTTCGGGATGGGGATTGCAGGGACGGTGAAAAAATACTGTGTAACAGATGCCCCCTAAAGCATGAAGTTCAAGAGAGAGGGAGGGGTGAAATTCTTTACGAGAAGATGCCAAAACCAAAAATCCACCGTCAAAAGACCTGCAAGAGTAAGTACAACTGATATCTCTGATATATGAATATGTGGTATGGGCGTAGCCATCCATAATAGAGAACATGTAATAAGATCCAAGGTATGGACGTAGCCATCCAGTAAAAAGGATTATCAAATAGACTCAGGTATGGTCGCAGCCATCCAAGAAGAAGAGTCATGCATATAGCCATGAAAAACCAAATCATCCTACATCATGGATTTCATCATACAAAACTCAGGGTCTTGCGCTCCATCTCGACCTGAACAAGTACAAATTCAAGCATGCGAATGAATCAGATGATGTCAAACATGTAAGAAAATCACTTGATTACTCACCGATGATGAAATATGTTAACAAGCGAGAGAGAGACCACCAACAATGACAATGGTTCTCAAGGTACTACTAGTACAATTCACGGAATGTGAACGATGAGTTGGAGTCGAACATCCATGAAATCACTTGATCAAAGGCCAATGATGAGAACCTATCGTCGAATGCAAAGAAATTTCCATTGAAGCATGCAATCTCTAAGGTACCAGAAGGGAGTCTCTAGATCAGCTTCTTAGATAATAAGTTGAAGTCGGCAGGAAGTGACTGGTCGAAGGAGGGACATAATATTTCCCACATCATCGACACGAGATAGAGGAATAATGTGATAGTGAATCAAGATTGAACAGAGGATCAGGGGTTCAAAACTACAGAAGGAACTTCTCTTGAACATATTGGCGACACATCTCTAGAATTTGGAAATATTTTACATCAAGGGATCTGAAGTCATGGTAACGTGGAAAAGAGAAAATGAGAGGTCAAAACAGATAACCCAAACCCATGGAGGCAAAATAAGGAATGTGGGATGTCCCAAATCCAACATGAACTGCAGACAAGTGTCATGTTCAAGAGTGACATACTGTTGACACAACTAAGAACTAGTTCCATTCCCCCCCACCATTTTTGGCGAGTACCCCAATTATTTTTGGAAACAAGCTTGAAGGGGATAACATATGTTTGTCATGTAATTTTTTCCTTCGGACAAATCAATCCTATTAAATTTTATGAGCCCTAGGAAGGAGGAACTCAGTAACATCACAATGAGGACATTCGATGTCGTTTATTTTTAAAAAGTATGACAAAGGAAGAACTTGGCATATTTTCATGTTTAGAGATTTTGAAAATAAGCAGAAAAGAAAAATATAGTAGGTCCCTTTTCGTAGGTAGTATCACAGATCCAAAAATGTAGAAAACAATATTTGAGAAAACCTCTTAGCCATGTTCGACTAAGGTATTCCTTTTTCGTAAACAATCTATCCCAGCACGAAAAATGGGTAAACATATACTGGGAAAATGACGTTTCATGGCCTTTAACAAGTTCAAAATGATAGGAGTCTTGGAAATCTTTTAAATTTTTGAGAGTCAGAAAAGAGCTGAAAGTTGACTCCTCCTGGAGGAACGAGTGGTATTAAGGGTAGCAACTAGTTCTGATAATGGTGGGGCTGCTCAGAATAAGTATAAGTCAAGAGGCTGGATAACAAGGCCACTCATTGTAGAAGTTCCTCAGGAATGGGTATGCTAGGACCCTATAATTATAGGGGAATCATGGTACTGAATTATATATAGTGTATCCATTGTAAGCAAGGTGAAATTAATTTGATTTAATGATATAGAATTAGTTAATTCTATATTATTAAATAAATTTAATATTTTAATTAAAGGATATGCATATTCCCGTTCAGGATTGGTTGGGCTCGGTTCATTCCATTTTCCCCCTCCATCCATTTTTTATTGATCCTCCATCTCCCTGCCACACCCTTCATGCCCGTGATCTCCATTTTTCACCCCTCCATCATTTTCGTCATTACATGCATAAACAAGCTTGGGATTAAATAAAAATAAGAAATAAAAATATAAAAACTAAACGAAACTATATCCTAAATTTTACATGTCACGTCATGGAGTTAACCCCCCACCACTTTCCACCTCATCCACCCACCAGCTCTTTAATCCGATGGCCTACATTGCATTCCCCCCCCCCCCTACCATCCTAACTTTATCCTCACAACAGGGGTGCGAAATAGGTGGTTTTCAAAAATCCTCCCCCCCCCCCCCCCTATGTGTCATTCTTTCATGATTTCGTACCCCCCCTATTACCACTTACCACTTAAGGGGGGGTCTGAAATACCACTTATGCCACTTCAAAACCGCTTTCCCAAAAAAAAAATTGTTTTTAGCCAGTTTGACCAGTCTGTTTACGGGAGAGATTCCGGGAAAATGGGAGCGAATTTTGAAAAAATGAGAGAGGTTTTGTTCAATACGGGCTGAAGAAAAAAAAAAAGTCTCCCAAATTTTTCACAGGCATCTTCAGTTGGGAGAATAAAATCCATCTTTCAATCCTATTTTTTAGATTTCCGTTTTTCCTGTTTTGGTCATGATTTTTCAGCGACTGTTGTAGAGATATGGAGATGGATTTTGATAATCCAAGAGAGGGTTTTGACCAAAAGTGGGAAAATAAAAATAACCTCTCTCATATTTCACTTAGGTGTCACTTTTAAGGAGAATACAATGTCTGAGTGTGCCACATTTTTAGCAAATTCGGCCCAGTTTTCAGCTCTGTAGCAGTTTGTCTATTTTTAGAGAGGAGGGATTCGACCAAGTTGAAATTTTCAAGGTACCAGGCCATACGAAGAGCCAGCTCTAGATTTTAGCACTCAGGGACAGTCGAAATGGCACAAATTTTATATTTACAGTGGAAAATATATGAAAAACCTGACTGCAGGGAATCAAAATTCCAAATGTCCAGCAATCTCCATAACTCTAGCAGTTTATTTACTCATGTCCAGTGATGTTATTTCCTTCTCTATTATGTAGCGATAAATAAAGTAACTATTAAATATTGTACTCAGTTAGTAAACTTGATATATACTTCAATGTTCGAAGTATGGAGGGGATGGGGAATCTGAATGAGGGACTGAGTCCCATTCTATAATGTAGTGACAGTTTGCAAGTAATTCAATAGAAGCTTTTAGGATTCAAGTGTTGCACCATATGGTGAAGTTTCTTCTGTTTAATGTGTGATCCATTGTTTTCCTATCTTTTAATTTCTGAATTCAGATATTTTAGAACAAAAATGATGAATAGGATTTGTTACGGGAGCACCCTATTCTAGCTGATTCTGCAATATTCTATGTTTTCTACTGTTGACATGTCAAGGAATTCTTAACTACTTATTTACTTATATTGAACCTTACACTCCAGCTTAGTTGAGGAATTCTTGATTTCTCCTCAATCACTGATAACTCCCACTTATTTTATCTTCCCATTCCATTTTATTCTCATAGATCCATAACAATACACCTAGCTTGCCATGTTTCACTCATTTTGGATTACTTCTGCAAATTGGTCACCCGAGTCCTTTGAATCCATTTCCCAATGGCCATTTTCCCTCGCTTTCCCCACGAAATCAAATTCAAAATCCAAACTCCACACTTATCAACTAGCCTAAAATTCCCAATTTCAAAAAGCTATATCTGGTAGAGAGATCCCTCTTTGGGTCTAGGAGGGCTAGATCCTAGGCCTGAAGCAGTTTTGATGTTGCCTCCGAGATTCTCACTTAGCCTCAGAATTACGGAGTGATAACATAATATGGTGACCATACTGGGTATGAGTTTATCTTCCTCAGTAACACTTATCAAGTTGAGTTTTTCATTTTGATGGTGAATAGAATTAAAACAATAGAAGGTTGTTCCACTCACTTGGTGACTCCATTGGCAAAAAAATACAGAAAGAGAGATTCACTAGCGACTCCACAAGCTCAAAATTGGATCAGTTGCAAGGAGATATGCTCCCATGAATAGAGATCACATTTTGGGCTTCCCAAAAAAAATGCCTCAGGTAAATTGGCAAAGAAATCTTCCGATTTTTCAAGATGAGAATGTTGATGATGTGCTTTTTCATCTCATTAAATTTCATATTAATTCATGGAAGTTAAAAGTTGAATGGCATGAGGACTGCCACATGAAGATGTTCATGGAAACGTTAGAAGGAAATCAAGGGAATGGTAAGAAGGTTTAAACCCTGGCAGTTTGTTTTCTTTAAAGGATTTCCACAAAGTGTTTTATGAGCATTATAAAGAAAATTCCCCATATTTTTCATTAGTGGAAAATTGTTCTGATCAGTTTGAGGTTATCATACAATACATTGAAAGTATTGATGAAGACCTAGTAGATATGAATGAATAGGATCTCTTAGAAGCACTTTATGGCTTCCATTCTCAAGTTAACTGTCATGATAATCAAGGTAAGATAGCTAAAATTTAGATAAATCGAGAAGTGAAAGTAGGTTCACATGACCTATATTTAGAGACAAATGATAGCCTATCTTCTCTTTTGTATAAAGTTGAAGAAGACATTCGGTGTCATGAGAAATATTCACAAGAGAAAGAAAACAATTGTTGTTTTCTCCAAGGAAAACAAAGGTTGCCTCCTCCTTTAACTGAAGAATAAATCAATTATATTCTAAGTATGCATCCAGCCTCCCACTCTTTTTGTAATCAGGAGATTCATTCTATTTGTCCTACTGCTGATTTATGTATTGAGGTCTTTCCTCCTGAAGAAAAAAATGTCGAACAGATTGGAGTTGATGTTGTTGTACATCCTCAAGAAATATTATTGCTAGAAAGTACTTGTGCTCATAAAAATGATGGCTTTCAAACAGAGTTCAACAATCTTAGTCAAGATATATCAGACTTTATTTAGGTGTTAGGGCCCTTGTTTTGAAATTAAATAGTTTTGTGTTGCAGATAATAGGTGGAGGAACGCAACCAAAGTAGACAGAGAGTTGTCATGGTTGTGGATATCTGAAGAGAAGGTGGTGTGGCTGTTGCGGAAGTAGGCACAAATGGCAGAGGGAAGTGGCAGAAGAAAATTAGTGGAATTCCCAATAATCAGGGAAAAGCAGTAAATAGCTGAGTGGAAAGGAAGGAAGGAATATCAATCGCGCTAGCAACGGAACAAATAGGCAATCGGCCAACGGAGAAGGAAGGTTGGATCAGTAGAGATCAGGGAGCATGAGCCATAGGAGAGCTCTATTCGTGTTGGTTTTGTTATGTTCCCTCTCTCTCTAATTCGTTCTGTTCTGTTTTATGTAATGCCATTGTAATGAGTTTTGCGAGGAACACTCTGAGGAGCATTGTAATTGTCTTTTGTTGTTAATACATTACTTTCTAATATAAGTTTGTTTTTCTAAGTTCTATCTTGTGTTCTATTTTAGTGGAATGTGCGGGCTATTTTAAATTTTTGGTTATCATTCTGACCATGTTCACAAGTATCGTTATTTGTCTTGTATTTACACTTCCTCGGAGTACCTAGTTTTGTATGGGTTATGTTTCTATCATGCTCGTTTGATACCTGATTTGATCCAAACCTTAGTAAGGTCACAACATGCCTCGGGTGAGACTCTCTGCTCCTCAGAGCAGGGTGAAAATGCCAACATTGCACTAGGCTACTGCGGAAACCCTTGTTGGCCTCCTTCCTGAACCTGGGTATCGACCCTGAGACATATTTTCTTTCCAGCAAATGGTTCCGTTGCTGGGACCTAAAATTTCATTTTGGATTTAGATCATGGTATCATGGATATTCGAGAAAGAAATAAGAAACTGGTGGGATAAACACCTAGATCAGTTCATAGCTCAGCAAGCGGAAGTGAGACAGAAGAAAGAGAAAAACGTTAAGAAATAGATTCTATTCTCTGAATCTGCTAGTGATATCTATGAGATATTCTTGGGAAAGTTTCCCAAGGAGATCTACAACTGGTTGTGGAGACTATAGATTAAGACAATCTCAAGAGGCTTGCAGAAATTCTGTCGCAAGTGGGTGCACATAGATCTGGTAGCACTCCATCGGTTAGATACCGATTTGACTCGAGTTGTAGATTTATGGGTGCAATTTATATTGGAAGGATACATACTAGAGTGCACAATTGAATGCTACCAGTCCTTCTCGAAAGCTGAGTACATATTCAGATTAGGGCTGCGAGGAGAGCTATTGAAGGAGATCCCCCTGTGGATCAAGGCTTTGATGGTGGATGAAGGATTGATGGAGTTCTAAAAATATGAGATGGAGACCTAAAACTCTAGTACTAGGGGAAGGAGTTGAGGGAGAGATGCTACAAGTACATTGAAAAGGGGAATATGGATATGGATGTTGAGACCTCCAGTAGGTTGAGGGAATGAAAAGCACATCGTAGGGCACAACTCACTGAGAAGTGGCAAGAAAGGGTGATGAAAGAATTTGAAAGAAAAGAAAGGAAGAGAAAAGACAAGGAGGAGGCACCTCAGACAACGAAGGAGATGGAAGGTCAGAGGGTTCTCAGGATATAGGGGGGACCACCAAGGAAGTGCGGCAGGTGTACAGGAGCCCAGCCCAAGCATAGAAGGGAAAGGAGTACGATGAAAATGATGTGCGCCCCGAGGAGACATCCGATGTGGAGTTGCATGTTGCGATGGAGAAGCTATTCCGATAAGGGTCAGGACCCATAATCCTAGGTAAATTTATTCCCCAAAGTTCAAGTAGCTCTAGCCCCAACCTTCCCCTAGTACTCTATCAGCCACTAGGTGAAATTTTTGTTAAGTTACGAGAATTGAGTAAGTTGAATAGTGTTCAGTCCACAGCAGTAATACACACTAGAAACAGTGCTAATAATACCATTTCACAACCGATAGTCAGGGGATTTGTTCTAGTAACCCCACACAAAGAAGCATGTCAAGATCATTTACCTAGTACCCAGAGTTTTTTGGGAGGGGTAATGATGATGTGGAACAACATTGGTACCTCTATGAAGCCATATGGAGGTCTCGACAGAAAAAAATAGGTAAGTGGGTAGAATTTCAAACTACGCTCAGGGAGAAAGCTCTGTGCTAGTTTATAAAATCGTCTGAGACTCATTAGAACCCAGCATTAAACAATGTAAAGAGGGATTTCATGAAGGAATTCAAATTACCCCAAATATATCAGTAGTGTTTGTCAGAGATGTGGGAGATCAAGTAGCATGAAGGGGAAATTGCATGGGATCTAATGAGGAGATTCAAGGATGCAATTGGAAAGCTCATTTATCTGATCAATTTGAACCATCAAAGGGATTGGTTTATCAAGGCCCTTCTCCCATTGACAAGAACCTCGCTGACACTACAGAAGATCGAGACATTGAAAGATGCATTGGAGCAAGATATGAAGATAGAGGCCATGGTGAGATATCCACAAGAATTTAAAGGAGGAGCATCATCTCAGGACCCTGCCATACTGGGACTACAGCATCAAATAGCTAGTCTGACAGATAAATTGAAAGAAATTCCACCAATGCATCTAGCGAGGACACACATATGGTGTACGCATTGTCTAATGGAAGGAAACGTGGTAACCGAATGTCCTCGACTGCGGGGAAAGAATGTGGGAACATCAGCAACAGGGGCACCGGGAGCTCCGCCAGTAGGAGGAGTTGCGCAGATAAACACCCAGGGGTTATATCCACCGCAACACCCATACACGGGGTTCCCCGCGCAACAAAATTTAGCGACGACCGAATATTGCAAAATATGTAAAAGCATGGGTCATTCACCCCGTATATGCCCCATATTGCAGAAATACTCCAACGTTCCGAAAAAAATATACTGTGAGTTCTGTGCATCTACCACACATAGCACAGAGCAGTGTGGGGCTCTGGATTCCTTAGCAGAATGATTAGACAGGCCATCATATAGAGTGAATAAGGCTCCCAGAGGATGAGGAGGAGGCATGAGAGGAGGCCGAACGAGAGGAAGAGGACCTGTACGATGCTACAATTGCGACCAAGAGGGACACGTAGCTAGGGAATGTCCACTTCCTAGAAGACCCTGGTGCTCTCAATGCAGGGTTAACAAGCACGCAACAAAGGACTACCTAGAGCTCATTAAAATATGGGAAGAAAGAGCCAGAAAAAGAGGAAAAAATAAGGTAAATGTAGAGCTCAGAATAATAGAGGCTCAAGCTATGCAGAACGTGGCCATAGTGACGAGCAAAGGCAAAAGAACCAGGGAAGATGCAAAAATGATGGACCTGATAAAATTGGTAATACCAGCATCTCTAAAGCCAATTTTCAGGCCAAAAAGATAGAAGAAACTATTTCAAGAAACATTGGAAATGTTTTCCCAGCTTGGGGGAAGCAAAGGAATTGAATTGCCACAAACCAAGGAAGATAATGAGAACCAAAATAGTTCAGGTACTACGATTGAGGAATGGTTCCATCTATTTCTAAAAATTGTTAACAACGCGCCAATGTTAGAACAGTTAAAGAAGAACCTGGAAAGAGTAGTGTAGAAGGCCATAGAGCCAGGGGAGTCAGCTGACACAACACAAAAATATATACGAAGAGTGAAGAGAAATAAGAGAAGGATAGGAAAATAGTTCCGAGTGAATACTGAAGTTGCGGGATTCCAAATTAAGGACACAATGCTTGACCTGGGGTTCGATGTCAATATCTTGCCAAGAAAGACATGGGTAGCATTAGGAAGGTCGAGGCTAACATACTCACCAATTCAATTCTGTATGGTGAACCAGTACTGCATTGTTCCCATAGGCAGACTGGAGGAGGTTGAAGTCGACATTGCGAGAGTAAAGACATACATAGACTTTGAGGTCATCAACATTATGAGGGACAAAGATCCATATCCAACATTTCTAGGGATCGACTGGGATTTTGAAAATTACGTAGTAATAGATTTAAAGGAGGAACTGATGATATTTAAAGATAGAGAGGTCAAAGTCACTCAGCTGCTCAATTCATATCAAGGTCCCTGATACACAGAGTCAGTTGACAACTGGGAAGATGCTCAGGTTCTTGATGATATTTATCAAATGACTGTAGGAAAAAGGGAAGATTATGTCAACCCGACGATGGGAAGATTTGTAAGTTGGAGAAGCATTCAACGCTCAGAATTGGGCTCAGATATATCCTGGGATGATTGGCAGCAAGAGGGATATGAGACCAACATAAGAAGTTGTGCCACCATTAAAAGAATCAATTGGATTGGAACTGAGGTAAGAGGTTACCCAACTTTATCCGATATGAATGTTGTAAATACTTTCATTACAAAAATAGAAAACAAAGTAAAAGATGATCATAGGGTCCCACTCATGGATGTGGCCCTAAAATCCACATCTACAAGATGGTGGAGTAACCACCACAACTCACTGTCGTGATGGGACAGAGTTGTAGCAGCACTGAAAGCTAGGTTTAAGGAAGAAGAAGGACCACAATGCACTCAAAAATTCCAAGGGGACTCAGATCCCAGAAAGCAATTGAAAGAGTGTGAAGATCAATAGAATGTTGCGGGATATCCACAGGAGCTATGGGTCCACAAGTTTATACACTCACTGGATGTGATTCCACAAGCCTGGTATCTAATGGAAGAGAGGAAAAGGGGAACTAGCACTTGGAAAGAAGTTACGGGGAAATTTACACTGTGCTTCTTATTTGAAGGAAGAACATAACCCATCACCCAAGCATTATAGGCTATTAAAAAGGTACTGTTCTTCCCGGAGAAGCAGGAGGAGGATGAGCAACCACTCTCGAACCAAAGCATCAGACAATCGGTAGCATGCAAAAAGATAAACAGTGAAATGGATGATGATGATCTAGAGGGGCTTAGAAATCTATATTTTGAGGGAATGGAGGGGGAACAGGATATTAAGTAAAAGCCGACAAACAAATGAATTCATTTTCTACCACTAAATACCAAGAAAATGAACATTGGGACTGAAGAAAATCCCAAACTAGCATCAATCGATGATTATTGGGATGCAAAGACGTCCAAGGAAATATTCAGTCTACTACAAGAATATGAGGACCTATTCCCATCATCCGTAGCAGAATTTAAAGGAATCAAAGGGGACCTGGGAGAAATGCGGATAATCTTGAAGCTTGATGCAAGACCAATCAAGCACATACCATATCGGTTGAATCCAAGGGTGGAGGAAAAGGTTAAAAAGGAAATTGACAAAATGCTAAAGGCAGGGTTAATATTCTGAGTGGAGGAAGCATAATGGGTAAGTCCCATAGTCATACAAAGCAAAAATTATAAGGCGAAAATCCGAGTCTGTGTTGACTATAGGAGCTTGAATAATGCCTACATACACGACCCATTCCCCACCCCGTTCAATGACGAAGTCCTAGACAATATTGCGGGGAACGAGGCGTATTCTTTTAAAAATGGGTTCTCAGGGTACCATCAGGTAAGGATAGTTGAGGAAGATAAGAAAAAGACAAATTTTACCTCCGAATGGGGCTCCTTTGCATATCACGTAATGCCATTTGGTTTGAAGAATGCACCAATAGTATTTTCACGCATTGTGATAGCATCATTCCATGACTACATCCACAAATTCTTGGAGGTTTATATGAAATACTAGACCATCTATAGCCTGTTAAAATACCATGCAACGCTATTACGAATTATGTTTTATAGGTGTAGAAAAATACATATTTCATTGAACCTAAAGAAGTGCATCTGTGCAGTGCCTTTTGGAACATTGTTAGGACATGTTGTATTCAAACAAGGATTTTGCGTAGATCCAGCAAAGGTAGTAGTGATAATCAACATGGAGGCTCCAGTAACTATGAAACATTTAAGTTCACTGCTAGGCCATACAGGTTACTACAAGCGATTCATCCACAACTACGCGAAGATAACAACCCCATTGGAGAAGTTGTTGTGGAAATCGGAACAATTCAACTCGACAGAGAGTTGCGCAACATCCCTAAACAATTTGAAGGAAAAATTGGTGAGTGCACCAATATTGGTTCATCCGGTTTGGGACAAGCAATTTCATGTCCACATCAATGCTTCGAGCATCGCACTCGGAGCGGTTCTAGCCCAACCAAGGGACAATACAATTTTTCACCCAGTGTACTTTGCAAGTCAAAAATTATCAACAGCGGAACGAAACTACACCACGATGGAGCGGGAAGCATTAGAAATGGTATATTCCCTTCAAAATTTCTGCCATTACTTGCTAGGAGGTATGTTCAAGTTTTTCACAAACCACTCAGCTTTTAAGTACCTAGTAAACAAACCGGTCTTAAAAGGAAGGATATGTAGATGTCTCCTACTCTTTCAGGAGTTCACCTTCAAGGTGATAGTCAAATCTAGGCGACTGAACGTGGGACCAGACCACATGTCAAGGCTCAAAAATGAAGAAAATGAAGGATCTCTAGATGATCAGCTGCCAGACGCTGATCTCTTCAGAGTAGAAGCCATCCCAAAATACTTGGATCAGATCGCAACCTACCTAACAACAGGACAGTGCCCAAAAGAATATGAAGACACCTAGTGGTCTGAGTAGCTAATTACCAGCTCATTGCAGGACACTTGTACAAGATGGGGCTGGACCAAATCTTACGAAGATGTGTCCTGGACCACGAGAGGGAAGTCGTATTGTGGGAGTGCCACTCTGGAGTTGCGGGATGACATGTAGGAGCTAAACCGACGATTAGGAAAGTACTGCAGGTGGGTTTATGGTGGTTGACAGTACACATTGATATTAAGGCATTCGTAAAGAAATGCGACGTTTTCTAGAGGATGGGATGTCCATCGCATAGATATGAGCTTCCACTGCACCGAGTAAAAGCACTACAACCATTCAAGAAATTGGCACTCAATTTTATATGCTTGATTGCACCTGCTGCAAGACATTCACAGGCCCATTATATCATCACAACAACATAATATTTGACAAGATGGGTAGAGGAAATGCCAGTGAAGGATTGCACAGCCAAAATAGTGGCACGATTCATATTTGAAAACATAATCAGTACGTTTAGCTACCTGAAAAGTCTAACAAGTGATCAAGGTACGCATTTCATCAATGCTACCATTAAATCCCTGCTCAAAAGCTTCATGGTACAACATCACAAGAGCAGCCCTTACCATCCACAAGCCAACAGTATGGTAGAGGCATTAAACAAAATCCTAGAGAAGGGATTAACAAAAAAATTTAATGCTCAACGAGATGACTGGGATGAACGTATACCAGCAACCTTGTGGGCGTACAGAACAACTATCAAGAGGCTCAATAACCAAATGCCATTCTAGCTGGTGTATGGGAGAGAAGCCGTAGTACAATTAGAGTTTGTCATACCCAGCCTTATAATTGCAACCTCACTCTAGCTATTAGAGGAAGACTCACTGAAGGAAAGGTTACATGAACTACAGGTGCTGGAAGACAGGTTTTTAGCAGAATTCCACCAAAATGTCCAAGAGGAAAGGCAAAAATTGTGGCACGACCGCCATATCAAGCACAAAAATTTCAAGGTCGGTAGAAAATTTTTAGTCTATGACAGTAAGTACTAGAAGTTCTTAGGGAAACTACAAATTCATTGGCTAGGACCGTACCACAAAATCGAAATCAAAGATTCAAGAGCAGTTCGGTTAGCACAATTGGACAACCAGATACTGCCAGGATGGGTGAATGGTGCACACCTGAAACCGTACCACAAGTAAGTTCTGCATTTCATTTTCAATGACTCTTGCAACTGAGAGGAGTCAGTAGGATATACTAGAGTAGATTAGATAGAGTCAATAACTCTCTCTCATGTGAGAAGAGATTAGATAGGACTCCTAATAAAGAAATTTTGTAGCAAAAGAAAAATTCAATGTTGAGTTGCAGAGATAGCGACGTAACCGATTGTGGTCCGGGGGGGGGGGGGGGTGGGGTAGTGTCCAACGTGTCATCCACGTTAGAAGGAAAAGTGTGTCGAACATCATTCCATCATCATTACTCATGGTACCCATGTCAATTAGTAGGATTACCGAGATTTGAAAAATAATTTACATAATTAACATCATCCATACTACAATAAATTTTCCGTAATAAGCCATAATCATCACCCATCACATCTACCCAAACCCTGAAGCCACAATCAGCTTTTTCAGAACCCACCTCAACCCGGTAACTAATCTCATGATTATAGCCATGGGGGAAGGTAGAGAAAATTAATTAGTTATGGAGTCTTATCAACCTCATGCGTGCTGGTTACTTACATAACCTGCATGAAAGAAAGTGCGAGAATGTCGGAGAAGTCCGAGTTAGAACCAGAAATAACAAGCATAGCAAGGGAAACATCACCAGAGGAAGAGCAAGGGGGGTGTCTAGAAGTAGGAATTCATAAGGAAAGAGGAGGAAAAGCAATGCAAGTGTACCAGAGAAGATCTAAAATGACCAGGGTAGCACCAACAATTTTTGAGCACGAGCTCGAAGAAAGGATTCAGAAGATGGAATCCCTAGTAGGCAAATATGGTAGCGCCTCATTGATTAATACCGACGTAACAGACTCATTCCAATTTCCAGCAATTAAGAAATAGGTCTACATGGATAATTATGCAATAGAAGTGGGACAGGAAGTGGCAAGAATACTTCCAGAGTTCAGAGGTGTTCAATAGTTCACCATACTGAACCTAAGGAACCTATTGGTGTTCGACACTACAGGGGCTACAATGCAGTGCACCAAGTTTCTGCTGAGCAGGATTCACAATGGATCGCTATGGCTAGGAAGAGAAATCCCAATTGACGGGGAAGACATTCATATATTGAATGTTGTCACAAGAAGGGAGAGACGTCTCCACGGCTTTCCAGACGGTGTCCAAGAGAGCGAAGAAAGCAGGGGATGGTGACTACTACCGGAAGTACGCCACCAAGAGAGGGGGAAAAGGAGCCAAGATAGACTTAATCAACAACCCAGCGGTCAATTTTTCCTGCTATTTGATTGCAATCAAAACGATGAGAAACTAAACCAAAGAGGAATGTACCCTAGATACTATCTCAGTTGCGGAGCATTGTCTCCTAGGGGCATAGCCGAACTGGTGCTCGTTTATGCTCAATGAGTTGTTCAAAGCATTTGAGGACAAATATAAGAGGGCCATGGGATTCATCTACGGTTACCTTATAATGGCACTGGCCATGTGGAAATGGACATTTCTAGGAATCAGGCAACCTCTGGAAGTGGCAACAGGCCAACCACTGGCAATGAAGTTCACATCTTGGAAAACATCAAGGGACCCCAACACTAAGGAGGTAAACGAGGAGGCGTTCAAATTATGGTACAGCTAGATGGTGGATGTCACGATAATCCAATAGAGGATTCCAAGGACCTTGCTCGATAGTTACGCTGTGCAAGTATGGTTTGGGGTTAACCATAAGAAAACATACATCTGGCCAGGATGTCTGCCGGAATCGACCTTTAAGATGAGATCATTGAAATTTCAAATTGATGAACAGGATTTTCATGCAGAGGTATGTAATGTTCCAAATTTTTCTTGTAATAAATTGGAATATTAACTTTTGCTATTTTCACTTACGAGGTGAATAATTAGGTGAGAAGGCCCATTCATAATAAAAACATGGATAAAATCCCTCTAGTATGAAAGGGGATCAGCCTTGGAATTAGATTTCACACCCTCGTGTGTGAAAGGGGACATTTTTCAAGAGGCTTGGTTAAGTTTGACCAAGTCAAACATCGCAGAGGTATGAAGTGGAGAGAATATATGGGACAATGTAGAGATAGAGGAGGGAATATTCCTTGAAGGAGGAAACCCTAATAGAATGGGACCCATGGAGAGGGAGCTCTCATGTGTTTAAAAGGAGGGAAAGGCAGTCATTGTTTCTCAGGCTTTGATTATTCATTTCATGTCTATTCAGACATTGTGCATTCTTTTTCTATATAGTAAGAATTGCTAGGGAATTCCTGTTTAGGATTCCTTCTCCTTCTTGAGAGGCCTCTTGAGGGATTTTTCTTCATTCTCCACATCTCTTGGCTCAAGGCCAAAGTATCCTCCTCTAGGATAGCATTATTTTTGCAGCAGCATAATTCTATGTTGCAGGGTGTTGTAGCGGAGACTTCACAACACCTCTTCCATCTCTTGTTTTTAGAGGGAGAGTATTTATTTCCTTTGGAGGATCAGATTGGAATTTCAGAAGATCCAAGACCTCATTGGTTTTGGAGGACTATTGTTGAGAGGGAGGTCTCAAGGAGAGATCTCATTAGAGGTGCACTTCAACTCACCATGGAGTGCAATGATTTCCCTCCTTTCTCACAGGAGCAGATAGAAGATGGAGGACATCTTAGGATGGATAAAATCTCTCATGCTTGTGTTGGACATTCCTTGAACCATACACATCAGGATGGGAGGTTTTTTCCTACCACCTATTTGGGTCCTTATAGGGTCTCGTTGATCCTTGAGAAGGTTGAATTTCAAAATCCCATGAAGTGCAAAAACAGAGATTTGGTTTGGGAGAATGGTAGCCCTCATGGGAGGAATACCAAGATGAAGAGAAGGAAAATACATCCACAAGTGGTTGAGTGGATTTGGTTGATGAGCAAGGAGCTGGGATGCTATTTGCAGATTTATGATACTGGGCAGTAGGAGGCTTGGCTGCGCTGGTTACTCTTGAAAGATTTTGGCCATCACTTGGAAAACACTCTTCCTGAGAGTAGGAGGAAGGAGGAGAGATGGTAGGATAATTACATCATTTGGAAACATAGAGTATGGATGCATGGTGTTGATGTGATACTCGTATCATTCATTGTGTCTTCATCACATGAGTTATATGATGGAAGTATGGGGAGGTAGTAAAATACTTTTTTGCTTTGCTTTTTCTTATAAGAGCAATGGAAAATTTTCTCTCACACTTTGTATGATGTTTCAGGAGGAGGAGATGGCATTACCTCCTTGGCTTTTGATGATATGGAGGTACTTCCACCTTGGGAATAACTTCTTATGTATTGCAACATTACTAGAGGAGTATTTGACAAGGAGCATGTCAAAGAACAGAGCTTTGTACTGACAGGAGCTTATTTGCATGAGCTCACAGCGCTGTCACTTGGGAGCAGAGACTTATGGATGAGGTGTCCCCAGGATCACTTCACTTTGGATGCACTTGGTGAACAAGGATGAAGTGAGGATGACAGAATAGTGGATAGAGGCATCTATCACTATGACATATTCTTCTTGACTTGGGTTTCCAAGCATGAGGAGGATTATTTCCTTGCAGCACATGGTTCATTCATCTTCATAGCATACCAAAACACTATGGAGAACTCACTCATGGATCCATGTACCATTTAACTTCCATAATATGGTAAGAATTTTGTTTATACATTCATTGTTTTTCATACTCTTACCATTACTATGCAGTGCATTGCTTCACAAGAGGGCAAGCTTTTCATATTGCTCCATGTTCATAGATGGGCCAATCTATATGATGGAGGCACCCATATTTTATGTGGCCTTGGGAAAATGTTTTATCATCACATGTATGTTCAGTTTTTGCACTCAAATATGTACCATATGAGAACATGCATGATTAACCATGTAAAAAGAAACATTTTTCCTTGTACTTTTCTCAAGCAGCAGCTTGTAAAACTGCGTTGTACACATCTAGGAGACTGTTGGTATCCTCTAGCACCATATGAAACCATCAGTATTTCCTTCATTTTTTTGCTGATCATGACTTCATTTTCTGACATGGGTCAGATTTTTATGAGAAGCATGATTATGAGAAAGACACATGAGTTGGATGTGTCCTTGAGTGGGGAGAATTCCCACATTTTCTGCACCACATGTTCTAATGGGAGCATGGGAGGAGATATGGCCACCACAGCCAAATGTTTGTTCTCTTTTGAGATAGGCCATGAGAGTGATATTCATCCATTGTATAATCATGGGCAAGTATTTGATCATGTATTGGTGACATATTCAGCCATTTACTATTCATTAGTATATGAGATGATTTTTGTACACTACTTGCCACACTATTTTCTGGAGTTGCAATGGATGAGATTGCGTTGTGTCCTATGGACAGTTCAGAGATAAAGGAGGGAATATTCCTTGAAGGAGGAAACCCTAATAGAATGGGACCCATGGAGAGGGAGCTCTCATGTGTTTAAAAGGGGGGCAAGGCAACCATTGTTGCTCAGGCTTTGATTATTCATTTCATGTCTATTCAGACATTGTGCATTCTTTTGCTGTTTAGAAAGAATTGTTGGGGAATTAATGTTTAGGATTCCTTCTCCTTCTTGAGAGGCCTCTTGAGGGATTTTTCTTCATTCTCCAAATCTCTTGGCTCAAGGAAAAAGCATCCTCCTCCAGGAAAGTGTTATTTTTGCAACAACATAATTCTGTGTTGCAGGGTGTTGTAGTGGAGACTTCACAACACCTCTTCCATCTCTTGTTTTCAAAGGGAGAGTCTTTCTTTCCTTTGGAGGATCAGATTGGAAGAAATTGGAGATTATTGCAGATCTTGGCATTGGGCCAACTCATTCCCTTGCCCCTACAGCGCAGTTTTCTTCAGTAACTGTGTTATTTTCATGGTGCATTTGCTGTGGGGTTTTGTATTGTTGATTGGAGGGTGAGATCTCAACTGTAAGGATCAGCCTTCCACTTTGGAGATTCATTGGAGGAGGTCTACTTCATATTTCTTATCATTTTCAACCTTCTCTATTGAGTTCTAGATTTGAGTTGCAGTTGCTTCCCAGCAACTTCGACATTTTTTCCATTTTGTATATTACAGCCAATCCTCTGGAGGATTGATGTATTATTTCTTCTAAGGGTTAGATATTTGATCCCCTATTGTATTTGAGCCATATCTTGTCATATCTTTCAGTTATCATGTAATATGGAGTAGTACCTCTTATAAACTACGTCCTCTTAGCCTGGGTTTATGCAAAAATAACAGTGTTCCTCTATTTTCATGTACATGTCTTGTTGAGGCTTGCATTGCCTCCTTGTGTGGATATTTCCTCAAGAAATTGTACTTACTTTGCTGCTATAACATTATTTTTTGGCTATCTACATCTTCTTTTCTCACAGCTCATAAAATAATGTTGTTGATCTATTGCATGTTCATACATTTGTTGTAGTCCCTCATCGGTTATTCTCTGAGGACATCTAAGTGTGGGAGATCTGTTTAACCACCTTAGAAGGATTTATTTGGAGCCTCATCTTGGATTTAGGTATTAGATGCATTGATCTAAGGGATCCAGGTCTTGGTTTAAATTCCTTTAGCAGCCATTACTGGAAAATGTGTTTTCCAGTCATGCCTTGCTAGTTGTCTCGATTTTGGAACAATACAAAGTATGCTTGTGGCCAGGAATAGCAATGGAGATCAAAAGCGGAGTATACATCTATTCATTTTATGGCATGCTGCCAAATCCATTTCCAGGAGAGACATCAGAGGAAGCGATGGCTAGGATGTCATGATTATAGCTGACTCCAATCATTGAGCAGCCGAATACAAAGGTACAGAGCTTTAATCAAGTAGTCCAAACTTTAACGAGTGATTCCTCTTTGTTTCCCCCATTTACTGAATTTCAGGCCGCAAATTCTTCATCCTCTTCCATCGTAGTCACCCTAGTCACAACCATACCCTTGAATTTGTTTAATTCACCACTAGTAGCAACCACAGCTCTTGTCAGAAAGAGTAAATCCTCAAAGCCATACGTAGCCACACCCAAGGCGAAGAAGGTGAAAATCACAATGTCCAGCCAAGTCGTTGATCTCACAGGGGAAGATCAAACGTAACTTATGGACATGGGGGTCCCAATCAGATAAGAGCCAGTGAGAGAGCCCTAGACGACTCTAGAGTTACCTCCAATAAACCCCTATTATTTTCTAAATGTCCGTATATCACCTCCTCGCACTCACTAATCATCGGCCACCACCTCATTCACCTCCAAAGATAATTCATCCCACACGACCTCCACATCAGCCACCATATCTTACCTAGTCACAGTAAAAATTAAAACAAATGGAGATACCGAGGTGGAGGTTAACTCTGGTACAGCCGTGGTACCTGAGGTTAACCAAACCCTATTTTAACAGGTTTCTTAAGAAGAACTTTTAAGCTGAGGAGCACCTTTTACTGAAGATACAACAACCCCAACTAAAGAGCTGAATCCATTTTAGCAATCAAACCTGATACTTCAACAAGTGCAGCCCAATATAAGCATGGGTAACCCTAGTAATCCGATGCCGCAACCAACACCACCGCAGTCACCACAAGAGCATTCTGCAAATTCCATTGCAAGTGGTCAGCCACTTTAAGAGCGACAACCAAATCAACATATCTCGAGAGCTGAAAGCGTGCAGACCTGGGGCATGGCACAATTATACAATTTCATCCAGCGGGAAGCAAAACAGGCCGAAGGGCTTCACACAGAACTTCAGCAGCAATTTGAGCAGCAACAAGTACAAATTATCATGCTTACTAAAGAGCACGAACAGCTGAAGATAGAAAAGGACCAACTACAGGGCCAACTGGACATGGTGACCAAGGTTTTCTAGGACCTCTGGCCCATGGTGACAAACCACAACAATCAGATACTAGGTGACGTAGAAGAAGATGACATAGTCAAACGGTCCATTCACGTCCAAGTGGCCTGTTTGAACCTCAAACGAGAAATAAGGAACTGAGGGCAGCATTGGAGACCAGGCCCGTGCTACTGGACCCAACGGTCATTTACACAGAGAAGATAGAAGAGTGACAGACACAGGTAGCCGAGTTGTAGGAAGTTCTGAGTACTGCAGCAAAGGAAGCGTATGAACTACTGAAGGGTCTACACAAATTTTCAACCTTGCTCACCTTGAAGTCTCGGCCAATTTCAGAAAAAATATAGCAGATATCAAAAGAGATTTAGGAAGCCATAGACCCAGACGGATTCGACCAATTGTACACTCAAGAAAAGGAGATGGAAGTCCAGATACAAAAAATTGAGGAGCACTCAGCCACAACCAAACAAGCCCTCCAAGAGCTCAAGCAGCCGGTGAAGACCACTGCCCAAACAATGCAGAAAATAACCACTGATTCCAACGTTCAAATCACTCACGTGTTCAGTAGTCTACCGGCCATCGCAAGAGAGAAAGAGGTTGCCCAGGTCACAACAGAAATGAACCTGCTCATGCAGGGATGGCAACAGGCCATTTTTAGCTTCAGAGAGCTCAAAGCGTCTGCATTCACAAAGGTCCTAGAGTTGGGGCCCTTGTTTGGACACGTAGAAGAAAGGGAGAAAATAGAGCATGCCATGGAGACAAGTGGACGAATGGAGACCGAGGCAACAAGAAACAATTGACTCCAGACTAGTCAATAGGATGTGGTCGGGGCCTGTTGGGGCCCTTGTTTTGAAATTAAACATTTTTGTGTTGCGAATAATAGGTGGAAGAATGCAACAATGGTAGACAGAGAGTTGTCACGATTGCGGAGATCTGAAGAGAAGGTGACGCAGTTGTTGCAGAAGCAGGCACAGATGGCAGAGGGAAGTGGCAGAAGAAAATCAGTTGAATTCCCAATAATCAGGGAAAAGTTGTAAACAACCAAGTGGAAAGGAAGGAAGAACTGTCAGTCGTGCAGGCGATGGAAAAAATAGGCAGCTAGCCAGCTGAGAAATAAGGTTGGCTCAGTAGAGATCAAGTAGTAGGAGCCGTAGGAGAGATCTGTTCGTGTTGGTTTTGTAATGTTCTCTCTCTCTTTGATTCATTCTATTCTATTTTATGTAATGCCATTGTAATGAGTTCTGCCAGGAATGCTCTAAGGAGCATTGTAATTGTCTTTTGTTGTTAATTCAATACTTTCTAATATAAGACTGTTGTTCTAAGTTTTGTCTTGTGTTTTGGTTTAGTGGAATGTGCGGGCTATTTTAAATTTTTGGTTATCATTTTGATCATGTTCACAAGTATCATTATTTGTCTTGTCTTTACACTTCCCCGGAGTACCTATTTTTGTATGGGTTATGTTTATGTCATGCTCAGTTGATACATGGTCTGATCCAAACCTCAGTAAGGTTGTGGTATGCCACGAGTGAGACTCTCTACTCCTCGAAGCAGGGTGAAAATGTCGGTGTTGTGCTAGACTACTACGGAAACCCTTGTTGGTCTCCTTCCTGAACCTAGGTCTCGACCCTGAGACCTCTTTTCTTGCCAACATGAGGACAACATGGCGTTATACCATGAAGATGCCACATCAGATAACGAGGGAAAATTTAAAGATATTCTCTTTGAGAAGGACCCTGAGCCCAACAAGTTGGAACTAAGAGCATTCATGAATGAAGATTTCCATTTGGATCCTCAATACCAAGTGTTTGTCCAAGATCACTTTGTTGTCCTCTTAGAATCATTCAGAGAAGGAGCACAATATGCCATGGATGGTTTGTTGTAGAATTCAAGAAAAGGGTTGAACACTTATGTTCAACAGAAGATAAGATGGGAGTGGTCATTTTTTTTTCTCAACCTGCTCAAGAAGTGAGCAAGAATTATTCAAGCACTCATTTACTTGGCTAGTTACATTGGAAATATGATTATTATTTGATGGGGAAAATTTTTTAGACTAGAGGAGGTAGATGTGATAATAAGCTCAGAACCCTGAGCATCTTTCCAGTTTTATTTTCAGACTGCTTTAAGTCATTAGCTTAGTATTTCTTTTAGTTTTTTATTTCAGCATAGTTCAGATTTCAGCATTCAAATTTTCAAGTTGTAGGATTCTTGTGGTAGAGCAGATTGTTGTCACCTTAATCACCAAGGCATTGGTTTTCAGATTCATAGATCTGTGGTTCTCTGCTACCTCACTGGGAAGGCATCATCCCCTAGAGGGATCCACTGTTAGGACCCTACAATTATAGGGGAATCATGGTGTTGAATTATATATAGTGTATTGTTGGGTCAATTTAATGTTGTAAACTAACGAAAGTATTTATTATAAATCTGGGTTAGTGGAAATTAGAAGCATCCCCAAATTATATGGGTTTCAGTTGTGATCAATTCAGAAGGTGGTTTATTAATGATTAGGGAAATGCATATTAAAAATATAAATCTAAATTAAACAATTTCTAAATTCAGATGTGTAATTAGAAGCAAAAGAATCTCCTAACTTAAGAGATTTGTTTGTCCTTCTCTAACAAGATTACCATGTGAATTAGAAATAAAAAACTACTTAACTAAAGAATATATTAATATACATGAAGCAATAATTGAAGAGGCTCTTCACTCAAGAGGTCCTAATTATCCTTCATCATATATTCATTTATCAGTAATGCTATTGTTAAAAACAGGAATTCAGAAAAAGTAGGAAAGATAAATCTTAGTTTTTAGTCTCTTGATCAGATAGAAGAAGTCTTTAACTTAAATATTGGGTCGACTCTTCATATGAAAAATAGAAACAAGATTAAGATCCATCAAAAATCATGTAAAATCATGTAAAGATGAATTCTAACTGAATATCTTGATTAGATAGAAATAATGTTTAACTTAAACATGTGTTTGTCCTTTCATATGCAAGTTAAGAATGATCATTAGATTCATCAATACTCAGAAATAATCAGCATAAACAAATTAAACATAAGCAAGCTAATTCATAAATTACAGCAACAAAATAAAATAAGAAGTGCACTTAGCTCGATGTGTGGGCCCTCCACCCTTGCCTCGCACACTGAAGGTGAATTCAACTACCTAAGAATTTAATCAATCAACCAGCATATAATAGCAGCAAATATGATAGAACCTATCTTCAATTATATCTCCAAGTCTCAGAAATAATAATATTAAGTCATGCAAGTTCTACATATCAATGCCTTCAAAGTTTGAGGCTTAAATAGATAAAGTATCGAACAAAATCATATAAAATAGCTCAAATAGTCATAAATATCCTTATCTTATCAAATCAAGTCGAATTTATTCATCAGATCCATCAAAATCTAGAAAATCCCACAAAATAAGAGTTTTGACCTAGTTTCTAGGGATCCTCCATAAAGACAGGTCTTGTTTAACCACCTTTGACTAGGCCTATTAAAGCTTGGTTTGACTATACCAACAAGTGTACTCTTATTATTAGTTCCTGAGCCTTCTAGAAATATATCCAGATCGAGCCCAAGTGTCCTACACATATGCAAACAATAATGCCATTACGGGAATTTCTGATGTTGTCCAAATATGCACTTAGATTTCAATTTTTACAAAAACATCTAATAATAGAAAAACATAACTTAAATACCTATATATGCCTATTTTGGTAAATATAAGGTAGATATTATGGTGAATAGATGGATAATATGGAAAAATAAGGTGTATTTTATAAACAAAAGAGATAAAAAACGAGGGCCAACATCTCCCCCAAAGTAATGATCAAGCATGTCCTCATGCTTGCTTTTTCCTATTTGAACTGCTGAGCTCTGATGCTGATCCCATTCCTGATCCTAAAAATTCCTATTGTGTTGCATATATAAGAGAATCCATCTCTTTGCCTTGTCCTTCCTTGTAGATGGAGGTCTTAACCTTATGTTTCTCATATTTAGCCTTCTAGTAATTTTTCTACTAAAGCCACCTGAATGCCTGTGTATAGAGAAAAACAAATTTCTTTTTCAATTTTCCCATTTATCCACTTATATTCTCATTTTCTTTAATCAATTTCTCATTAATTATTTTATAAGTTTCATTTTCTTCTTTTGGGTGCCTCTTCATGATTTTGCTTATCTCCAGGCTATTAGTGAATTCTCTAACTCTACAAAGTTTTTGATCTTCCTCCTTGGTATTTTTAGAAACTGAAGTAGTTTCAACCTCATTATTTTCAAAATAGGAATCTCTTTCTACAAGATTTTCATACACTTATTGTTGCAACCTCTCAAGGATTTCATTGGCATGTTTAGTTAAAGGAGATGTTTCTATGACTTGTACTTCTGGTTTTGTTGAATTCTTCTTTTTCTGTCTTCTATAAATGGTTAAAAATGATTTTTCCTTCTCCACCATATCTGTCTCTGGACGTTTCTTTGACCTGATTTTAGGATAAAGAGGTGAATGCAAAATATTTCTTGTTTCCTATATCGATTTAAGTTTGTTTTCAATAACTTGTTCTACAAACTTATTTTCAATCATAAAATTTTCCCAAACCATTTCCTTAACTTTTAGCTAATAATCCACAAGGATTTTTATGAGCCCCTGGTGAAGAATTTGGGCTTGTTTGGGCTTGGTCTCAGATTTTACACTCTCAATCATCTTCATCAATTTTTTATAAAAAAATAGGTCAGATTGATCCTTATATCTCCTTTAATATGTTGTAGTAACCTGACATGATAAAGGTGTCCTACACTATGTCTGTTGTCACAGGTGAAGAACTTTTAAATTATCAAAACTAGCTCTTCCCAAGGTTCATTGAACCATTCCCTTGGAATCCCGTTTGACCTATCAAAAGAACCCTTCCTGTTTTTATCCAAGAATAATTTCCAACCCTTGTCTTTGAAATGTAATCGCTTATGATATAGTTCTCCTGATGATGGAAACTCTAAAGCTTCAGAAATATGCTCTGGATTCAAAGGAATATGTAAACTACCCACCATGGTTTCATCCTATTTGTAATTTTTTATAAATTTTCTTGTGACATCCTCATTGTGCCCTTTGAATTTTTGAAGAAAGCCTATTAGGGTTGACTAATAGAGTTTTTCAACTATTTCCCTATTCCACTGTTCAATTTGAAAAGCTTTGGGTTCTGCTCTTGAAGTAATTTTGTCTAAAAACCATTTTATGTACCTATCTACTGTCATTAAATTCAACTTTGTAAACAAAAATTCAAGTACTGGATGTTATTACAATAGTAGCCTTACCTCTTGTTTACTATTCTTGCCAATCAATCCTCTGTTTTCCTTTTGAAAAATATGAGCTTATTGCTTCAAATAAACACAAGAATTTATAGAGAGGTTTAAGAAAACATAAAAATTCATGTTTCTATTATCCTACTCTCCATTTAATTCTT
This sequence comes from Pinus albicaulis, assembly GCA_034641835.2. NCBI lineage: Eukaryota > Viridiplantae > Streptophyta > Pinopsida > Pinales > Pinaceae > Pinus > Pinus albicaulis. Next base: position 10,297,972 of record CM076577.1, read on the forward strand.
TTTCCTCTTTTTAAAAAAAATCCTCTGCCTCTGTTTTGTAAAAAAAATTGACTGTGTAAAAAAAATTGAAATTTTTTTAAACAGTGTCTTGTCACCCTTAGATTTCATAAAAAAAAAATTCAAAGCATACCATGATGTATATAATTGAAACTCATTGTGTATGCAAGATAATAACTCAACCATTTCATCAAAAATATCATAATGAGTTCATTTTTTTCCTTCAAACATTAACCAGACTCAATCTCTGCTATACAAAAACATGTTTGACTATGTCTTCTAAACAAATATTTCTCCACAAATCCTGTTTTGAATTCCTCTATTGAGTGTGATAGTAAAATATAACTCAATTTAAAACAAACTCATGATGCAATTCGAACCATAATTATCCATTCTCTATTTTCCATTTATTTTGAAATAGAAGACTGTATATGAGGATGTGTTCAAGCTTACCTATATTTGTAATTATCCTCGTGATTTTCTGTTGTGATCCTAATGATCTTCCTTCCAGTTTAACTGAGGTCTCTGTTGTTTCAATCAGTGCCAATCTCATCAAAATCCTCACTCATTTACTCACTTAATCAACAGAAGATTTAGTTGTTGACTGATGGCAGAGTATTTATGAATGGTGTCAAAGTGTTTTATGAGTGGTGTCAAAAACAAACATAACACAATGACAAGCTTTAAGGATCGAGATAGATAACTCATTTTATAACTCTTAGTTCATTTTAACAATCCTAAGATCTATTCACGCAATCATCGTTATTTTGAACAACCAAATCTGAGTTTTACTTCTTACGTTCTCCTTCACGGGATTTTTCCTCCTGATATCGTGGTTGCTTGACAAATTTTTCAGCTTTGCTGGCTTTGAAACTCAACTTAATTCCCTTATCGCTTTGTTCCTCTTCTCTACTATATTCTCTTACTTATTCTCTGCGTTTTATCTCTTCTATTTTCCTCATGGCTTCTTCATTGTCTTCTCTCCACTTCTTCGTTTATTTGTTTTTCACAGAGTTGTAAACATGGATGTGTGCTTTGATTGCATGCCCTCCCTCTCTCACTAAGCCTTTGGAAGGCGATAATGGTGAAAACACAATGTATATTAGTTGTTTCAGGTCTTAGAAATGACGTAAATGTTCTCATAATTTTTACACAGTGTTGTGTTATGGCGTTTAAAATTATTCTAACCATTCATCAACCACCGCTTGAACGGTTCATACATGGCTTTCCTTTGACTTTCATGCTGGCTCTGGTGTACACTTTGTCCTTTGTTTTACTTATTATGTAGCCCCTTTCACTTTTTTTTTTTATGACCATGTCTACTTCCATACTCCGCATCATCTCCATTTTCATATGCACCATCATACTGCTTGTATTCACATCATCGTATGCTATCATTTCTTCATTCCTCCACTGTTGCATGTATTACGGTCTCATCATAGTTTCATAGCATAGCATACATAATTTTCATGCATTGTTTTTATCATCGCATCATAATTTAGGTTAGTTTGCATTCACTCTTTGTATTATGATTACGCACTTGCTCCATTACCTTAGCTTGTCACCTTTTATGATTGCGCTCTTTGCATTGTTTTGTCATTTGAAATAGTTGTGCTATCATATAACTTTTGAACTTTGGTTTTTTCTCTTTTATTTGATTTTTAAAATTGACCAATGAAATGGTCACATTTTTAAAATTAAATATTTCTGATCATACTAACCTTTGTTTTTTTTATTGTAGGTCCTCCAAGGGTTTAATGTTGACCTTTTTTTACGATTCTCTTGTTTAGAAAAATAAGGGAGGATATGGTATGGATAGATTATGTAATGTTTTATTGAGTAGTTAGGGTAGTGGTATGAATATGAATATGGATAGAATAGGGTTAAAAATCATAGATGATGGAATGTAGATGAAGGTATAGGTGATAAAATGTAGATGAAATGTAGGCGATGTAGATGAAATGTAGGTAATAAAAATGCATAACTAGTACTAAATTAGCTTTACAATTCTAGAATATTTTTAAAAAAATTGAAATTTTAAGAGCGATTTTTACTTACTGTACTTTTATTCCCTCAAACCATTTGATGTTTATGATGTTTGACATTGTTTTTATTGTTATGACGGCTCTTGTAGACTATGTAGAGACTATATTTATTCTTTGCATCTGATTTTATTTGAAATGATGTTGTTCAGGTCCCTTTTGCAGGTTAAAATTTGACATTTCAGGTCCCTTCTGATATGATCTTAATTTGATATAGTTCGGGTCCCTTCTAACATTTTGTATTTTCAATTTCCTTCTGGCGTATTTGCAATAATGTTTGAAAATTTCTTGTCTTCATGATACAGGTCCCTTTCTCAATAATTTTCTCAATAACAATTTAGGTCCCTTCTATATATGTCAAATGATGTACCAGGTTCCTTTGTAATTGTAGTTCATATTTCATCTTCAATGTAGCTGATGAAAACCATTTTCATAGTTTTTTATTACACACCTTCCCCCAAGCTAATGATTTGACTTGTCCTCAAGTTTGAAATGTCTTGGAGGTTATATCTGCAAAAATATTTAGTACAATAAAATGAAAACAAAAAGAGAATTCATATTGGCCAAACAAGTTGGTTTTCCGACATGAATTCGAGTTTCTATTGTGCCAGTTTCCTCGATTTTCAAAACCAAACTCTTTTATTTTATTTTTACTTTTTTTTTTTATTTTTCTTCTTCTACTGGAATTATGGAAGGCATATTACTATGCTGACACATTAGTTTCAGCTCTGAATCCATTGAATTTTTTCGCAGAAAGTCCTCTTTATTTATAGGCTTATTGTAAATTTTAAGCCCATGTCCACTAATGACAAACGAAACAGATGCTTCATCAATTTTTTTTATCTTGAAACCTCCATTGTCAAATATTTCTTCAATCTCGTATGGCCCAAGCCAATGAGTCGTAAATTTTTCTTTGAAATATTTGAACTTGGAGTCAAACAAGAGTGCCCAATATCCTTTCTGAAACACTTTATTCTTTATGAATCGATCATGCCATTTGATTCTTTGTTCTTGTACAAGAGATGTGTGTTAGACTGCTTGCTATCATATCTCATCCAATTGTTTTAATTCCATAATTATTTGTTGTTGTGCCTCAGACAATTCCACCCCCAATTATGTTGCTTGCTTGTATGTATGTATTTGAAATTCTATGGGTAATAGGACTTATTTTCCATGCAATAACTGATATGGACTAAACCTAGTTGTGTTTTTCCAAGTTATTCTATATGCCCATAGTGCATCTGTCAAATTCTCTAACCAGTCATTTCTATTCATTTTTACTGTCTTCGTCATCATGTTTTCTAGGACTTTGTTTGTTGATTCCACTTGTCTGTTTTCCTGTGGATGATACGAAGTTGATTTTCTATGTTTGATATTGTATTTCTCTGTAAGATCTCGAACAAGTTTTGATGTGAATTGTGTGCCTTGGTCAGTTACTATCTGTCTTGGAACTCCATACCTTACAAATATCTCTTCAAACAGAAAAGACACAATAGTGTCTTCTGTTTCCTGTGCTACTGCCTTTGCATCTACCCACTTAGTTACATAATATGTACATACTAGGATGTACTTCTTTCCATTGAATGGAGGGTTGATTGATCCCACGAAATCTAAAGCCCATTGTTCAAATGGTTCAATCAATACTTGTGGCTTTAATTCCATTTCATCTGATGCCTCTAGTCTACCAATTTGGTAGCTGTCACATCTTTTCACATAGGCCTTGGAGTATTTGAATATGGACGTCTAGTAGTAGCCAAGTTTCAACACTTTGTATATTGTTCTCTTATCTACAAAATGACCACCACATGGTTCATCATGACATGCTTTCAAAATTTAAATAATGTCATATTCTCTAACACATTTTCTAATCATTAGATCAGTACCAGTATAAAATAGATCTCCATTGACCCAACTATATCTATCACTTTGTCTAATTATTCTTATTTTCTGCTTGTTTGTGTAATGATATGGTAGGATTCCAGATGATAAATAGTTGGCTATATCTGCAAACCATGGATTTTTGACATTTATATCAAATAGATGTTCATCTAGAAAATTATTTGATACTGGATTTGGATCACTAGGTGAATGTAGTCTTGACAGAAAGTATGCAACTTGGTTATCTTTGCCTGGTCGATATTGTATAGTAATGTTAAATTATTGCATTAATAACAGCCATATAGTTATTCTACCATTTGTGATTGATTTATTCATTAAATATTTTATGGTGGAATGATCCGTGTGGATATAAACTTGATAACCTGATATATAATGTCAAAATTTATTAACTGCATGTACTACAACTAACATCTCTTTCTCTGTAATAGTGTAGTTCAATTCTGCCAGTGTTAAGTTTTTACTGATGAAATATATGGCATAATTGAATTGATTCTCTTTTTTTCCATGTGATGCTCCAATAGCTGTATCAAATGCATCAGTTGAAATGTGAAATGGCAAAGACCAATTAGGTCCTCAAAGAATGGGTGCAATTGATAATTTTTATTTTTATTTTTCAAATGCATTCTGGCAATTATTTGTCCATTGGAATTCTACATCTTTCATAAGTAAATTGAATAATGGCAAAGCTATTTTACTGAAATTTTCAATAAATATTTTATAGTAGCCTGCATAACCCAAGAAACTTCTAAATTATTTTTGTGTTGTGGGTGGTGTTAAATTCACAATGACCTGAATTTTTTTTGGGTCCACCTTAATCCTTGAAGAAGAAATATGGTGTCCCAACAGTATCCCCTCAGTTAACATCATAAAAAAAATTCATTACTAAGTGATAGATTTGTCTCTATGCATCATTTTAACACTTTTTCAAGATTTTGTAAACAATCATCATATGTTGTACCATAAACAATGAAATCATCCATGTAAACTTCCACACACTCATGAATCAAATCAGCAAAGATGGCAAAAACTACTCTCTGAAAAGTAGCAGGTGCATTACACAAACCAAAGGGTAATAAATTGTATGCATATGTTCCCCAAGGGCATGTGAATGTTGTCTTATCTTGATATTCTAATTCTATCTTTATCTGATTATATCCGCTAAATCCATCCATAAATGAAAAGAAGTTATTTCCAGCTAATGAATCTAACACTTGATCGATATAGGGAAAGTGGCATTTTAATGTATCTTTGTTCAGTTCTCTGTAATCCACACAAATTATCCATTTCCTATTTTTCTTAGGTAATACAACTAAGGGTGAAACCCATTGACTATCTGAAATAGGATAGATAAATATGACTTGTAATAGTTTATGTAATTCTTCTTTCACTATTTCCTTCATCATGGGATTCATCCTTCTTTGTGGTTGCCTTACAGGTTTTATTTTATTATCAATGTAAATGTGATGGATGCATGTTTTTGAATGAATTCTCGGCATGTCTTTGTAATCCTAGGAAAAAGCTTTTTAATATTTTTTGCAACAACGTTATTAACTTTTCCTCTTGTGATGATTGTAAGTTATTACCAATATTCAAATGTCTCTCAGGACTGATTTCAATGATTTTACTATTTGAATTGCTAATTGAATTTACAGGAAAAATTCTTTCAAATGTATTTTGTAATGACTGTATAGTACAATTTTTCCTGAAAGCACTTTTTTAAAAGATAACTAGCAGCTTCATATTGAGTTACTCTAAGATGCTCCGAAAGATTTAGTTTTGAGATGAATAGATCTAATAAGTCCTCATTTTCTTCCTCCTCTCTAAAATTATAAACTTGATTAAGACTAAGAACAGATTGAAGTTCTTATGGTTCCTCTCCATCAAGCCATGATAATAAAAAAGGATATTGAGCGTAAAGATATAATGTAACATGCTTTCTTTCATCTCCATGTGAAATAATCATACTTCCTGACCTGCATCCAATGTAATCATCTACAGTGGCTAACCATGGTCTGCCTAAAATTAAGGGATGCCCTCTCAAATTTTTCTTTGGCTGCAAAATCGAGAAGTCTACAAGGTACTCCCATGAATCTAGTGAGACAATGATATCTTTCAATATACCTTATGGGACAACTTTAGATATGTTTGCACGTTCTAAAAATGTAGTAGTAGGTCTAATGTTGTTCATATTTAAATGTTTCATAGTCTTTGTTGTCATAACATTGCTAGCTTCTCCCAAATCTATTAAATTATTTGGCACTGAAATTTTTTTAATCAAAATGGTAACCATAGGAATTCCTGGATCAACATATTTTTCAATGGTTGTGTTTGTGGACATGAGACTAGCTACACTTCCAATTACATGGATTTTTGGTGGATCCTTATTTCTTCTGACAAATTTCTTAATGCATAATTCCTTTATTGTTTTTGCATATATCGGAATGTCTTTAATTTCCTACAACAAAGGAATTTTAACATATGTGCATTGTGTTTTTCAATTCATCTAGAATATTAAATTCAGGCAGAGATGTTGTAATATTTTGTTGTATCAATATCTCAGATATGGTGGAGTCTGTGTCATAATATATCTACCTTTCTGAGTTTTCTTTTCTGGTTGAGATTTTTGACTTTTTTCTCCTTGTTCAATTTCGTCTTCAATTATCGGAGGAGAATATTTTTGTAACACTTTCCCAGACCTTAGGTGGACATCTTTTACGAGAAGAATTGAATTAGTAGGATAATATGTTGCCTCTTCCACATGATATACTGATCTATCCACCTTGTTACTTGGATTAGCTACTGACTGAGCTGAAAATTGTGTTGGTCTAGGAGGTGGTTGGTTAGTGGGCAGTTGAAGTTGCTACGGTTGAGTTAGCATTGGTGAGTTTTGAGATGGATATGGCATTGGTTGATGTTGCTGGAATTGTTGATATTGAGGAAATGGTTGTGGAGGGTATGGTTGTTGATATTGATACTGTTGGGGATACATTTGTTGTGGTGGTTGGTTTCCATAACCATATCCCCTCCAACCTTGTGCAGGTTGGTTTTGATATTGTTGTGGTGGCCAAGCCTGCTATGGCATTGGTTTATTCCATGTATTTTGAGGATATTGAAAATTTTGTGGGTTTTTTTGAGGGAATTGTTGAGGTATCCTTGGTTTCCAAGGTCTCCTTGGTGCCATATAGTAGAGAGAATATACTCCTTTCACTTCTTCTACTTGAAATTATTTTAATTTGGGACATTTTTCTATTGCATGATTGTCTATGCATAGTCCACACACTTGCATACATTGCAAAGGACATTCCTTGAGTGGATGTTTTTGCCTACACTTTGGACAGAAAATTGCTAAGATTTCATCTTGCTCTTCTTTCTTTTTCTTAGCTTTCAAAACATATACTTGTGTTCCCAAAGTGCTTAAGAGACTTGTTTTAAAATTTTCTAATAGGATTCCTATCTCTGCTCTTGTTACTGCACTTACTGTAGATTTGGAAGCTTTTGATGAAATATCTCTCTTCCCACTCTTTGCTCTTCCCCTAAAGTATTTTTGACATAGTTCAGAAATTTCTTCAAATGGTAAATTGGATATATCTCCTTTTCCAATTACATTAATAATGTATAAATAATCATCTCTAATACCCTTAAGAAAAATAGTGCAGATGGTATCAAGACTAAGAGAATGATGTCTGGATTTTTGTAAATTTTAAAGGAATCTTTCCAAATATTCTTCCAAAATTTCGTCTTCTTGTTGTGTCATTTTGAAAATGTCTTATTTCGATTCTCTAGCCCTATAGTAAGCTTGATACCTTTTAAGAAAAAATTTCTTCATATCCTCCCAAGAAGCAATTGTATGTTCTCCTAATCCCATGAACCATTTCAAGGTTGCTACTTTTAGAGTAGCAAAAAAAGTCGAAGCTTTTGTGTGTCATCAATATAACCATAAGTTATACACAAGATATCAAACTAAAACATGAATGCATCAGGATCTTCTATTGACATTCCATAGAAATTAGGCAATACAGAAGGTGGAATATTTTTCATTTTTATTTCTTCTCCTAGTATTGCTTTTGCATCTAAAATAGGAAAGGCAAAAGTAGTTTCCTAATCATTGTTAACTCCTTTCTCATTTTCTTGTGTTCTTCGATTTTGATTTTCTCTTCTTGCTTCTTCCTCTATTCTTCTAAGTGATTTTTCTCTTCTGTCTTCCTCTGCCTTTCTTTCTGCCTCAATTCTTCTTTCTTCTTCTCGTTATCTTCACCATTCCCTTTGTTTTATTTCATATTCTAATCTTTTTTCAGGAGTCATGTTTAGTCTAGTTGATCCTTCTCCTTCTTCAACCATTTCTTGTTCAGATATTTGTAGTGTTTTGATATGAGGTTGATTTTCTATTTCTTCCACTACTTTGATTTCTTCAAGGACAGGTTGCTCTACTTGTTCAACAGTTGGTTTTCTTCTATCTTTTTGGTTCCATACGGAAGGAGGTCCTTTAGGTGATTGATTTTTCTTTACCTCTAAGGCTAACAATATTTTTCTTTCAACTAAAGTTAATCTCTCTCCTGATCTCTGTTTTTCCTCTAACTCTTCTATAGTAGATCTTCCAGCAACCAATGTTTTTAATATTGTGGATGAATGAGTTGTTGGGGGGTTTTGTTTCACAAATCTATCTTTTTGATCTCTATCTCTAGGCATAAGAAAACATTACTTGAAAGAAAAACTATGTTTTTGTTGTTTTTGGTGATTTTGTATTTTATATTTTTTTTCTTCCTATTTGACCATTTTGAATATGCTTCCACGGAAATGGTGCCAAAATTTTGGGTAAAATTACTTTTGTAAACTAATGCAAGTATTTATTATCAATCCAGGTTAGGGAACTTAGAAGCATCCCCAAAGCATATGGGTTTCAGTTGTGATCAATTCAGAAGATGGTTTATTAATGATTAGGGAAATGAATATTACAAATATAAATCTAACTTAAACAATTTCTAAATTTAGATGTGTAATTAGAAGCAGAAGAATCTCCTAACTTAAGAGATTTTTTTGTCCTTATATAACAATATTACCATGTGAATTATAAATAAAAAAACTATGTAACTAAACAACAGATTAAGATACATGAAGCAATAATTGAAGAGGCTTTTCACTGAAGAGGTCCTGATTTTCCTTCATCATATATTCATTTATCAGTAATGCTATTGTTAAAAACAGGAATTCAGAAAAAGCAGGAAAGATAAATCTTAGTTTTTAGTCTCTTGATCAAATAGAAGAAGTATTTAACTTAAATATTGGGTTGACTCTTCATATGAAAATAGAAACAAGATTAAGATCCATCATCAATCACATAAAAGCATGTAAAATCATGTAAAGATGAATTCTAACTGAAGATCTTGATTAGATAGAAATAATGCTTAACTTAAAAATTTGTTTGTCCTTTCATATGTAAGTGAAGAATGATCATTAGATTCATCAATACTCAGAAATAATCAGCATAAACAAATTAAACATAAGAAAGCTAATTCAGAAATTGCAGCTACAAAATAAACTAAGAAGTGCACTTAGCTCGGTGTGGGGGCCCTCCACCCTTGCCTCGCACTATGAAGGTGAATTCAGCTACTTAAGACTTCAATCAATCAACCATCATATAACAACATCAAATATGATAGAATAGATCTTAAATTATGTCTCCAAGTCTCAAAAATAATAATATTAAGTCATACAAGTTCTACATATCAATGCCTTCAATGTTTGAGGCTTAAATAGATAAATTATCTAACAAACTCATCTAAAATAGCTCAAATAGTCATAATTATCCCTATATTATCAAATCAAGTCGAATTCATCCATCAGATCCATCAAAATCTAGAAAATATCACAAACTAAGAGTTTTTACCTACTTTCTAGGGATCCTCCATAAAGACAGGTCATGTTTGACTGCCTTTGATCGGGCCTATTAAAGCTTGGTTTGACTGTACCAAAAGGTGTACTCTTATTCTTAGTTCCCGTGCCTTCTAGAAATATATCCAGCTTGAGCCCAAGTGTCCTGCGCATATGCAAACCATAATGACATTACGAGAATTTCTGATGATGTCCAAAAATGCACTTAAATTTCAATTTTTACAAAAACATATAATAATTTAAAAACATAACTTAAATACCTGTATATGCATCTTTTCACTAGAAAATTTGGCCCAATTTCCAACGGCGACTTCGTCGCTATTCTGACACATAGTCGTCGCAAGAGCGACAGTTCGAGGACGGGAAAAATGTGGTTTTCCACTGTGTCGCAATTCCGATGCCTTGACAAAGTGTTGCACTACCGACACTTTTTCCATTGCTTCCAAACAAGCATCGCTCTTCCGAAGTTTCCCAAACTGTCGCTCTTCCAACGTTTGTAAACTGTCGCAATTCCGATGAAATGTGGTTCGACGTTTTTAATGTCGCTCTTTTGACGTTTGTAAACTATCGCAATTCCGATGAAATGTGGTCTGACATTTTGAACATTTCTCTTCCAACATTTTTATATTATAGCTCTTCCGACGTTTTTAAGCTGTCGCAATTCCGATGCCGTACAAAAGTGTCACAAGACCGACGCATTGCAAAAGCGTCACAATATAGACTTAATCCAAAAGCATCGCAATACTGACCCTAGGAAGAACTGTCACAATATCGACGGATGTCACAAGACAGACGAAAATTGAAATCGTTCAAGACATCGGAAGACCGACGCTTACAAAGCGTCAGTATACCGACAGTGGGTTCAATTTAAAAAAAAAATGAATCTTTAAAACAGGACAGTAAATCTCCAATATTTGTTATGAATTGTGGGCATTCCAATTGTTATGAACATAATTCGATCGTGAAATATTAATATAATAAACCACCCCGCAACGCTTCGACTATAAACAATCATATAAACATGGCTCTGTATTTCAAAAAACAGGTTTAAAATAGAAACAGGGCAACATTTTTTTTTTCTAAGTAAAGTTAATATATTAACAATGGGAATAAAATTATAGCATGACTGAAGTCAAAAACATTTCCCAGACTTATGGCAAATTTGTCATCAAAAAATCAAAAAAGAAGACTGCCCTCATACGGGGAAACCAGTCTTGAACGTTTTCAGGTTGTTGCATTGCCCACGCAGGGGAACCATTGTTTGATATCTTTGATGATTACAGTGTTTACAGAATTCAAAAATAAAAAAGAGGTCCAGTATAGTAATATAAGCAAAAACATTCCCAATTAAGTGGGCTGCGAAGCAAGAAAACCAAACCAAAGAGAAGTAGCTACTCATCCGGTGGTTCTTCGACAATTTGGCACCATCCTTCGACAAACATAAAAATGAAACTTTAAAATAGGACAGTAAATCTCCAATATTTGTTAAGAATTGTGGGCGTTCCAATTGTTATGAACATAATTCGACCGTGAAATATTAATATAATAAACCACCCCATAGCGCTTCTACTATAAACAATCATATAAACATGGCTATGTATTTCAAAAAATAGGTTTAAAATAGAAATAGGGTAACTTATTTTTTTTTCTAAGTAAGTTTAATCTATTAACAGTGGGAATAAAATTACAACATGACCGAAGTAAAAAACATTGCCTAGACTTATGGCAAATCTGTCAAAAAATAAAAAAAGAAGACTGCCCTCATACGGGGAAACCATTCTTGAACGTATTTCCCACGTAGGGGAACCATTGTTTACAGAATTCAAAAATAAAACAGAGATCCAACATAGTAATATAAACAAAAACATGCCCAATTAAGTGGGCCACGAAGCAAGAAAACCAAATAAAAGAGAACCAGCTACTCATCCGGTGGTTCTTTGACAATTTGGCACCATCCTTCGGCGGGAGCAGTTTCAGACATGGAAGGTCTGGGATCTCGAGGCGCTAACTCCACATCACAAGCCCTACAAAACTGAGCACCCAGTTCCTGCACATTCATGCCACTGCTCCCCTCCTGAAGGCTCGAAAACTGGGATTTTTCTGAGCTTAGACCCGCCGGACAGGTGCATTGTTCCTCCACTTGGGCCTCTTCACGGAAAACCACGGTGATTGAAGCTGTGATTCGTGGGAAGTTCAAAGAGAAATTAAAGGAAAAAAGCGCGTTGTGCATCGTGGGAGAAGGTGAAGCAGTGGGGAAATGAGGAGCAGGGGAGCCCATACGGTGGCTAGATCCTAGAACCTGACCCCGCCCACTTCTAGTGTTTGGATAGCGGCGTGTGTAATAATCACTTGATTAGGAAGACGACTCAGTTGAGGGGATGGAGGGAGCGTGCAGTGGTTTTTTTTTTTTTTTGTAATAATATCTCCGTACGCCAGCCCAAATTCGGACCTGAAAAATATTAGGGCGGAATTCATTTGGTTTTCGTGTCACAAAATTGGCCGACGTCAGCAGGGTATTTTGAAATGCGAATTTGGTTTGAATTATGGTTTATCGTCGTTTGAAGTCTGGCGGGCTCCAAGGCTAAAGGGTTCGTTTGAAGTTTTGACAAAGGTTTTGTTATATGTTTTATTTTATATAACGCGCAGTGGAATAGTTTTATTGCTTGTTAAGGTCCCACACTGGTTTTGGTAATATTTTTTTTTAAATGCAATGTATATATGTTTTATATATATATTTCATATATATATTAAAACATTTATAAATTGTGGACACCAAGAGAATTTTAATAGATTTGTTATTTGCATAGTTTTGTTATGTTTTTAATATATGCGTTGCATATAAAAGAAAAGGGTTGTGAGCCTGTTTTGTAATGTAGTTTTAAAGTTTATTATTAGACACAATAGTAGTGTAAGTGTTTTGAAGGGCACAACAGTGCATAGTTTTAGAGACAGAGAAGAATTTTGAGTGCACTGCATTTCTTAGCAGTCACATTTTGTAATCCCTCTCAGTGAGGAAGAATTTATAATAGTTTTTTTTGAAGGAATAGAAAATTTTCAAAGTGTTGAACTCTGTTTCCAGTGAAGAAATTTCAATATTTTATGTGTGTTAGAAGAGGAGAGTATTACTCTCTCCATTTTTATTCTGGAATTTTCAAATATTCCAACGCATGGCTATAAATGAAGGATATTGCTACGCATCAACATCAACATGTTTTCAAGTAGGAGCTGCCTAATTTTGTAACAAACTTCTCTCTGGATTTCAAAAAGACACTGAAGATTACTCAGGTGATGCCTGAAATTTCCATTGAATTCCTATAAGAATCTTAGATTTGTGACAGAAATCCTTTTGCTAATATATTAGCTTACTCCATTTAAGTTTGTCTCATTCAACTAATAAAAAATGTTTCAAGGAGTATAATGAAAACTAGATTATGTGTGAAGCATAAAATAATCATTGATGCTAGACTTGGAAGTTCGAATAAGACGAGATAAAACAATGAAAAAGTCATTCCATTACTTGCATGAAATATGAGTACCGCCTTTTACCAGTAAGCTGGGAGCAAGGTCTAGATTTTGACTGGCATCGATTCTTGTGAACTCAAATTTCACTAAAAACATAGTTTTTTGTATGTTTTTTAGCACATGGTTAAAAATGATAGTGCATCAAAATCTATATTGTTGGGCCGAATACATAAGTAATCAAAAATTCTCTTTACCAAGTTATTTGCTTCATCAAAAGCCTGATCTTCACATGTGACACTTTTGCTAGGGATAAATATCAAGTGGGTTGTGACATTTTAAAACTTGGTTCGCAGTGAAGTGCCCAAAAGGCAAGTCTATCAAAGCATCTGCGACCTGTGTCATTTAATAGTAGTGGATGATTTGATATCATAATGGAGGTGCTCCAATTCAAGCAGTGTAGAAGAGGCAGGAGCCTACAAGGCAGATCCAAACTTTGGAGAAGAGCAAGGTAGATCCTGGGAAGAACGAAGAATTTGGGAATACGAGATATCTTCCAGAGGCCATGATACCAAAGGTTTGTCCTGTTTGTAGATCTTTCTCATCTACATCCAATATAGCCTTAAATTCCCACATAGATCACTGTCTATCAGGCGAGTCAAATGCTAAAAAATATGGAACAAAGTCTTCCAAGCCTAAAGTGAAGGTGAGAAAAAAAAGATCAATCCTAGATATAATTGCTGCAGCACCTGTTTGCATGCTAGAGGATTTGGATTACAGTACTAGAAAAGAGAAATTGATCACTGATGTACATCCATTGCCTTTGGATCAGCTCAATCTTAGAGACACCACCAAGCAGAGGCAACATCAATGCAAAGATCTCAACATTTCAAAATTAATGCAAAGATCTTGCGTAGTGGTAATGCATGTATTTAAAAAGAAACAAATAACAATGCACATTCTAACCCATTTTAATAACCACTATAGCAAGGGTTTACATCTAATTATATCCAATCCGTATATCAATGGAAAAAAAATAATACAATTACATTTTCCGTAGCAGAGGAAACTTTGCGAAAACAGAAAAGGAATATAAAACGAGGATGTAAAGATGTTTATATGACTTAGTACAACAATTATTTTTTCTTAGTAGACATAGCACTGTATTCTTAATGCATTTTATATAGAATAATAAATAGATTTGTCCAAAATTTGAGATGAAAACTGTAGTCTCTACTACGTTTGGAAAATTGGAGGTTTATAAAAGATACTCTGTGAACAGAATTGTACCACTATGATAAGAAGATGTCAGAAGCATTCCTTCTACTTCACAAACGTGGAACTAACTTAAGAATGCTTATGGTTGATATAAATATTATATCATGGAAGTTAAATGTAGTAGTTATGCTAAAATACTGAATAACAGCTTGAGAGTGCTCTTCAGATACTGTACGAATGCACCAAATTAAAGATGTACCATTACTAAAGATAAATGGCCAAAAATAGTCAATTTTGATATCGTGAAGTTATGTCTTTCTCAGTAGAAAACTGGGGATAGGATGGAAAATATGAGAGAACTAAGTTCCAAGGACAAAAAAAAAAAGGCCAACATAGTTCTGCCTTGAATTAGAGACAAAACAAAACTTCCCAAAAAAGTGTTTGCCACTGTCATCACCCCGAGGAGCGCAAATTCAGTTGATGGTGCCAACCATTTGACAAAGCAGAGAGAAGATTCATGGTGCCAATGGTTGTAGCATAGTTTTTTGATGTGAGCCATCATTGTAACAAAGCAGATTGATGGTGCCAATTGCTATAGAAGTCCATTGAGAGTGAAACTACTATAGTAGAGCAGTTTGAGAGCACCCATTGAAGCTCCTATATATAGCAGAGTCAAAATTTTCCTATTGAACAAGTTTGTATAGTCAAAGCCACAGCAAGATTAGATAGCCATGATCCTAAATGAGAACCAGAGCCAAAGCTAAGACAGATTCACATTTAGCAGAACAAGACAACCATAGCAAAGGATCTGACCACAGAACCAGATCATGAGAGATAGCAAGATTCTTGCTTCCACTGTGGAAATTTATAAACTGTACAAGGGCTTTGCTTCCAACATATTTCATTGTGACAATAATTTCTATGGTGTTGTAAGCGCTTATTAGTAGAAATTAGAATATTAAATCCATTCTGGAATTCTTTTAACCTGGAGAGGGTTTTCTTTGGTTATAAATCCTCATGTTCAAATTCCATTGTGGATTGGTTGTGTTTGATATTATGTTTTTACTGTCCGCAGTTGAATTTTTGCACAGAAAATTATCAGTCTAAAGCGAGCAATTTTGCGATGTTTCTTTTGCTTCCTATTGTGAACTATTTTGCTCAGAACTCTACTTGTTGTAACAGAGGTCTTGGGCATAGAATAGGGGACTTGGGTTTTTTGGAATCAAACTTCAATTTAAGATGCTCATTTGAAGAATGGCACAGTGAGCCTTAGCATGGAGTTGGGAGTACTAATTTGAAGTGCAGGTAGGGCATTGTACAATAGACCAGTTAGATTTCTGGACCCTAATACAAAAGTTTCTTCTTCTTTCAAAACGTGTTTCTCGTTTTCTATAACCAATATGGGTCCTGTTCTTGTTTCAATTGGGTATGGATCAGCATTTGTTATTGCTCCAAATGATCACACTCTGGGTAGCCCTGGAGGCTATTTAGGGGTGATGAGTCCAATAGGTCTCAATTAACTGTTGCCCTCGCCGGGGAATACTATTGCAATGGAATTTGATACTATTTTGATGTTGAATCCCATGATCCTAATGGAAACTAGTACCTTCAGCTCCAGTACATGTTCAAAAAAGAGGGTGCCATAGTCATTCATGCGTGCAGAGAGGGTGAATTGTAGGCATTGCAACAGGAGGTGTTGTTGTTGTTGCATTGTCCACTAGATTGTTTATTTGGTTTTGTTACAAGCACAGAGTATTGAAAAGGACAGACAAATTTAATTCAGATATTGTGAAATTGCCTCAGAAATTCACCTACAAAGAGCTCAACAATGCTACGAAAGAATTTTTTTGAATGTGATTGATAATCGATAATTGCAAGCAAGGGTAATCCCCTTGTGAAACCCAAATTTTTGAGCATTTTCTAAAACCTGATGACAGAGTTATTGTAATGAACTAGCGCCTAGTTCCATATTACATCCAAATCTACCAAGCACCAAGATCTATAAAAAAAATCCACAGTATCTGTGAACTAAGAAGAAGAGGCAGAAAATGTATTCTGCTTACCTATTCGAATAGTGGTTGGGGTTTACCAGGGAAAAAATTTGACAGAGCCCATGTAGCATTTCTTATCATTGAAATTATGGCAGTATCACTCAAATGGGCAAGCACCTGCCTGAGAGCTCCATGACTAAGGGAAATATTCCTAAATGTTGCAGAGTGTCTAGCAATATTTCCCAAAGCCCAAACAGCCTTACACAAACACCATTTGAACTCAAAGTTGGGTACTATTTTTTTAAATCAAATTCCAAAATTACAGACATATAAAGATAGTTGGGAAGAATAATTTTATGCCTCTAAAATAAACGTGCTACCTGTTCTCGAACATTATCATTCCCAGAGGTAAGAAGTTCCACAAATATAGGCAGTGCCCTGTAATCAATCACAACCTTTGTATTCTGAGAGGTTCCTGAGACTATATTAGTCAAAGCCAAAGCTGCTTCAAACTGCATTATCAATCACAAGGTATCACCATCAAAGCTATAATTTTAAGATAACAATTTATCTACCATTGAAACTACAATTTTAAAATAGATACACCTAGTGATATAGACACCTAGTGAGAGTATAGGTTAGGAAATTATAATAAGAATTATTACAAGATATCACCTACTATGCGCTGATTTTTCATTTTTACAAAGAATATAATTTTGAAGAAGACACACTAGTGATAGTAGACAATTACCAAGTGAGCAAGAGAACAGAAATTATAATGAGAATTATTTCAACATATCATATTAGCTCAGTAGTGTTAAACAATTTTTTATTTTTGTAATAATTGTTTATTATTTATAAACACAATCAAACATATTATGAGGGACAGTGATGAAATTGACAACGGTCTCATAACAAACCATAACGGGCACATCCCCTAGCAAGATAGACTCTGAATAAGAAAGAAAGAAAAACAAAGTGATTACTTGTAGGATCATAGGCTTCCTGAAGAACAAGATCCAGAGCAGCATCTGTAACCCCTAAAGAAACATCTCTCTCTGCAGGATGAATCGCTACATCTTTCATATGTAGTCTAGCAAATTTTCTGAGCTCATCATGAGAAAGAGGGTCAAATACAACTATCTCATCAAGTCTATTCAATAGCTCTGGCCTGAAATGTCTTCTAACCTGCAAAAATATTCAAAGGCATGTCAAAGCATTGCAGCCAACTTCGTGATAAAATCATATGAAAAATATGCATACACAGAGTCCAGGAGAATGAAACGGCAGCTGTATTGGTAGCTGCCGAAATGTAGCAACTAAAACGGCAGGTGTATTGGTAGTTGCGGAAATGCAGCTACTAAAACGACAGGTCTGTCGACGGTTGCAGGTGTGTGGATTGTTGCTGGTATTTTCAGACCGATTCCATGGAAATATACCATAAACCAATGGTATGTCAAGCCTAGAAGGTAACCCGAGAGACTGTGACCGTCAGATTAAACAAGTAACAGGTGTCGTGCCTAGATAAGAAGTGTTGACGAAAAAGAAATTGATCTCTTTCATAACAGAAGGCCTATCGGCCTAAATATCTAGGACATGTGGCACTCCATGATAAAGACACATAGTGTGTGGATTTGAGTTTTTCAGGTGGTCAAGTGGGCCGAAAATAGGTGAAATGTGGCACCACTCAGAGATTGACATGTGGAAATTGGTACAAGTGGTAGACAATTGGCATGCTCAAACAACAAGGCGATGTAGGAATGACATGAGGGAGAAAATATCTGAAAAGCCCCAAATCTGGAGAACTAAAGCTCATCACCAACCTGAGATTGACAACTTTACATGATGTAACCTATGAAATCGTAAATGGAGAAATCATAGTAACAATAAAGTAACCTATGTAACAATAATGTCGGATTCATCCTAAGAATGGTAATGGGAGAAATCATAGTGAACAACAGGAAACATGCAGAGTTTCTTACAATCAAATAGATGAAAAAACATATAAAAAAAACCTAGATAATAATCATGAACAAGCTTAATATTGAATTATGAACTGTAAAGGAACTTACAAAATGTGACATTACGAACCTGGTCAGGTGCACAAGCAAAAATATCCTGGACATGACCCTGGTTGACAAGTTGTATTGCTAATGATGCAAGAAGATTTTTACCTGCACTGCCAAGTCAATCAAAATCCATCATTATCTATACAATAAATACAAGTAATTGATGTAGTATTTTTTACTCTAAGATGCATTCTTATGATAATGTTAGAACATATGTTGAAAATGTCAAAACATACCTGAATAAGCTCCTCTTCGTTTCAAGAACAATTTATTGGAGTCGCATGAACTTGGAACAAGCCTCCCACGATCTGAAAGAGTAGCAACTAAGTCAACGGTGACTTTTTTGTTGCTACGCTGGATCGAGGGAGGTTTGCTCCAAGATTAAATTGCTCCAATAAATTATTCTCTACTAAACAGGGCCAACCACGTGAAGGTGGAAGCTCTTATGGCCCCTCCCCCCCCCCTCACATCACTCTCAATTCCCTAATACCCAATCTATATTTCATTTTTTACTTTCATGAGCATAAAAAAAAATATTCAATAACTAATAAAAAAACAATTCAACAAAAAGTACGCAAGAAAACATTGCAATTAATGCTTGACATAAAAATAGTATGATAAATGAGTTTTTTATATAACGCAAAAAACGTTCCAAGTATGGTAACGTTTGTCTTATAATAATACAATATTTTGCATTATCAAATTTTCTTTTTCTTCTTCCTATTTCTAAAGCTCCTAATTACATCATCAATATCATCGTGCTCTGCTCCTGTTTCGTGCCTTTCGACCCGCATTGCTGACCTAGTTGCGTAGTCACGATGTCTGGTCTCATCCAGTGATGGGGCATCACCTACAAAAACAGATAATATTAAATTTTAATTGTCAGTTTTTAAATATCATTGAACTAGTTCGGTAATATTAATAAAAAATTGCAATGAGATTATTTACCTGGTGCACCAGTTGTCGCCGTTGGGACTGTTGCCCTGTCTTCCTCTCTGGTGGTAAGATCCTCAAGGGAAACATTCTCTGTCATTTAAACAAAAAACGTTATAAGGACAAACATCAAGGTATAATTAGAAAAAATTATAAGTGGAAATTAATTACCGTCACGGCCCTCACTGATAGCAGCATTGTCGGCCTGGTCCCCACTACAATGATCGGGTTGCACGAGAGGATCATCTACATCTGGCTCTAAAACTGGGTTATTTGCCTCGTTGGTAGTGTTGCTCCCCTGATTTAAACAAAGTTGTTAGACATTAAATTTATGGACGAAAACAAAAATATTGAAAGGTTAATGTTTTACCTTATCAGGCATTGTAGATCTTGGGACTGCCCCAAGCTTCTGCGACGTTCAACTACAGCTTGATAGCCAAAACGGAAAGCAATATTTTTATCTTCCTCTGTAGTTATTGTTCCAAAGTCATCACCCTACATTATATATGATTGTGTATTTTTAATCATATCTGATAGGATTACAAAAACGTTGGAAAGCGATACAATTAATTATAAGATGTTTAGCTACTTAATTACAATTCTTGCAGCTAATTTCAAGTAGCCACCCTGGCCGAGCTTGTGATGGCCCTTTTTCTCTATCCTAGCTTTGGTTGCCTTTGAGGTGTCAGGAAACCTAGCATCAAAAGATTGAAGTCAGATATGACATAGCACACTTTTATTTTAGACATAAAGAAAATTAAATCTATTGAATTAAAGTTGTAATTTACCTTGCGGGTCCAGTTGGCATTTTTCCTTCTTTCTTTGCCCTTTTCTCTTTTCCGTCATGGATGAGTGCTCTCCACTCACTGTCTGAAACTGCGAGAGGACGCTCATATCTAGGGTTAAATTGCAATTGCGTCCTATAGGTGTCCCTGGTATATTTCAAATATTTGACGGCTACCTGAGCCACCGCTTTTCTGTCAAATGTGCCGACCCCAAAAAGGGCTTCTAGATAATCTAAAAGTTCTTTTTTCAGGTTGGAATTCTGGGAATTCCACCTTGTACGTATGGTTGGGCCAAAAATTACCAACGCATGGCTCTCCAGAATCCTGTAGAACTCATTGTTTCCTACACAGAATAAAACCAAAAGAAAAAGAAGATATTATCATTAATTTAAAAATAAAAATAATGATAAATATGTTTTAGATAAAGTACATGAAATAGTTAAAATATTAAAATTTACCTGGGATTTGTACATGCTTTATAGGGACACCCTCATCGTTCACCAACAACGTGCCATTAATGGTCCCTGTGGAGGTGACACGTGTAGCTCCAGGAAACGCAATAATGTAGTTGGCCATATCAGCCTCATCATTGCCAACACGTTCAGCAGTTGGCTGGGTGTCAGCTTGGGCAGGGTGTGTTTCTTGGCTAGCACCTAAAGGAGTAGAAGGTGTACGAGAGGGTTGTTGGGCAATCTCTTGCCCTTGTGTGCCACTACCACCAACACCGGGTTCAGCAAATGCCAAAAGACGCTACATACAAAAGAACTTTTTGTTAGTTTAGTCAATGTAAAAATTAAAAATAAAACTATCACAATTCATCTCATGCAGAACAAAAAAAATATCCTTTTGACTTTTTATTATTACCTGATATCTATTTAGCTGCCTCATAAGATGTTGTATCCTCTCTTCTGTTTCAGGTGTTTGAGGCGCATCTATCAAAGCATTAAATTCCGACCTTGCATCTCGTGCCTTTTTTTGCAACAACAACATTGGAGATAGGGATGAAGAAAGCTCTTCCTCAAAGAGGGAATCATCAGGCGTACCATGGCTAGGTGTCTGCATATTTGAACAAAATTAATATTATTTCAATTATGTAAATAACTAAAATACCTGAAGATAGAGATATGTTGGCACTTTACATGTTCTTCCGCTGGCCTCTTTCCGCGATCATCCCGTCTCTGGGTTGTTCCTGCACTGCTCTCATCAGTCTGCCACATTGCAATAAAATTATAAATTTAAAAACTTGAAAACAATATCTAACTTGAAAACACAAAATGAAAACTGAAATAATTTCTAATAAGACACTAGAAGATAGAGTTAGAGTTTCAAATATGCCTTGCATTGAATTCAGTCCTGGAAACATGTCATTGCACATTAAGGCACCCAAACAAGAGACGAGTTGACAATGAAGACCTTATTGGATATATTGTTGGAGCAACTTCTAGTAAACTTGTTGTGAAGACCTTGAGGATATTTTTGGAGCAACATTGTTGAAGCTGATGGTATAGCATTGTTGGAGACGATCTTGAAGGGCCTTGAAGTGAAACTTTTGGAGCAACTATTGAAAAATCCTTAGAGCATTTAAGTAAGGCACTTTCTATCTTCCATCACCTTTTTCCTTTCAATATCCTTTAAACAATTTTTTTTATATTTAATGTTTGAAATCACGTTATAATTCCTTGATTATATGTGTTTGGGGACTTTCCCTTTGAAATTACCCAAAAATACCCTGGCAATTTTATCTTCAGGATGCATGTCTGGCCCTATTGTTCAATATTTTGATTGATAGTAGTAAACATAGAGAGTTAGGGGGCTCTTGACTTGGTTTGGTTGGGCCATTAGATCCCTAACATCTACTAGGGAGAACTCCCCTTGAGTTGGAGGAGAGCTAGCCCGAAGTGAAAAGAGGTTGGTGAGGTGACAATGGGGCTATTGAATTACACATGGTATCACACTTTAGCTTTAGGACTTTATCTTGAGAAGTGCAAGATTTTGCTATATCAATTCTCAAATTGTTTACAACACTATTGTTAAGAACTAAAAAGAAGTGATGTTGAGGGGTTTTTGGGTATAAGAAACAATACCATTTAAAAACTAGGGTTCTTAGTCCTTGGCATTCCTTCACCTGGGCCTAGGGGCACACTAGAATAATTTCACACTAAACCATTCAAACTTAAAAGTAACTTAACAGATCCATAAAGTAATAATAATCATAATTCCTAATTTCCTATTGTACGATATGATGCAAATTATTCAAACATGAAGCAATGAAGACATGCAATGTCTGAATTTCAAGACTGATGAACCAATACAAGAAGTTAGAAACTACAACTTTGATTCAATACTCTGTGTCCTAACTCCAGGAAGGAATCTAGTTTGTAGTACAGAACATGCATCGTGTATTATCAATTCTTAATTGACAACAACTAAGGTCATCTACCTCATCAATTCCTTCCCATTTTGTGTTTTTATGTTATATTCCTTATAAAAGTGTCAAATTTCTCTCAAAGTAAGCAACCACTGAATAAAATAAAAAACAGTTGAGATATGATTGAGAAATGGTCATTTATTTATTGAAAGGATCTTCACAATTTCTTTTGTTGTTTTTCATCTCAAGAAACAAGAAATGACCTAAGAAAATATCGTGATGTAATATAAGAAACAACACGGTGCAATGGCCATTTTCAAAGCCAAATGATGTCCATTGAGGACATGACCTTTATTTGGTTCCTGTTTCATAGGAGTTTCGGGTAGAAATGGAACTTTGTTGTACCATTTCCAGTAGTAAAAAGGGAAAACCTTCTTTTTCCATGGGAAATAATTTACCTTTCCTTTTCAAGATAATCTAAATCACAAAAAATATGAACTATACTGCACACATTCTTGGATAATGTGAAAGTGGAAAAGGAATACCCTACACAAGTGATGCACACATGTACATTTGAACACTAATAGATTTTTGTAGTATAAATGCAATTCTTGTTTTCATTTAAATGTAGGGTTTTTAAAGAAGGGAGAAATAATGGCTGCCAATTTAATAAGCGTTTCTTTGGGAAAAATTTAAATCTTGTATTGGGTGACGAAGATAATAGAGGGTATTGAATCTTGATTCTTGACATTGTGTTTAACTTGAATAACTCAAATGATTATAAATATAAGTGGATGAGTTCTTTTTTTCAAGTATGTCACTCAAAACTCTTATGTCAAAGCATTGTATGATGGCTAGAATTTTCTTGTTTCCCTTTCTTCAGTTCAATGTAAAAATTATATTAATATATTGGAGCACGAATGATAAGTACAATTGTTTGCTTTGCAGTATATCCAGCCCCAAGATTATGAAAATTTTTCTCAAGTGGAGCTATTGGTTATTGATGAAGCAGCTGCAATTCCATTTCCTATTGTAAAGGCTCTGCTCGAGCCATATTTAGTGTTTCTATGCTCTACTGTAAATGGGTAATAATTATAAATGAGCCAACCACAATCAAAGATTTTGTAACCATTCGGTTTCCATGGATAGTGATGATGATATTAACCCTATATATCAATGACCTATATCTATATGAGAATGATCTCAACATTGACCTTGATATGGTTGTATGGATGTGACCTTTGGTATGTCATCAGAAAATCCCAAAATATCAGAAAATCCCCAAATATGGAGAACTAAAGCTCATCACTTTCGATCTAGAGTACTACCCTTGTGATAAAGTTGATGACTTTTGATCTGCCATTCTCTACCACTTTGCACTTCACCTTCAATATAGATCAAACCAAGGGAAATTCGTTACTAGGTGTTGAGATGGATGAGTTTGTCGAACTAAAATCCATAGCTTAGAATTCATGAAACCGGTGGAGTCAAATTCATGCAAGAACAAACACATCTTACACATCCTCTTTGAAACTCATCCGGAAGAACATTGGAAGACATCTAGAGAGAACCTTATAGCGTAACACAATCCAATGGAATTGACCAAAAAAACCCAAATAGAGTCAAACCTACTATAGGAGGAATGGCCTGCAGTAATAACTTACCATTTTGCAAGAGCTGAGGGCGAATGTTGAGGGAAAATGTTGTTCTGCAAGAGCTGAGGGCGAATACTGTTCTGTAAGAGCTGAGGGCGAATGTTGAGGGTGAATGCTGTTCTGCAAGAGATGAGGGCGAATGCTATTCTGAAAGAGCTGAGGGCAAATGCTGAGGGTGAATTCTATTATGTAAGAGCTGAGGGCGAACGCTGAGGGTGAATTCAGGGTGAATTCTATTCTGCAAGAGCTGAGGGTGAATGTTGTTCTGCAAGAGCTGAGGGCGAATGTTGTTCTGCAAGAGCTGAGGGCGAATGTTGTTCTGCAAGAGCTGAGGGTGAATTTTGTTCTGCAAGAGATGAGGGCGAATGTTGTTCTGCAAGAGCTAAGGGTGAATGTTGAGGGCGAATGCTGAGGGAAAATGATGTTCTACAAGAGCTGAGGGCGAATGCTGAGGGTGAATGATGTTCTGCAAGAGCTGAGGGTGAATGCTGAGGGCGAATGTTGTTCTGCAAGAGCTGAGGGCAATTGTGTGCGTGATATCAGACGTTAATGTAGATTTTAATAAAATCATTTTTATGTAGCATGCATATAAGTGTCATTATACCGACGGCGGCCAAAGTGTCCCTATTGCGATGGATGCCTCCAAACGTCGCAATTGCGACACTTAGACATTGTGTCGTACTTGCGATGTTTGGAGGCAACCGTCGCAATAGCGACGCTTTGGGGCATAATGTCGCAATTGCGACATCTTCCTCCAAACGTCGCAATTGTGAAACTTTTTCTAAGTGTCGGTTATGCAACACTTTTCTCTAAATGTCAGTATAGTGACGGTTTCGAGCGAGATTGAAAAATTTTGGGGAAATTTCCGACATTTGGTCAAAAGCGTCGGAACCAAGTGTTGGAATTTGCCCCAAATGTACTAGTGTTTGTTCAATATAAGGTGGATATGATGGTGAATAGATGGATAATATGGAAAAATAAGGTGTGTTTTATAAACAAAAAGAGATAAAAAAATGAGGTCCAACATGTATCCATTGTAAGAAATGTGAAATTAATTTGATTTAATGGTATAGAATTAGTTAATTATATATTATTAATTAAATTTAATATTTTAATTAAAGCATAGGCATATTCCCGCTCATTCTTGGCTAGGCTCGATTGATTCTATTTCCCCCCTCCATCCATATTTTATTGATCCTCCATCTCCTTGCTGCACCCTTCATGCCCTTGTTCTCCCTTTTTCACCCCTCCATCATTTTCGTCGTTACATGCATTAAAAAGCTTAGGATTAAATAAAAATATAAAAACAAAAATAAAATATATCCTAAAGTTTACATGTCACATCATTGAGTTAGCCCCCCACCACTTTCCACCTCATCCACCGACCAGCTCTTTAATCCGACAGCCCACATTGCATTTCGACCCCCCCTACCATCCTAACTTTATCCTCAAAACGGAGGTCTGAAATAGGTGGTTTCAAAAAATGGTCCCCCCCTTATGTATCATTCTCCCATTATTTCTTACCCCCCACCCCCCCCGTTACCACTTAAAACTTCAGGGGGTGTCCGAAATAACACTGCTGCCCCTTCAAAACTGCTTTCCCCAAATAAAAAAACCATTTTTAGCTAGTTTGACCAGTCTGTTTGTAGGAGATACTTCGAGGAAATGGGAGCGAATTTTGAAAAAATGAGAGAGTTTTTTGTTTAGTATGGGCTGAAGAATAAATAATTCTCCCATGTTTTGCACAAGTGTCTTCAGTTGGGAGAATAGAAGCCATCAACCCTATTTTTCATATTTCCATTTTTCTTGTTTTGGTCATCGTTTTGCAGAGAATGTTGCGGAGATTTGGAGATAAATTTTGAGAATCCAAGAGAGGTTTTTTACCAAAATATGGCAAATAACAATAACCTCTCTCATATTTTTCATAGGTATCATCAATGGGGAGAAAAAAATGTCTGATCATTTTCAGCAAATCTGGCCCATTTTTTAGCTCTATAGTAGTTTGTCTATTTTTAGAGAGGAGAGATTCGACCAAGTTGAATGTTTCAAGATACATGGCCATATGAAGAGCCAGATATAGATTTTAGCACTCAAAGGGATAGTAGAAATGGCACAAATTTCATATTTACAATGGCAAATATATGACAAACCTGACTGCAGGGAATCAAAATGCTAAATGTCCAGCAGTCTTCATAACTCCAGCAGTTTATTTACTCATGTCTAGTGATGTTATGTCCTTCTCTATTATGTAGCGAGAAATAAAGTAATTGTTAAATATTGTACTCAGTTATTAAGCTTGATATATACTTCATTGTTCGAAGTATGGAGGGGGGGCAGGGGAATCTGAATGAGGGACTAAGTCCCATTCTGTAATTTTGTGACAGTTTGCAAGTATTTCAATAAAAGCTTTTAGGATTTAAGTGTTGCACCATATGGTGAAGTTTCTTATTTTTAATGTGTGATATATTTTTTTCCTTTCTTTGTATTTCTGAATTCAGATATTGTAGAACATAAATGATGAATAGGATTTATTACGAGAGCACCCTATTCTAGTTGATTCTACAATATTCTATGTTTTCTACTGATGCGAAGTCAAGGAATTCTTAAATTCTCCTTGACTTCTGCTGAACCTTACACAAGCTTGAAATCAAGAAACTCTACTTGAAGTTGGTTTCATTTTTACACAAGCTTGAAATGGAAACAAACTTTTCTTGAAATAAGTTTGCATGCCCCCAGCATCATGACTCAATTCTAGGTACATGCCCCCCCCAGCTTCATGGCATTCACTTTAGTAGACTACTGGTTACTAACAGGTGGATGGAATGAAGGTTCAATTACGAGATCAGGCGAAAGACTCGACTTGGATTTCACAGGATTTAATCAAAGACTAAAATTGAATGGGAACATGTATTTTTTAACGAGGTTGACACATTAAAAGAATTATCCTCATGACACGTTGTTTCATGTTTAAAGGAGCTTGACACAAGAAAACGAACTTTGCTCCAAAAAAACTTGTTTCATTTTTTAAGGAGCTTGACACAAGAAAATAAACTATGCTCTAAGAGACCTTGTTTCATTTTTTAAGGAGCTTGAAACAAGAAAATGAACTATGCTTCATCAACCTAATCATGACGAATAAAAAGTCATGGCTTCCAAGAGTTTCTCATCTGACGGGAGAACAACACTCTGGAAATTAGGATCCAATGCCCCCAATACATTGTGTACTACATCACTAACTGAGTTATCAAGGGATGTGGATATGGAATAGGTGGCCACATAATTGATCTGTGGTGAAGAAGATATAATCAAAAGTTAAGGACCAGGAAGGGACGATGGTAGACCAGATGTCACATCAAGACCAAAGAATGAAAGCTGATCAATGGTCACGATCTGACCTTCAAGTGGAAAATAGATCACACGAAAGAGGGAAGAGGTAAGTGTGCCCATGGCATAAGCATAGTCGCGCCCCAGGAGTAATTTAAAATCCAAGGGGCCTTGGACAACCATCACGTCTATATAGACAATATTTCCTCCCAAAGTAATAGGTAACTTCGAAAGGATCCCTAACAGCTGACTTGTTCCTCTATTGAAGCCAACAAATTTTGAATAACAAGCACAAGCTGTGGAGAACCAAAAGCTTTCCATGTAGTTGAGGAAATAATACTAACCGAGGAGAATTAATTGATAATCATGCCCGACATGACCATATTTTAGGCCTGCACAGTGTTCTCAAAGGGCACGTAAGAAGGAGGACGGTATCCCATGAATCAACTCCAATCAAAGGAAGCAACCAAACTACATGGAGGGGGTGCCATAGGAATAAGAGGATTATCCCCTTGTGTTATGGGAGAGGAAATACCATCCTCCTAAACTATGGGAATGATAGATGGAGGGTCACTTTCTGGAACTGTGACGACAGGAGTCAGAGGATCAGCCTCCTAGATCATGGAAACGGGAGGATCACCCTCTGATCCCTGGGAATCAAAGGAAACAAAAATAACCTGACTGGGTTGAGACCCACTCTCGACATAAAATACCTAATGAACTATAGGTGGAATTAGGTCGACCTTTCCCTCAACCAATGACTAATCAGGAATGGACTCATGAGACTAACTTTTAGGGAGAGAGGAATTAACTGGAGATGAATCTTGATCAATAACTTGATCAACCAGCTGAGGACTCGAAGAAATATTCCAGTAACCAACAGAAATACATAATTCAGAAACTGAAAGGGTATCCAACACTTTAGAAGCTTCATCCATATAAGGACAGAGGTGAATGGGATGGTTCCCTTCACACAACTTACAAGGAAATTTGATCTTACACTGTTTCTTACGAGTCTCATTATCTTTAGATGAAGGCTCATCATCAGCATGACCTCTAGAGTTTGATGATGAAGGAAGAATCGAGCCAACGGACCACACTTCTAGCATCTTGGGAATACCAGGGCAATCATGAAGAAGGTGGTCACCCTCACATAGCTTGCAAGGGAATTTAACTCTGGGAGACAGAGTGGAAGATTGATTGATATTAGCTGCATGGGGAGAAATAGTTGTTTATTTCCCCCCTCCCTTATTTTCCTTCTTCTTCTTTGACTTCTTCTCCTTCTTCTTAGCCACCCGGTTACTAGAAACCAGACTTTCACCAGGCAAAGAGGAATAATGAGGTAAAGAAATAGGTGAAGAAGGTGAGGGGTCAACCTGAATATCAACATGGGGTTGACATGGTTCATGAGGAGGAGAACTTGGTTGGACAGAGGTTGGAATAGTCAGGACCTCTAAGGTTTAAAATAACCAAACGAGTAAACCAATAGTTAACCCAGGAAGGGACAAAGTTTCCATATAAGGGGAGAAAGAATTTCCAAAAGAAGGAAAATGACCAAGACTCCCATCGGATAGGGATCCTTGACTGGAAAACCCAGGAAACATTTCCATTGACCTCCCTAAGAAGAATTAAGGAATAAAACTCTAACCAGGAATATCTCACGGGCACTTTATTTTATAACACTGAAACAAGACTCTGCCCTTTCATGTTTTAAGAGTCAAGAAAATGACGAAAGGTGACTCTAGTCATTTTCAGTTTGAACGAGCTCGAAAGGAAAAGTGCTTGATGATCTTTTCAAATTTAAACAAGTCACAAAAAGATAAAAATGACGACTCGGGAACTCTAGGCAAGAGGGTGGACCAAGCTCTCGTGAACTGCAATATACACCTTGGTGATCAAATGAAAGAGAAATGACCAAGGACTTAATGTACGTGCAGGAAGTTTCCCTGAATGTTGTGTTCGGTGTATCACAGTTATAGGGCGACAGAATCAAATTCCTATGGATAAAAGATTGTAACGTATGAGGGTCTCCCTTTATATACATTATGGTACGGGGAGCACAAGTCCTTACTAGCGCTATATAATGCCAGATGGCAAGCGACAACTGCTAGGTTTAATGTCAACTAAACACATCACTAGTATATACCTCTAAGTATGAGTGTTAAGTTTCAATACTTCCTTGGGTTGATTGAGTTACTTTTATAGTTTATCTTGAAATTATTTTTCAGTTTCAAGGCCCTATCGAATGTTATTTCTAATGCAAAACTACATGAGAGAAATAACACTATTTAAATTAGATGAAAAGCTAGCTAAGAGAAAGATATAAGTTCACAACAAAGAAAAAATCAATCGAATGCAAGAAGGACACTTTCCGTTATGCTACTAACACAGCCAAAGTGGAATACGAAAAAATATTCTCTTGTTTTTCACTTTCTAATGAAGAAGAAACCTACTAATGTAAAAGAGTACTTTTCATTTTCAAACAAAGAGAAAAAATGAATTTTTCTTTTCTTTTGCATGATTGAGAAGCAATAATTCAATGCTACACTAAAAGGACAAAACCAACACTAGCTTTGAGCAACTTCGAACGAAATGATCAAAACACAAAGAGACCAATTCTAAGCGAATATAAAACACACTCAAAAACTAGACAGGCATTCCTTCATGCAGAAAAAATGACTTTTAATTCCACTCAATGAGAAATGTGATCCATGCTCAAGGTGATTGAAGGAAGGGTCGAATGAACACGAGGATGATAGTTCGAGAATCCTACAACACGTAGAATCGAAAGAAAATACCTTGTAATTAGACAAGAGGCCGAAAATACAAATGACTAGATTGAATCATATACAACTCAGAGACTCAATGACCATGTGACAAAAAAAACCATTGAAGACACCTAGAGACCCTAGGATGAGAAAGTCACACTAATCCTATGAGAGACAATCAACCGAAATGAAGAAGATAGGGAATTCAAGAACCAATCAAAGTGGATTAATCCAGGGAGAAAAACCAATCCAGAGGGTAAGATGCACTGGAAACTCAGGAAAGAGGCCTAAAATCAAACCTATAGGAATTAGCATAACTGTTCAGCAGTAATCCATGCTAAATAGGGAAAATAACTCGTATGCCAAAGGAAACTCGTGCCAATCGGTGCGACTATCAGGCAAACAACAATGCCGAGTAAGGAGACCAAGGAAAGGAGAAAAGGAAGCTAAGGAAAATCCAGGCTTATCACTCTGAGAATAGGTGGAGTGGCTTGAAACAAGTCAAATAAGAAAAGAAAAACAAAGAAATGAGAATACGACCAAAGTTTGACAAACGAGCAAAAATTCAAAATGAACAATGAAAGACGATAGACACACTCATCCCTAGTATGGTCACCAACTTGTTGAGCAAGCAAATCCCCTCTATGGACAGAGGTGATCCCTCTAGCCCTAGGGTGGGTCTAGAAACAAGGGAACATGTTGAATTCCTAAATTCCTAGTTTGTAAATGAAATATGGACTAGGACAGATATCCTACCTCGGTCCAATGCTTTTGTCATGGCACGCAGTAGTGATCCTTCAGTCTTTGTCTTCATTCCTTGCGCTCTGTTGGTGATGACGTCCTTGCACGTGAAAAAATATCAAACAAATGACAAAAAATGAAAACATACAAGCATATACATTCATCTACAACTATTCAACTAGTCAAGGAGAGTTAAACACTTCAAATATAAATGGAAACAAATTTGGAACCAGAAACCATTCATGTATTATTGATATCTGAAAAACAAGTTTACAACCTTATGCCTTAAAGTTTCATATCTCCTTTGACGGGTTCAGTCGGGCACATCTCAAGAATTTGTTCATCGTTCGACTCAATGAGGCAGTGGGCTTAAACTCTCTCTAAACAATGGATTATTCTTTGCTTTCTCCAACATACCAGCTATAACTATGATTGTTCAGCTAGTTGAATCAATGTGAGGAGGAAGAATTTATAGGAGAGGACGAGGAGGTTTGCGATCCACATAAGGTGGAGGAGAAGTCTATCCCTTTGGGGAATTGCACATTTGTAGGAACTAATAGGCCAAAGGGAGAAACTTGACTTGATCCATTCGAACAAACCATCATGACTCCACTCACGAAGCTGTTAGAGCATAGAAGTTGTGTTTCTATTTTTTAAAAAATTCCAAAAGCAGCTCAAC
Organism: Pinus albicaulis; assembly: GCA_034641835.2. NCBI lineage: Eukaryota > Viridiplantae > Streptophyta > Pinopsida > Pinales > Pinaceae > Pinus > Pinus albicaulis. Next base: position 10,329,789 of record CM076577.1, read on the forward strand.
ACAGGTGCCCTTCTGAGAAAGAGTGATAATGGGCATGAGGCTCATTGTTAATTTCTTCATGGGCACGAGGCCATAAATGCCTACTAGCGCTGACCCAAAATCATAGGTTTGTGAAGGTCTGCTTGAGGAATGATCAACAGAGATTATATTCCTAACATGCCAAGGGATGCAATGAGATTTATGGCAATGTATGACAGTACACAGGGGTCATTAAAATGGTCCTCCAATGTTCGGGATGGGGATTGCAGGGATGGTGACAAAATACTGTGTAACAAGGTGGTGAAGCAAAAGCTTGTTGTTGGTATTGGAAATAAGCTTTTTCAGAATTTACCTGAAACTTATCGACCAAACCCTGAATTTTATGAAACTTAGATGAGACTTCACTAGCAAGCTCTAAATAAGAGGACTCAGAAAATGGCAAGTAGGTCTCAAAATCAATGGGGTCAAAGTCAATTTCTGAAAGGAAGGATTTAGACTTAGACCTGAATAAATATGTCTCAAATTGAAAATGGAAGGATGAATATTCTGGAGAAATTAACATCGTAGGCAAGGAGTTTGGTTTCACAAATGGAGGTATACCCTTTCTAACTCTCTAAGACTTTGTTTTCTTCATTCCTTAAATAATCTCAGGGTCATTCACACTTGGTGAGGGAATTGTGTCTGGATTTGACCCAGTGTGTCTTTTGGGAGCAAGTTTCCTTGAGAATTTTCACTTTGTCTCAAATTTTCTAACTTAGCCTTCTTAAAATATCAAAAATTTTCACCTACAAGTCTAACCTTCAGTGAAATAAAAGAAGTATCACCAAGGAATTTTTTACAGTCTCTCCCTGGTGGGGGTGCCAAAAATGTTATCACTCCCTCTGTTTCCCAAGGTCGAGAATGGAGACTAAAAGAGGTTACCTCAAACCAATATTTATATTTTGTTTTTAGTCCTACCAAACCAGATAGGCCTCTCTAAATGTCACTTTTATAGTAAATGAGGTGACTATAGATGTAATTATATTAAGCTAGACATAAGCTCAATGAATTATGGTTTTGTTTGAATTTTTCTAGATATGAATTTCAGCCAAGGAACTAGGTCTAGGTTTTAGGTCTGATTTCAAAGGTACAATTATAGAGATAAAGATGAGGCCAAGTAGGTATACTTAGAAACATACGTAAATTTTCATTTTTGTATAGGGTTTGAAAAGAGAGAGCTATCCATAATGAGCATGCTACACAAATTCATTCATCAGAGGAATTAGACCACATTCTTGAAAATATTATAAAACAAAACACAAAAAGAAAGAATTATGTTCATAGAATCATAAGATCATCATATAGGAGCATACATGTGATGGTAAGAGAACATAAACAATAAAATTGATGCTATTAATAACAAAAAAAAATGCTAATATGCATACCACTAGAGTCCCAAAATTATAGCTGCAACATATCTTTGATTTCACTGAAAACACTTGTACATATGCTCCACACTGCAAATAACAACTATCCAACATCTAAAATGACTTGATTTGGACTACATATATAAAATAGAGAATAGTCCACCTCATTGGGTTGAAACGAGATCCAAAATACATCATAAATGCACCTAATGAGTCATTACCTACAATTTAGGGAAGTTAGAAACAGTCCCCCCAAATTTAGCTAATAACTAGGAGTGTTTGTTTGCTTAATTAATTACATGATTCCTCAACAATGAGCGGGAATATCCATAAAAAACCTCATAGGACAGCTGCAACCTTGATATTGGACCAATTTTCATTGACACTTGTCCAGAACAAATCCACGACAAAAGCATCGCGCCTTTCAGCAGAATTGTCGTACCACTTTGATGGAAATTTTGGGTGACTTTAAGAAATCCTCATGCCAATATAAAGATTACGATAGGTAGCCCTAGATGTACTCTATCCATCCCAACCTTGAAACTGAGAAAATAGCTCTTGCAAGGCCTTCAAAAATTCATTTTCCCAAACTTACTATAGAAGTGCCACGCACAGGCAAAAACAATGGCAAAAGCATGAAAAAGAGGGTGTTTTTTGGGTTTTTCTCAAAAATTGGGGGGTGTCATGAAAACTTGAGACCATATATGGAAATTACAATGCAAGATAAATCCACGAATGTATAAAAATCCTCATTTGGAGGCTCTAAGGAAAAGCGTCGCGTCACTGCGCGACGCTTCTATAAAATTGAAATTTCCAGATTATGTCAAAAATCACAAAACAAATACCCAAAATGCCCAAAACTTGTTGAATTTTTTTCCTTGGAATCCTTTAATGATAAAATAAACAACTAGGGATGCCTCAACTAGGAAATCCAAGTTATGTTTATCCTTTAGCTTAATTAGGGTTTATTTAAGCATTTTCCTCAAATTGTTCACCTTGAGTTTGGAAATTTGGTTCTTAGTGAAATAGTGTCTCGCCATATGCCTCTAGAGGTTATTATCCCTTTATACCTTCTTCAAAATATTCGCAAGATTCACATTCACCCTGTCAATCCATATCTCTTTGTCTTCCTCAATCTCAATACCGATCAACTCATCAAAGGTCAATTGACCTAATGGAGGAGATGAATCTTTTTCTTATTATTTTTTCCTGGTTAATCCTCCTGTCCTTAGTCTCCTTGGATTTATTTCAGTCTCTATTTCTTCCAACTAATCAAAATATACAACCATTTTTCCTTTACCTTTGTCTGCCTCAAGATCTACCTTTGGTTTGCTTTGGAGCAGTTATTTCATCTTGAATTGCACATTTTCTTGTTGTAAGAAGCTTATCATAAATTTTTCCCTTGAGAGGTTGTCCTTAAGCTCTAATATCTTTGTATAGTTTTCCCTTATTATCTTCTCAACTGATTTGAATTCCACATGCTCTGCTTTTTCAACCTCCATAGGCACTTGTTCCTCATGATGCTGCAATGGTGACTCATCCTCATGCATAGGTGGTTGCTCCATGGTTTCCCTTTGCTCAACTGTAGTTTAAGGTGAAATCACACCTTTAGTGATCATAGGAGAAAAAACCATCATTCTATGCTTCTCATAGGTTTGAGTTATTTCACCCCTTGGTGTCTTTGGAACCTATGATTGTCTACTCGAAGAGACAACCTCCTTTGGATTTGTTGAAGTTGATGACATGCTCTTAATGATGGGTGGACTAGTAGTAGGCACAAATGAAAATGTCTTCATGAAATTTTCCCAAGACATATTGGTTATTGAGAGTTGATGCAAAACTATCAGCTTGACCAAACCATGGTGGAACAAATTAGTGTGATGATATTTTCCTTTACTCTCTACCTTTTCAGACATTTTGACCAAACTCTTGAATATATAATGAGGCAATTTGAGTGGTTTGGTGGAAGTGAAGTGCATTAATAACCTTATGTGGTACTGGTACAATCTTGAGAATATCCCTTAACATGTAAAATAATTCATAATTAGCTTCATCAAAGGGGCATAATTTTCAAGTAAATTCCTGAAAGGAAAGATGTGTTCAGGAGCATCTTTGCAATGAGGTTTTATGAACATTTTATAGTTATCAATGTTCAAGTCCATCCCTTTGAACCAGATTTCTCCATGGTTCGGGATACATGTTGTTGAGGCGATAGCATATGATGATATGAAAAATTCAATGCCTACTGGGATAGCCTTATCTCTCCTAAAGCTAGTGGCAAAAAGGCTTGTCAATTGAGCATGAAAACCTACCTCCAAGATTCTTTCACAAAACCTTAAACAACCATTGTTTTCAAAAGATTTCCTAACATAAGGAGAATAATTGATCTCCTGCAAATTTTATTGCTCAAACCTAGAATGATGACCTCCCATATGTACCCTCTTATCACCCTTCATGATGTTTTTCAACAAGGAAAACCATTGCTCGATGTAGTGGAAAGGGAAGGTGAACAATTAGGAAAATAGGGGATAGTGGTATAGTGGTTTTAGGGACATAAATGACGTGGAAGGGAGTTAGTGAAAAATCCATAAAATTTGGGGAGGTAGGGTGATGAGTTGGCTATAGGATGCAAGTGAATATTTTGGAAATGGGCATGAGAAAGGTGCCAAAAAGGTTAAAACACAGAGTTTTCCTACTTTCTTTGCAAAAACATAGTGAAAACTAGGGTTTGAGTGAAAATGATAGTTATGAGATGTAAGAGTGGTATGTAGTGATTTGATAAGGCATATGGATGATGTATGAGGGTTTTTGGATGATGAAATTACGTTTTTACCAACTGAAGCAACCAATCATCAATGAAACCAAAACATAGTGTAGAAAACGTAGATGAGGGGAGCCACCCTTTTCATAAAATATTGACTCGAAGGAGAAGTGAGGAACATTCACTTACTGGTCTGGAGGTATTTTAACTTTTGGGAAATGATGAATTTAACATTAGATATCCTTTTGGATATTGGAAACCAAAAGCATAGGACTTGTTGGAAGCATAGCGCAGCTTGCCAGAAGCTCAGCATAGAGTAGTTTGGCACAATTTTTTACTGGTTGTCTTCAATATTTGATGGTTGTGGAGTGTTTTGAGTATGATAGTGGAGCTATATTTAAAACCAAATGATGAAATAAACTCCAAGAAGCTTCATTTCCTTTTATAACACAAAATTTATTTTTTTTTCTTCTAGTGAAATCATAAATACTATGAGAAAAAAATATTTTCTTGAAAAACTTTGATAATGTACCATACTTATTGAGAGAAGACAAATTGACTTTACTTTATTTTCATATATTTTCTAACTCCCAATGAAGGTGATTTTTATGGTAAAAATGACTCTTGTTTTCCTTCTTTCATGACATGATTGGACATTATAATGGTGAAACAAAGTAAACCTAGACCATGACCTAGATGGAGGTATGTTGACTAATCTATGACCCCAGGTGATGACGAATTCCATGACCTTGAAATGATGATGACCATGAATGGGGTGAAGGGAGTAGTATTCAGACCTAGACAACATTGAGTGAACAAAATTTTATTTGAAAAATTGTTTGAAAACATTAAATTTTGACCAAGGACCACTACCAAGTAAACCTAAAAGAGTGTATTTGATCACTAAACATTTAGATACTAGCAGAACACACACATCAATAGCTAACTTTGTACTCCAAATCTTATTGCATTGTTTCTCTTCTAAACCCAAATTAAAATACCACTAATACACAAATAACTGGTGCAAGTTTTTATCTTGACATGCTAATGAGTTGGTAGTATCTCCATAAATAGGTTCCATATTCCTTTTAGTTTCCATAGTGCGTATATGTTCAATGTAATTAGATATATGTGACTAATATATGAGGCCTCAATGAAGCCCCTTAACTATTAAAATCTCAAAATATTGTATAATTTTTTATCATATAACTTCATCATATACCAAATTCATTGGGCCATGTGAGCATGATAAATGGGTGATAACAATATATAATAAATATTTTAAAAAGGTTTATTAGTGAATAAATCACAAAGTAAAATATAAACACAGTTTCATGTTGGAGATTAGACTTAAATCATTTCAATTAGCCTAAAAAAAGAAAACAACTAATTTTCAAAAAGTATGGAGTATTAAGCGAGGGAGTAAATTTTACAGTATATTATGTGTGGAGATTTTACCTTCATGGAAATTTGCATGTGTGGAACAATGTATGTGTAGGACAAGAGGTGTACATGTATATGAATATTTGAAAGGGTAGGTGTGGAGAAGGATGGGTGTGCAAATATTTTACATACATAAAAAATGGATTAAGTATGGAAGGGTGTAAGAGAGTGATGTGTAGAGAGCAAAAGTGTGCAATATTTCCACACCACTAATTATTAGAAAATGAATAATTATGAAATGTTACAAAAGGATGAATAGTACATAATTTTTACACCAAAATACTTCAACCAGAATTGGAATATCAACGTGTTTCCATAAGAAAGGAATGGGAGAATTCAACTACTCAGTTTAATAGAATATTGAAATTTGAAAAGAGCACGTAAGTATTAGATGATATCACCAAATGAAAAATTTCACCACTCATTAAAACTAGCCTTGGATATGATAAGATTCAAATGGCCATCAAAGAAGACTCAAAATCTACAAACCCATCAAAGAAATTAAATAAAGGAAAATATAAAAGTTATGTTAATGTATTAAAAATCTCCATTAATGATGAAGGCAACATGAAAAGAGAAAATGATGTTCCATATAAATTTGGCATTCCTCCCAAGGACAACAAGGATAGATTCAAAATATCTTTCCCACCAAGGTGGTTTCACATATCTTCATAGAAAAATTGTTTCCTTAGTTATTGTTTTATGGAAATCACTTTGGTCATAAAGCACTAGATTGTATAACACATACAAGAGATAATTATGTTTGGGAAAATTCATAAATACTTATGGGCTATCAAATAAAAAATACAATTAATTTATCCATTTATTTGGTTACAATTTTGCATTTTATAAGTTCAACAACTATGACCACATTGCATGTTTTCATAGAAGTGACATTGTAGAATTCCCTAGACAAAATAGAGAAGAAGATACCCTTGCTACATGGAAGAAAGAATCCACAAAAAATTGAGAAGAGAAGCAAAATCAAGAAGAGCATGAGAAGGAGAAAGAATGAAAGAAATGAAAAAGAGATAAGAGAAAAAGAAAATGAAAAATAAGAATTAAAAAAATGAACATCCAAAACAGACGAGTTGTAAAGAAGAAGAAGGAGCAGGAAAAAAATGTCAATTTGGAATATATTGTCACTAAAGAACATATTATAGATATTTTCACAAAACCACTTCCTAAAGAAAAATTTGAATATTTCAGACAGAAATTGGGTGTAATATCTATCTCATATAGTCAATAATTTCTCAAGGAGAAGCATAATTTCAAAGGGAAAGTGTTGCATACAATGAGATTTATAAACAAGGGGTGTATTGCAACAAGATTGACACTTCTTTCTATTCCTAGTTGACTATGTGTTTAATTATAGGATTCACATCAACGATGAAGGAGGATATTGTTGGAATTATTGTCATTTATGTCAAAGGATTAATGTTGTCATTAATGTTGGCACATTTTTGTAGATCTTCAACTTTGGATTCTGGCTATAGCTTCAAACCCCTCTGTAATGTTCTAGGTCTCAACCCTTTCATCCTTCCTATGGCTAATTCCAATGGAGGGAGACATTCCCCCTCCTATAAATAGTTTTTTGTAGGTAGTAACAACAATGGACAACCCTCTACAACCAATCCCACCTCTTCTAGTTCCATCCCTAGTGGATATTAGCCTAATTTCCATCATTCTACTACCCCACCAGGAAAATGACGATGAAGTAGCTACCTTTGAAAAGAGGAAATACACCCCAAATTTTAGGTTCACTCAAGAAGAATGGTGAATACATTTAATATATGCAATCTGATCATGCACTTATTGGGAAATTTTCGAAGATCTAGCCCTCAAAAAATGTCATCATACACTAGGTCCAAATAAATTGGAAACCCAAAGGTCAAATAAAGATTGAACTTGGAACCAACAATTTTTTCAACATTGTATTTGCTATCTTGGAGGATAAAACACAAGTATTTGAAAATGGGCCTTATTTTTTCAACTCAATATGAATCTATTTTCATTTTTGGATAGAACGTTACATTCTAGATTAGGAGGACTTCACAATGGCTCTTGTCTCGATTCATATGTACTCGTTGTTGCAAGAGTTTTGAGATGAATAAAACTTTTCTGATTTGAAATTTTTATTGGCCACTTCTTCAAAAAAAATTAAGTGACAACGATAGCCAAGTATATCTCCTATGCTCTCATTTTCATTTATGTGAAATTTTTTGAATCACTCCTAGAATATATCGACATCTCTTACCAAGATAAGCTTTGTAAATATACTCTCAATTACGATCATATTCCCTTATTTTGCTGCAAATTCCATGAATATGGCCACCTCTATTGAACTTTCCCCCTTGTAGCTGCTACCTTAACATGCACCTTGCTTCTGACAATGACCTCTTTGTCAAGGTTGAAAACAAAATAAAAAACTATAAGGTACCCCCTGTAAACCCTTAGTTTTGAGGTGAAATCAGCTAGATCAAATAGTTTTGATCCACTCACATCTCTTGAGTCTTATGATCCATCTCAGTCTGACCAATCATCATAAATCATCGCGCAGGACTCTTCCATACCCCCTTCATCCTCCAACACTTCTACCCAACTCCACTAATCCCACACAACCCCCACCTATTAGCCCATCCCATTGATGATTATATCTACAACAATTCCACTACCTCACCCATTGATGATTATATTTGCAACAATGGAAATGATTATAGCGTACTTCATACCAATGTGAAGTCATGGACCTCAATTCATTGAGCCTGCGAAAACTAGAAAAAGCTTGGAAAGATAAATACCTTTTCACGCTCCTCGAACACCAAATCTAATTGTTGGGCCACATGTGCCTTAAAAATTGACATGTCACTTCAGAATTAAGCACTCTAGTCTCCAATTTAGGCCCCCTTGGAGTCTAAACCAACTCACTGAAATATTCAACCATAACTCATAAGGAGAGAAAATGTGGCACGAAAATAAATTTGAACCTCTTAGCTGAATTGGGGGGTATGTTGGTAAGTTCACAGTGAATCAAAGAAATTTTCCAGAATTTTTGTGTCCCTCCAACATACCCGTAGCATGAAAATAATTTTTTGAATATAAGGGGCCAAATTGTAGGGAAAAAAAATATTATTAAAGAATAATGGCACTAGGAAAATCTTGGAATATTAATGATAAAGGAAACCAAAACTTCTAGTGAGACACTATCTAATATGATAAGAAAATGGGGAAGGATTTATGAAATAGGAACCAAAAACATCCATCTTATTTCTAGAGGCCTCGCTATTATCTAGATTGATCAGGATATACAAGTTCTCAATATTTTTTCCTCCTTTTGTATCCTTACTCTTCAGTTCTAGATCGTTGGATCACCAAAATTGTGTTTCCTATATAATGTCGATGGGTACCTATCACAAAGATAAATCCCTATTTATTCATTCCATTACTATCACATACAATATTCTCCTATATTCCCATAGGATACTTAGGGGAATTTTTAACCTCATCAAGTCACTTGATAAAACGTGAGGAAACATAAGGAGATTGGACGCATACTCGATCCTGTCCAAGAAGAAATTGTAGTCTCTTAGCTTGTTGACATTGAAACAAAAAATGGTACATTCACCTAAAACAATGGGAGGGGAAGATCTCAATAGTTGGTCTAAAAAATAAACCAATTTTTAATTTATTAACACATATTGATGTGGGATCTATATTTGGAAGCCTCCATCCTCCCAAGTTATGGATTAGATCACTAGCCCATCTAGGTAAACATGCATTTAAAATACACACCACACAACATGCCTTTTCATTTTGATTTTTTTTTGTTATGCCACCCTGATTTCCATGAAAAAAATTTAACAATGCTAGGGTGAGGTAGCATCACAAATGGCTCAACAATTTTTGTTGTCCACCAAAATGTCAAGCATATCAAATGGAGACTAAAAGGCTGAAACAAAGATAAACCTGGAAAAAAACCAGAAGAAAAGTGCATGCTTATGCAAAAAATGGAGGTGATGCAATAGGAAGTCATTCTTTTTGGTAGATTAGAGGCTTTAATAAAGGATGAGGCCTCCACTCTCAACGAATTGGAAGAATGAAGAAATAAAGAAGAGATTTTATGGCGGAAAAATATAGAACTCGATGGCCCAAATAAGATTAAATGAACACTTTCTTTTTCCACAACTCAAAGCTTTAACATCAACACCATAACTGTATCTCTTCCTTTAAAAATCCTAGAGGAGAAAAATTGTTGACCCATTAAGCGATCCCATCCGAGCTCAATTATTTCTTCCAGAATATTATATTTGAACACTCAATTGATTAGTTCAGTGATCCAACATATCCTCAATAAAATATATACATTAATCATAGCATAATAGAATGAGGCTCTTCTCAAATCAATCTCCTTGAACGAAGTGAAAGCCACAGTAAAATATATGCTCAACAACAAAGCACCTAGACCGAGTGGATTCACTATCTAATTATTTCAAAACATTTGGCCAATCATTCCGCACAAAATATGGCAAGCGATAGTGGAAATGACAAAACATACTCAAATCATTTGATGCCATGTTCCTAACTTTAGCGTCCAAGAAAGAAAAGTTTGAAGACTCGAATGGATATAAAGCAATACCTCTGTGCAATGTCATGTACAAAATCATCACCAAATTTGTAGCAAAAAATCTCAAACCATTCCTCGTGTTCCTCGTATCTCTGGAAAAATTAGGTTTTGTTAAAGCATGATAAATCCTGGAAAAAATAATGGTGGCCCATGAAGCCATGCACTTCTTGAAAATTACAAACAAGATCGATATGATGCTTAAGGTTGATATTTCTAAAGAATTTGATAAACTTAATTGGAATTTTTTAAATAGAAGACTTAGCTTTTTGTTTCTCTAATGAATGAGAAGAAAGGATTAGAAATATTCTCTCCTAATATTCCTTCTTTATCCTTGTTAATATTTCTCCCTCAACACCCTTTACATCTTCCCATGGGATCTCACAAAAGGATCCACTATCACCATTCCTCTTCATTATCGCAGTGGAAGGGCTGGGCTACTCACTTAAAGATATTACTTCAAAGAAAATGATTCAAGGTCTATGTGTGTATGGGGATGGTATTTTTCTCACCCACCAACTGTTAATAGACGATACGATGGACATGGGAACACCAACAATTCCTGATGCATGGAAATTTACAAAAATCTTGGAGCAGTTTTCTCTAGCATCCATTAGGGATCCCAAGAAGACTAAATCTGAAGTTTACTGTTTTAATGCTCCCTCAAAAATCTAGAGGCACATAGCTCAAATTTTGGGGTTCCAAAATATTATATTCCCTTCAAAATATCTAGGAGCCCCTCTATCTTCTAATTCTCATAAATGAAGTTTGTAGGAATAATTAACATCCAAAATCAATAAAAACTTAGTAGGATAAAAATTCCAATATCTTAATATTCCAATCTGACTTCTCCAACTAAAATTCATCCTTCAGGCATTACCTATTCATTTATTTATTTACAATAATTATGGTCCTAGAAAAAATATGATAGGAGATCCACCATATCTAGATAACTTTCCTCCAGGGGGGTACTTGATTGGAAACAAATGGCCACTAGTGGCATGGGACAAGCTATGTAGACCCAAATGTAAATAATCCTCATAGCCAAATTATGTTGGTGTTGACTCCAAGGAGGCCTTGAATTATGGAAAAACATAAGGCACCACAAATACACCCCTCAAAACCTCTCTGTAAAACCTCATTCAAATAAATTTTATAGTCACTAGTTCATCTATATGGTCTCTTGCAAAAAAAAGTGGGTCTAATCCAACATCATCATTTCTAAGAGGTAAGAGATGACCAAAAATCACTATTATGGAATGAATCCTACTAGAAACCTCCTAAGTTGGGTGACCAACAACATCTTGATAGGTTGAAATTGTAGATGATATCTCAAGGCAAGACCAAGTTTTTTTATTACTAGATCCAGTCAGGTTCAACCTCACGATGGAACTAATGGTTACCGCCAAATGCATGGAAACCCAAAACAAACTCTAATACTTGGTATAAAAATTGGATCAACCTTCAGAAAAGGTGTATTCCCTTTTCACTCCTTCGGCACAAACCCCACTAGGGATACACATCAAAATGCACCTTCTCCATCTCGAAGTGAGATAAATTGTATCCAACAAAATAAATTTGGTGCAAGATTTGGAAATAGAATTATTGGCCCAAGGAATCCATTTTCCTATGTATTTTGATGCATAATGGGTATTTAACAAGGGACAATATCCAAAAACATAGCTTCCAAGGGCCATCAAACTATAAGTTTTTCATGATACAAGAAAAAAACCTCAACCACCTCCTCAATATTTGTGCCTTCTTGGTGGGGATATGGACCATATTGTGTAAAATGTCTCTTGATATAATAGAAATACTCTAAATATTTTTTACACCATTTTGAGTGGAATTCTCATCGCTTTTCCAAATCAATTTTAAATAGAAACTGGACTCTCTCCCCAAGCATCCTTCTATGGAAAATTTGGAAAGAGTGCAATAGAAGAATCTTCAAGGGCTCATCCATTCCCTATGAGTCCCTTTGGAAATCCTTTCTTTCAAATATAGAGGAATCTATTCTTTCCTTATCTAGGTCTCCCTAGGATTGGAAAGCCTCTAGTATTGAAGCCAGGATCCTTCAAAGTTGGTTCCCATCATCCCCATTCCTTCTCCCTCTCCCTCATATTTCATTCCCCCCTCCTTGTGATACCTTCATCGTAGGTCCCTCCTCTATATTCCTTTCTTAAGCTAAATTTTGATGGGGCATCAAAAGGAAATCTTCTCCCATTGGAATATGGTGGTATCATACGTGATCACAAAGGCTAACTCATTTATAGATACTCTGAAACACTTGGAATTAATAGAAAAAATGTTTTTAAGCCTATGGCCCTCATCCCTAGGCTATAAATTAACCATTCCAAAAGAAAGAAAAAAGCTCTTAGTAGAATATGACTCCAAGATCATTGTGCAAATACTATGTAGAATTCAAAAAAAATACCACAATGCACAACGTCTTTATGAGTTGACGACCAAAAATGCTCCTTAACCATATAAATACTTTAATTACAAATATCTTGGTGGTTATTACTTCTCACGTTTGAAATTTTGAAAAAAGAAGTTTCGATTTGTTTTCCAATTATGGTTACCTTGACTCCTCTTCCCCAATATCCTCTAGTTGGAGCCTATGGGAAAAGTCCCCTCTCAAATATAAATGTTGAAAATGTGCTTAGAGAGACTTCTCTAGCTCAGATAGGGTGTTTTCCAAGCTATCAAGGAGGTCAAGTTGTCCTCGTACCAACCAGCCAAGGCATTGGGGGACATGGAAGCGCACCCCCCTTACAGTCATTAAAACTCTCTATTGAATAATTTCAACCATAACACAAACTTGCATGTAGGAAACCCTTAGTGGTAGCTCAAGAAATTCAAAATTTAATCAAACTATTGCTCGTTCTCTTTAGTGGGGGAAAAATTTATCAATGTCTTCAAGGCTCTTTGTCTGCTCTATTTTTTGCATTGTTGTTGATCTGGATTTATGCAGGAACGCAACAGAATACACATATATCCATAAAAAATAAGATGCAACAGAAATAATGCTTCATTTTATTAATATCAAATAACATAAATATGATTGCAGAAATAATAGAAATAAATAGCTAGGACACTCGTAGGCTTATCTTTGAGAAGATATGTGGTGGCTATAGGCCTCTAAACTGTGTTACATTGAGGCTTAGAGGCCTATTACATACATAATGGAAATGAGCAGGTGAGGCACTAGTAGCGTATCTCCGAGAAGAGATGTGATGGCTATAGGCCCCTTTGTTGTGTTACAATGAGGCTCAAAGTCCCATTTATTGTTAAGAAACAATGGCAAACCCAAACATCCAAAAACCTAACCCTAAGAGATGCAGTGCCAAAATTGTGGGTCCCGTTTGGGTAAATTGGTGTTTCAACTTCCTGAGAACGTAACATTGGAATCCGATCTCCATTCGACATGCTCAATACCTTGTTAGAGATATCTATCTGAGGAATACAACTTTTGAGTGAGAAATATTGGTCTAAAACCCTTGTTTCTCCCAGTTTTCCAAAAAAACGTCGTTTAGAGCCTCAAAATGGCTTCGGTAGTTCAGGAATGAAAAACTGCTAAAAATAGTAAGTTGTGTTGAAACTGAAAAACTGAAAGAACTGATGTTAGGGGTTCAAATGGAATAGGTGGGTGGCCACCAATATCCACTTGGATCATTAGGGCCCCAAAACGGATCCAGGAGTGCAAGACCCGAAAACCTAATAAAAATAGTAAGTTGTACTCAAAAGGGAAAAACTACAAGAATTAATGGTGCGGGTCCAAATGGAATAGGAGGGTGGCCACTGATACCCACCTGGATCATTCCTCCCTCTTTAGGAAGAAATGGTCCCCATTGCGTTAAGTTCCTCCATGAGAGGTAATTCTGCTGAACTTGGTATCAGATTTGTCTAGGATGTCCCAGACCTATTGGCAGACATGATGGATGTAGATGTGTCGTCGGTGGGTAGCTGTTGAAGTATCTGGGCAAATTTATCCACCATCGTGTTCCTCTATTTCTCAAGGGCCTCCTCGAGCAATATTTTCATAGGATCTCCTGCTCCCTCGTCTTTCTTTCCTTCCTCCATGGGAGGTTGTCACAGTTTGCAAGGTTGATCTTGCAATGGTTCAACCAGATCGAGCCCCAACTCCTTATACCCTGAACGAGTTGGGGACATGCAAAGAAAAACAGAGAAAGATAAGACCCCTCTAATACCACTGATCTATATTTATGCATGGAAACCAATAGAACACACATATAACCATAAACACAGAGATGCAGTGGAAAATAATGCTTCATTATTAATATCAAATACCAGAAATATGCTTGCAGACATAATAGAAATGAGCAACTAGGGCACTGCTAGGCTTATCTTTGAGAAGAGATGTGGCGGCTTCAAGCTTCTAAACAATGTTACATTGAGGCTCAAAGGCCTATTACAGACATAATGGCAACGAGCGGGTGAGGCACTGGTAGCATATCTCTGAGAAGAGATGTGATGACTACATGCCCCTCCACTGTGTTACAATGAGGCTTGAAGGCCTATTTATTGTTAAGAAACAATGAGGAACCCAAACATCCAAAAACATAACCCCAGGAGATGAAGTGCCAAAATTGTGGGTCTCGTTTGGGTAAATTGGTGTTTCAACTTCTTGAGGACGTAAATTTGGCATTCGATCTCCGTTTGACGTGCTCAATACCTCGTTAAAAAACTCTATCTGAGGACTATAACTTTTGAGTGGGAAACATTAGTATATGACCCATGTTGTTCTCAGTTTTCCCAAAAAACATCGTTTAGGGCCTCCAAATGGCTCCGGAAGTTCAGGACCCGAAAAACTGCTAAAAATAGTAGGTTGTGCTGAAATTGAAAAACTGAAAGAACTAATGTTGGGGGTTCAAATGGAATAGGTGGGTGGCCGCCAATATACGCCTAGATCATTAGGGCCCCAAAATGGCTCCGAGAGTGCAGGACTCGAAAACCTGCTAAAAATAGTAAGTTGTGCTGAAAGGGAAAAGCTACAAGAATTGATGGTGCGGGTCCAAATGGAATAGGTGGGTGGCCACCGATATCCACCTGGATTAGTTTCACTCGATGGGGAATGTAATTCACCCTTGGAGATAATCGAGCTTTGTAGAATCTCAAATAGCAACTTGTATTTCAATACAATGGGGACTTGTTGTATTTTTATTTATGGCATGCCTCCATATGGTTCCTCGACACATAGGTTTAGGAAATAACTTCTCCACCAACTAGAATCTTGCTCTCATCAGGTAATTTCTATGTTTCAAAATCAATTACAATTCAATTCGGGTGGTAACTTCCGTTTCCACTATTACTAGCTTTCCAAATTAACTCAACCCTCTTTTTCTTTCCCAATTACTCAATTATATATAGGTTGCATGTCTCGAGATTTTCTTCTTTCTCAGGTCTAAGTTGCACCTTTGTAACTGGTCCCTGGGATTTCTCTCACTCTCTCATTTTGGCCCCTCAACGTCTTCCATATCTTCTCTACTTTTTCCTTTTGAATTCATGTGTATTCTATTTTATCCCTTACATTTCACCCCTAGCTCCTCCCATAATTTGACCAATGTGCTCCCCCTTGGACTTTCTCCACTAGTCATTATCTCCCCACTATCATATTCATCTTGATCATTGGTGGAAGTGGCTGGAAGATCCTCATGGGATTCAACCTCTCCATGTTTACCATCCTCTTTTTTCTCTGGTTGTGTGTCATCCCCCTAGTGGCATTGTAACAACCTTGGTTAAAAATCCATGTAATAAAGCTAATAAAGGTAAAATAAGACCTTGGTCATGGGACATCTATTCGAAGCTGAATGTTGGGAAAAAAAATAGTGATGGGTATCACTTGTGATTAGTTAATGGATATGGAAATTGGCAAAGGCAATGGCAAAGTATTTGGAAAGGAAAAGTGGCATTTATTGGAATTTGATTTATGAAATAATGGAAAATAGGAGAAAAGGAAGTGAAATGTCACAGGTTTCATGTGTGGGGGAAAATGAAGGAAAATAAAGGCCTCATTAAAAAAAAAATTATGAGGATCAGTTGGTAGCTTTATTCAATTCATCCTTTGGCACTCTCATTCTATTCTGTCTCTCTTATACTCTTGGACACTTAGAGTTTTCTTGGAGCACTCTTGGAGGAGTGTGGCATACTTGGGATTTGGATCAAGAAGAAAAAGGAGAAGTAGGAAATTGTAAGAGTACAACGATATCAACAATTAAAACGGGTTTTTATTGTACGTATTGAGTTGCATGTATGATTTCCTTACTAGTTTTGGCATGCATGGAACATTCATTCGGTTTCTTGGTCATGATATATCATTCGAATTGAGGATTTCCTAGATTAACAATGGTTTTTCCTAGCCTTGCCATTACTTGCATATCCATGGTGTTATCAGTTTCTTTCCTTTTTTTTATGGTTGGTTGTCATGTTCCTTTGGTTGTGGGTTCAGTGATTAGTTCCTGGAGCCTTAGTTGGACAAACACTCTAGAGCCCTGTAACAACTTGGGTTGAGTTACTAGTCATGGAGCCTTGGATGGAAAAATGCTCTGGAGCCCTTGGTGGGTTAAGTTACTAGTCATGGAGCCTTGGTTGGGAAAATTATCTGGAGCCCTTGGTGGGTTGAGTTAGTAGTCTTGGAGACTTGGTTGGAAAAATTATCTAGAGCCCAAGGTGGGTTAAGTTACTAGTCCTGGAGCCTTGGTTGGAAAAATTCTCTGGATCACGGAAACAAGTATGAGTTGAGTTACTAGTCCTGGAGCCTTGGTTCGAACGAAATCTCTTGAGCCCTAGATAGCTTAGGTAGAGACCATTACAAACGATCTAGTGATGGTTAGTGATGTCCGATAGTGAGGTGGAATCAATGGTTGTGGGTTGAGGTGGTTGGAATTTGGAATCCCTAATTTAGTTTTTTTTTTATGTGTTTCATGATATTACACATTCATGATTGGAATATTGCACAGGGGTGACTGGCTAAAAGAGATATTTGGTTCAACCTAGTCTATGGTCGGGTGGTATGTGGAAGTACCAGACCTGGTTTCATTTTACACATCATAATAAGAGTTTTATTTTTACTTGTATTTGATGGGTAAATTTAATTTTTTCTATGTGGTTTATATGGTTGTTATGTCCTTATTGTTTCTATTGTTTATATGTTGGTTATGAGTACTTTTTATGATAGTTATGATGTATGAAACTCATATTTTTTTTTTTTTTTCATATGAATGAACAATGCATACATGACCTAGTAGATTGTAATGTAACTAATGTGATAATGTGTGAATGATTCTTAGTAATTCTCATATTATTATGAGACCCCTAGGCTCATATTTGTTGTTAATACCTGTAGACTGCATATTTGTGACATGTCTGACGAAATTCCTGTCATGGATAGTAGGGATCCAGTCAATTTATTGATCAAATTTTTTCATTAGTACCTTTGTTTCAATGTCATGTATCATTTATAGAAGTCTCATGGATTTCTAGGCAGTGGCCTAAGTCTTGGCCCTGAAAATGTGGCACAAAATCTAGGGTCCTTGGCACAAGAATACCTAAGAAATTACACAGTCGTTGGGATGTCCTTATTGTGGAAATGACTGGATGGTTCCAATCCATTGTTTCCTTTTCATGGGAGTGAATGGGGTGTTTTTTAATTAAAAGAAAAGTTTCTTCAGGAGTTAAGCACCTAAAAGGTTAGTTGGCTCATGGATTTTATGTAGGATGTGTGAATGGTAAGTTTGATTATGTTCCGTCGGTTCCACTTACTTAGGTGACCTAGGAGGTTGAATCTCATCATATTGGCATATCATCACATTTTTACCTCGGTGGACCAATTATCTTGGGTAAATGTGGAAGGAGGGTGTTATAGAGTGGTATCAAAGCATGGTTCAACCCTTGGACTGGATGGGTGGTGTTTTGGTCATGCATACACGTTGGTTGCATATGTGTTCCTGCAATGTTCCAAAATTTTAGCCTCATAGCTAAATGGAACATTAGAGTTAGCAGCAGCTCTAACCGGTAAATAAATGGGTAGAAAAGCCCATAAGTATCCTAAGGAGGAATAAAAACACTCCAAATATGAAAGGGGACACTCTTCTAGCTTAATAAAACACCTCCATCTGTGAACAGGGATAAAATCAAGCTGTTTTGACTAAGTCAATAGCGCAGTTGTGGAGGAGGAGGAATAACGCAATTTTGGAGGGAGATGTATCTTTGGATAAAGATGACCTAATTGAGTGGGTCCAAGGGAAAGAAAGCTCATATCTTATATAATGAAGAGGATGGAAGCATTATTCTTCATGTTTTTATCTTATTATTCTTTTCTGCCAAGACTTGTTGCTGCTTTGCTGCTTAGTAGAGTTGCAGTGCTGTTTAGCATTGGGTGCTCCTGAGCGGGAATCCCACCTCTCTCCTTGAGGAGCCTCATTGGGAGAGTTTTTATTCATCATTCCACATCAGGGTTTTAGGCCAAGCTTCAGCCTACATCATCAGCACAGTTTTGCCGGAGATTGTGTAGTGTTGTTGGGTGCAGCAGTGGAAGGGATTGGTTTCTGAGTTAGTTTCTCATTGGAGGAAGATTTCCTTCACTTGAGAGACCTGTTTGGAGAGCTCTAGAGCTTATTTCAGATCTGTGGTATTATACCACACATTTCCCATACATTCCCATTGTTTTTTCAGCTAGGGAATGCGTTATTCTGGAGGCAGTGTTCATTGCATGGTTTGGTGGCTCCGTTGCAGTGTTTCCTTGTGATTGAGAGATTCATCCTTTCATGGGAGGAGGACCTTGAGGGATCTACATAAGATAAGACATATTTTCAGCCTTTTACACTCATTTTCTTCAGTTTTGCAGTGGTGATTCAGTAAATTACTAAATATCACACTTTTTTTGCGAAGTGTTTGACAAGAAACCCTCGTTGGGTTATCTTGTGTTTTATATAAGGAGACTAGATCTCAGTTTATGAGCATGATTGTTTAATATATGAGTAAATTTATTTTTATTCTTATTTTTTTAGTTAATACCCTCATAATACTGCGTAGTCACTTTATGTAGCAACTCCGGTAAAATGCAGTTTTGGGGTTTTTAGTCATTTTCACCTACACTAGTGTGGGAGGCCTATTTAACCACCCTAGTTTCCTTTATTTCTGATATCCTCTTGTATTTAGATGCTATATGGATGTATCTATGGGATCCAAGTGATAATTTTACTTTTTTATTGCATATTCTGCTGGAAGTGCGTTTTTATTGCATGATTCATGAGATGTTCCTAATTTGGAATATTATAGTGGTATCAAAGCATGATCTCTAGCTCAGCCTATGAGATCTAGATATCATAGGAAGGATAGATGGAAAAAATCTAGAAAGCTTCAGTATGTGAAAGGAAAAAGGAGGACAAGATCACAAAGCTCCTTCCAAAATCTATGCAGAGCTTTCAAGGAGAGCTAAAGAAAATGAGATTGGATGTTGGAACGGGGTCTCCTAAAAAGCTGTGAAAATAGTCCATTTTGATTATTTTTTATTATATTTAGTATAGCGCAGGGGTTTTTGGGTGAGTCAAAGCCCTGAATGCATTGTAATGGGTCAAAGGGTAAATTAGGGGTCCGAAAACCATGGGTTACGGACCATAGGAAAGTCGAGGCTAGATTATTATAAATAGAGATGTATTTTGTATCGTAAAGGATAGAGAATGACGAGTTATTGATGCGATCTGTGGTTTAAGCTATCTTTTTTGGTTTTTGGGGAACGGATTCCTGCTGGCTGTGTGCGTGGAGATCCTAGTCCAGCTGTGTTCGGACCCTGCTACTGCGTGGGCAGGTTGGGAAGGGAATTGTAAGGAAGGATTCATGAATGAATGAATGCGAAGGATTATTAGAGCTCTGAATCTATGACTACTATTGTATGAATTGCTGATAATTGTTGTGTTATGTATTTTCTGTCCTTTCGCTGCAAAGTTCTGTGTACTGAATGCTTGGATCTAGATCTATTCCGCTCTGTTTATATAATGTTGTGTTGATGTTATAGAAAGCATATAATTATAGATATAGTGCACGTGAATGAAAATAGATACATAATTAACCCTGGAAGAAACAAGGTAATCTAGGAATTACAGAACAGAACGTAGCTCTACTTGCCTTACCCTTCCTTTCTCAGGATGCAAAAACCTAGTTCTAGCACCCACCCATACTACTTCAGGTGAGACTATGACCTGCGAAAGCAGGCCACTACCGAAAGGGCCAATATTATAGGGGTTTGTTGGCAAACCTTGCACACCGAATTGGGTCAGGACCCCTCAAGCCGACAACTGGTTCCGTTGTCGGGACCAAAAGAAGTCTAAGAGAGGAATCGGGTAATGAAAAGAGAATTTTGGAAGCCTGAAAGAAAAGAGATCGAGGACTGGTTCGAAAGATAGATCCAAGAGTTCACAGTAAAAGAAAATCGTAGTAAAAATTTAATGGCAGAAAGGTGGAAAAATAGGTACATCCTTACTGAGAGTTACGAAATATTCTTTGTGACTTTTGCGATTGAACTCCAAGACTGGCTGGCTAGACTGGTGATATTCTAGAAATGATGGAAGGACAAGCGGGTCACTCTGTTGACCCCAGAGTTGCTCGAACAACATGAGAAAACTAATAATATTGTCACACGCATGGTGGATCACTAGGTGGATAGTGTGCTGGGAGGATTTGTGACAAAATTTACCATTGATCAGTTTGTATCATACTCTGAAGCCGAATGAATATTCTTCAATGGATTCCGAGGCAAATTCCTAGGGACGTTATGATTTCTGATCAAGAAATTACTATGTGAAAAGATCATTCTGTGTAATCATACTGACTGAATGACCTCGGATCTAGAGAGCAGCATGAACTGTACTAGAAAATACTATCGGACCAAGCTTGACGAAGGGATATCTACTCACAATCCGTTGCAGGAACCAGCTATGCAAGATCTCCCTGCTGCATCACCACCTCAAACACGCAAAGGTAAGAATTCGCCTATACCGCCACCCCCCCTAGATAGTGATATGGTTGCGCATTTGAAACTACCTACCTTCAAGGGGGTAGGAGACGAGGATATGGACCGGTTTTGGTTTGTGGCAGACTCTTTCTGGATTGTGAAAAATGTGGCAAGTGACACGATCAAGAGGGTGCAATTGTCTTTAGTATTCGAAGATAGATCTCTGGACTGGTATATGCAATACATTTCCCAAAATGGGACCGCCTCCATTCAAGATATCAAGGATGCTCTGAAGTAACAATTTCAAAAGCCGAAATCTTATTCCCAGCTAGTAGCGGAAGTAAAGGACTTCAAACAAGGTGCGTTTGAGTTAGTATGGGAGGTTGATCAGTGATTGAAGAAGGCAATTAGGGAAGGAGGGTTCGAGTATGATGATAGACAACATACGGAGTGGTTCATCACCATGTTGTTACCTCACATGCGTACGTCGATGAGTCATCAGACCTTTGAATCATAGGAGAAAGTTGTGGAAGTCGCTATGAAATTAGAAGCTACACCCCAAGAGGATACGTCAGCAGGGGTACAAAAAATCTAGGAACAACTTGGGGCTATGCATATGTAGATACAGAACCTGCGAAAAGAGCGAGGAAAGGACATTTTTGCAGATCTTTGGTATATACATTGCTAGGCGTCTGGCCATACAAAGGATCATTGCCCTCTGTTGACCGATTATATGCAAGTCGGAGGGCCTAGTCCAATACGCCTAGGGGCAAGTAGGGAACCTATCCTGTTGCCACCAGGATCAAGTGAATCTGCGCTATGGTGTGATGATTGTCGGGTAGGCCTACATGATACGAACCATTGCCCTCGGTTGGGTGCGTATGTCCCAGAACTAAAGTAATAATGGTGCTGATTTTTCCAATCAGTGGGACATGATGAGTAGAACTGTCGCACATACGACTTAATGATGGATCATGGGAACTTATATAGGATGCAATTGGACCCTGCATCACCAAGAATTGATGCGCACTTTGGAGGATCACTAGCCCAAGGCAGAGGAGGTCAGGGAGGAAGCACAGGGTGAGGACGAGGTCAGTTAATCTGTTATAACTGTGGAGAAATAGGGCACTTTTCCATAGAATTCCCTAATCCCACCAGGACGTCGTGAAAATATTGTAGACAGCTGGACCATGAGGTAAAATACTGCCCAATTTTAATAGCTAAGAGGTAGGAAAAGCAGCCTACCCCTACACATAATGTACAGAGGGTTAAAACTAAGCTAAGGGAGGTGGATCCAAGTGTAAAATTCATGACTCATAGTGGGTTGGACACCCATGGAAATGAAGAAGGGCTTGCCTCTTGGAAAGGAGTGTCTTGCAAAGAATAAGCACCATTGGCAGCCCCCGTGCAGCCTCAGATTGAAGAAGGAATTGAGCCCTTTTTAAAGGCATGTATGAGGTTGCTAATGAATCCTCAAGCCATAGGAAATCTCCTAGCATTACTGAATACCTGCGTAGCTCGGCCCAATTTGATCCCTGAGACCAAGGATGTACACAAACTGTATATCTATAAGAAACAAACCGGGAGAGAAATGCGATTAACTTCATAGATCAGAGACTATGAAATGGATCAAGCTATTTTAGATCTTGGATCGGATGCCAACGTCTTACCAAAACAAACGCAGAAATGAATGGGAGAGCATAAATTGGAATGGTCCACTATCCAGCTGCGAATGGCAAATCAACACAAAATCATCCCTCTAGGTAGGTTATCGAAAGTCATGGTTGACATTGCAGGGGTAAGGGTCCTAGCTGATTTTGAAGTAATAGAAATAGTTGAAGACGTTGACCCATACCTTGCGCTCCTCGGGCTAGACTGGGAAATAGACATGGGGGGGGGTCATCAATCTCAATAAATGCAGCATGGTGTTCGAAAACAAAGGTATGCATGTCATAGTACCACTAGATCCAACAGAAGGTGTGTGGTATACAGAGCCAGCCTATGCAAAGGAGGAATTACATTACATTTATAAGATAACTATGCAGGATAAAGATTGGGTTAACCCCATGGATGAAGGAATGCTATGTTGGGACAAGGACAGTGAATTTTTTTCCAACTCCAATGAGGAGCTGGAGAATTGGCAAGGTCGATTGCATGAGGTTTTGGTGCTTCAAGCCTTCATACCATCAAGAATTTCCATCGCATCTCTATCACAGAAAGAACCTTGCCCTTCCAGGAGGATGCAGGTGATAATCAGCAGCCTGAGGAACCTAATATTCCCACGGAACGTAGGCCAGAAGAACTACCGCTAACCTGATGCGAAGCACCTACACAGGGACCAGTATATTTACTCATGGGAAGTATTGGAGTAGGGTGATCCTGCGTATAGGAACCCCAGTGGCCGGATGGGCTCCGAGGTCAGTCGACCTACATGGATACCTGCTGACGTGCAACACTCAAGGGTGCGATCGACCCTTTCCCGACTAGACTTACTAGGGTACCACTGACCTAAGCACGCGTAGGATTATGGACATCTCTACAACCACGTATATCCAGGAGAATTTACGAACATCTCAAGTAATAAATACCATAAGGACATATGACACAACCTTCTCACACAAGGACATCCCACCCACAAACAAAGTAAAGGGCTCAAAAAGACTGTTGATCAAATTGTAGGTACACCTCGCGTCAACCCTCATTCAAGGTACGGAAACGACCTACAAGCACCATCCATGGTTTGACATTCCATGGACGCGACCTTGGGCACGAAGGATGACCGTCTGCACATCCCGATTTAATAATAAAATACCCTTGCAAGCATGAAAAACAGGTGGCAGATCATCAATGTAGCCATTTATGATAAGCACAGTCCGACAGATCGAGGGTAAGTGCCACGCACAAGCTACCTCACCATTAAATAGCTTCAGCTAGGGCGCGGATGGCTGGAAAACTTCGAGTCAGGCTATTTATTCACCCTTCAATATGCTTTGGCTATCTGTGTTCTGGTTTTTTTTGTTCATCCATACTTTCTATAACACTTGTCTCTCTATTAAAAAGATGGACCCCAACCTGTGAAAGGAACTGTTAAGGGGACTTGGGAATGCTGAGTGCAGTAATAGAAGTGAGCACGAGCTTCCGACAGAAAGGATTTTTTGTGAACCATGCTCAAAAGGAACGTTTTGGTACAGGGACATGTTGTGACTTCTCTGCTGCTTCCGAATGCTGCCCGCCAGAAGCGATGTATGTTCACTCCCTCGCATTAGCATAGTTCGCACTCCCGACCCAACTACTGGGGATGTTCAATTAGACTTATCACAGCTATCTAGTAAAGAGTTACAAGGACTATCCTCCAGAGTGTTGCGAGAGGTTCGCCACCGTGATCGAGACAAGTGAAAACAGTATGACATACTTCCAGAAGTATGAGCCCAGCAGATTGTCGTGGTCACTGATGCAATGCGTATTATTCAGGAGAAGCTGGCGTAGGGAGACCAATTGGTCGAAACAGCTACGCAACTATGGATGGCAGTACAACACCATTCCATGCTTCAGCATGTCTAGCAGGAATTACAGTAGGAAGAAGCTGTTCTAGAGCAAGTCCTAGCCTCCACACCTTCCCCCATCTCCGCGCAGCACCTAGCCTCCATGGACAGGATTGAGGACCTTCACCACTCCAAGCAGGTTGTTCGAAAATGGTTTAAGCCATGGTCTAATACCACACTCCAGCTTACACACGATGCTCAGTCCGCCATCGCACACCTCCACTGGCTGTTAGAATGAGTTGTTTCGGATAAAGATGGGCCTGCTTCTCTGGTGCTGGTCAACATTGCGCAACAAGTTGCGGCCTAAAGTTAGGATGTACTCCCTCCACTTATCCATAGTCTGGCTACTTTGCGTGCGCAAATAGAATCCGCACCGGTGGAGTGACTCGGGATGAGTCACAAGATTATGTTGGGGGACTGTTGGAACGGGGTCTCCTAACAAGCTGTGAAACTAGTCCATTTTGATTATTTTTTATTATATTTAGTATAGCGCAGGGGTTTTGGGGCGATTCAAAGCCCCAAATGCATTGTAATGGGTCAAAGGGTAAAATAGGGGTCCGAAAACCATGGGTTACGGACCATAGGAAATTCGAGGCTAGATTATTATAAATAGAGATGTATTTTGTATCATAAAGGATAGAGAATGACGAATTATTGATGCAATTTGTGGTTTAAGCTATCTGTTTGGGTTTTTGGGGAACAGATTCCTGCTGGCTGTGTGCGCGGAGATCCTAGTCCAGCTATGTTCGGACCCTGCTGCTGTGTGCGCAGTTTGGGAATGGAATTGTAAGGAAGGATTCATGAATGAATGAATGCGAAGGATTATTAGAGCTCTGAATCTATGAGTACTGTTGTATTAATTGCTGATAATTGCTATGTGATGTATTTTCTGTCTTTTCGCTGCAAAGGTCTGTGTACTGAATCATTGGATCTAGATCTATTCCGCTCTTTTTATATAATGTTGTGTTGATGTTATAGAAAGCATATAATTATAGATCTAGTGCACATGGATGCCAATAGATACATAATTAAACTTGCGAAGGAACAAGGTAATCTGGGAATTACAGAACAGAATGCAGCTCTACCTACCTTACCCTTCCTTTCTCGGGGTGCAGAAACCTGGTTCCAGTACCCACCCATACTACTTCGGGTGAGACTGTGACCTGCGAAAGTAGGCCACTGCCGAAAGGGCCAGTAGTATAGGGGTTTGTTGGCAAACCTTGCACACTGAACCTGGGGCAGGACCGCTCAAGCCAACATAGGAGATGGGATCTCCATAGGAGGTTGAATCTAGAGCTGAATCTAGATTTGCACATGGTGAGTGTGAGCATGCAGCTACACACCATGATGCATAATGCAGTCAAGTGCCCATATCTATCTTTAGATGGATAGAAGGAATAATTCCTAAGAGGAGAACTCTTAGTGATTTGTTGCAGGAGTATGTATCTCAAACTAAGAGGTTTAGAGATCATACTGATTTCCAAAAGTTTTGCAAGATCCAGGTGGAGAAGAGCAAGCAGCAGGATACAGGTAGATTTCTTCTATCTAATTTTTCCAGACCACCTACATGTTTAGCTGGAGCCTAGGTGAAGGAGCTAGATTCCTATTTGCAGCTGCACCATATTTCTGAAGATGAAGCCATCAAAGTTGCAGTGCT
Source organism: Pinus albicaulis (assembly GCA_034641835.2). Lineage (NCBI taxonomy): Eukaryota > Viridiplantae > Streptophyta > Pinopsida > Pinales > Pinaceae > Pinus > Pinus albicaulis. The sequence goes on from CM076577.1 coordinate 10,356,170, forward strand.
GCATTTTAGAGATAAGGCTCATGCATGGTGGATTTTTTAGTCTTTTTCTTTAAGAAATGCAAACACTTTCTCTTATACAAGATTCATAGAAACTTTGATGTGAAGGTTTGGTGAAAAACTTCCTAAGGCACATGAGCAAGGAAAACTTGAGAAAAAAAAACCCTTGCATGTGATGAAGGGAACCCCATTTCAGAAAAAAATGGGAGGAGCTGACATCTTGCATTATACATTTCCGGAAGAAATACCTCCAGTTCATATTCTTGAACAAGAGGGCATGGGGATCTCCTTTTCACAAGAGGATCCAACTGTTGAGATGTTTCCCATACACATTGAGGGAGATGAGGGCAATAGCGTTGTCACATCTAGAGCACATCCAGTGTCTCATGCAGAGGAGGGAGGAGCACATGCTCCAACAGGAGGGATTCTTGCATCTTTGCAAGGATGTCCCCGGGATCTCATACATGGAGTTCCAAGCACAATTAGTGAGCATCATGATTGTGCAGCATTGCAGCTAGATGGAGGAGGTAGGGAGAAAGAGTAGCATCAGTTGATGAGAGGCAGTTGATGAGAGGCACAGACACACACAAAATCATCACCAAATTTGTAGAAAAAAATCTCAAACCATTCCTCGTGTTCCTCATATCTCTGGAAAAATTAGGTTTTGTTAAAGGATGATAAATCCTGGAAAAAATAATGGTGGCCCATGAAGCCATGCACTTATTGAAAATTACAAACAAGATCGATATGATGCTTAAGGTTGATATTTCTAAAGCATTTGATAAACTTAATTGGAAATTTTTAAATAGAAGACTTAGCTTTTTGTTTCTCTAATGAATGAGAAGAAAGGATTAGCAATATTCTCTCCTAATATTCCTTCTTTATCCTTGTTAATATTTCTCCCTCAACACCCTTTACATCTTCCCATGGGATCTCACAAAGGGATCCACTATCACCATTCCTCTTCATTATCGCAGTGGAAGGGCTGGGCTACTCACTTAAAGATATTGCTTCAAAGTAAATGATTCAAGGTCTATGTATGTATGGGGATGGTATTTTTCTAACCCACCAACTGTTAATAGACGATACGATGGACATGGGAACACCAACAATTCCTGAAGCATGGAAATTTACAAAAATCTTGGAGCAGTTTTCTCTAGCATCCATTAGGGATCCCAAGAAGACTAAATCTGAAGTTTACTATTTTAATGCTCCCTCGACACTCCAGAGGCACATAGCTCAAATTTTGGGGTTCCAAAATATCATATTCCCTTCAAAATATCTAGGGGCCACTCTATCTTCTAATTCTCATAAATGGAGTTTGTGGGAATAATTAACATCCAAAATAAATAAAAACTTAGTAGGATAAAAATTCCAATATCTTAATATTCCAATCTAACTTCTCCCCCTAAAATTCATCCTTTAGGCATTACCTATTCATTTAATTATTTACAATAGTTATGGTCCTGGAAAAAATGTGATAGGAGATCCACCATATCCAAATAAATTTCCTCCAGGGGGGTACTTGATTGGAAACAAATGGCCACTAGTGGCATGGGACAAGCTATGTAGACCCAAATGTAAATAATCCTCAGAGCCAAATTATGTTGGTGTTGACTCCAAGGAGGCCCTGAATTATGGAAAAACATAAGGAACCACAAATACACCCCTCAAAACCTCTCTGTAAAACCTCATTCAAATAAATTTTATAGTCACTAGTTCATCTATATGGTCTCTTGCAAAAAAAGGTGGGTCTAATCCAACATCATCATTTCTAAGAGGTAAGATATGACCAAAAATCACTATTATGGAATGAATCCTACTAGAAACTTCCTAAGTTGGGCGAGCAACAACATCTTGATAGGTTGAAATTGTAGATGATATCTCAAGGCAAGACCAAGTTTTTTTATTACTAGATCCAGTCAGGTTCAACCTCACGATGGAACTAATGGTTACCACCAAATGCATGGAAAGCCAAACCAAACTCTAATACTTGGTATAAAAATTGGATCAACCTTCAGAAAAGGTGTATTCTCTTTTCACTCCTTCGACACAAACCCCACTAGGGATACACATCAAAATGCACCTTCTCCATATTGAAGTGAGATAAATTGTATCCATTTTCCTATGTATTTTGATGCATAATGGGTCTTTAAGAAGGGACAATATCCAAAAACATAGCTTCCAAGGGCCATCAAACTATAAGTTTTTCATGATACAAGAAAAAAACCTCAACCACCTCCTCAATATTTGTGCCTTCTTGGTGGGGATATGGACCATATTGTGTAAAATGTCTCTTGATATAATAGAAATACTCTAAATATTTTTGACACCATTTTGAGTGGAATTCTCATCGCTTTTCCAAATAAATTTTAAATAGAAACTGGACTCTCTCCCCAAGCATCCTTCTATGGAAAATTTGGAAAGAGTGCAATAGAAGAATCTTCAAGGGCTCGTCCATTCCCTATGAGTCCCTTTGGAAATCCTTTCTTTCAAATATAGAGGAATCTATTCTTTCCTTATCTAGGTCTCCCTAGGATTGGAAATCCTCTAGTATTGAAGCCAGGATCCTTCAAAGTTGGTTCCCATCATCCCCATTCATTCTCCCTCCCCCTCATATTTCATTCCCCCCTCCTTGTGATACCTTCATCATAGGTCCCTCCTCTATATTCCTTTCTTAAGCTAAATTTTGATTGGGCATCAAAAGGAAATCTTCTCCCATTGGAATATGGTGGTATCATACGTGATCACGAAGGCTAAATCATTTATAGATACTCTAAAACACTTGGAATTAATAGAAAAAATGTTTTTAAGCCTATGGCCCGCATCCCTAGGCTATAACTTAACCACTCCAAAGGAAAAGAAAAGCTCCTAGTAGAATATGATTCCAATATCATTGTGAAAATGCTATGTAGAATTCAAAAACAATACCATAATGCACAACGTCTTTATGAGTTGACGACCAAAAATGCTCCTTAACCATATAAATACTTTAATTACAAATATCTTGGTGGTTATTCCTTCTCACATTTGAAATTTTGAAAAAATAAGTTTCGATTTGTTTTCCAATTATGGTTACCTTGACTCCTCTTCCCCAATATCCTCTAGTTGGAGCCTATGGGAAAAGTACCCTCTCAAATATAAATGTTGACAATGTGCTTAGAGAGACTTCTCTAGCTCAGATAGGGTGTTTTCAAAGCTATTAAGGAGGGCAAGTTGTCCTCATACCAACCAGCCAAGGCATTGGGGGACATGGAAGCGCAACCCCCTTACAGTCATTAAAACTCTCTGTTGAATAATTTCAACCATAACACAAACTTGCATGTAGGAAACCCTTAGTGGTAGCTCAAGAAATTCAAAATTTAATAAAACTCTTGCTCGTTCTCTTTAGTGGGGGAAAAATTTATCAATGTCTTCAAGGCTCTTTGTCTGCTCTATATTTTGCATTGTTGTTGATCTGGGTTTATGCAGGAACGCAACAGAATACACATATATCCATAAAAACAGAGATGCAACAGAAATAATGCTTCATTTTATTAATATCAAATAACAGAAATATGATTGCAGAAATAATAGAAATAAATAGCTAGGACACTCGTAGGCTTATCTTTGAGAAGAGATGTGGTGGCTATAGGCCTCTAAACTGTGTTACATTGAGGCTTAGAGGCCTATTACAGACATAATGGAAATGAGCGGGTGAGGCACTAGTAGCGTATCTCCGAGAAGAGATGTGATGGCTATAGGCCCCTTCGTTGTGTTACAATGAGGCTCAAAGTCCTATTTATTGTTAAGAAACAATGGCAAACCCAAACATCCAAAAACCTAACGCTAAGAGATGAAGTGCCAAAATTGTGGGTCCCGTTTGGGTAAATTGGTGTTTCAACTTCCTGAGAACGTAACATTGGCATCCGATGTCCATTCGACATGCTCAATACCTTGTTAGAAATATCTATCTGAGGAATACAAATTTTGAGTGAGAAATATTGGTCTAAAACCCTTGTTTCTCCCAGTTTTCCAAAAAAACGTCGTTTAGAGCCTCAAAATGGCTTCAGTAGTTCAGGAACGAAAAACTGCTAAAAATAGTAAGTTGTGTTGAAACTGGAAAACTAAAAGAATTGATGTTAGGGGTTCAAATGGAATAGGTGGGTGGCCACCAATATCCACTTGGATCATTAGGGCCCCAAAATGGATCCGGGAGTGCAAGACCTGAAAACCTAATAAAAATAGCAAGTTGTACTGAATGGGAAAAACTACAAGAATTAATGGTGCGGGTCCAAATGGAATAGGAGGGTGGCCACTGATACCCACCTGGATCATTCCTCCCTTAGGAAGAAATGGTCCCCATTGCGTTAAATTCCTCTATGAGAGGAAATTCTGATGAACTTGGTATCGGATTTGTCTAGGATGTCCCAGACCTATTGGCAGACATGCTGGATGTAGATGTGTCGTCGGTGGGTAGCCGTTGAAGTATCTGGGCAAATTTATCCACCATCGTGTTCCTCTATTTTGCAAGGGCCTCCTCGAGCAATATTTTCATAGGATCTCCTGCTCCCTCGTCTTTCTTTCCTTCCTCCATGGGAGGTCGTCGCAGTTTGCAAGGTTGATCTTGCAATGGTTCAACCAGATTGAGCCCCAACTCCTTATACCCTGAACACGTTTGGGACATGCAAATAAAAACAGAGAAATATAAGACCCCTCTAATACCACTGATCTATATTTATGCATGGAAACCAATAGAACACACATATAACCATAAACATAGAGATGCAGTGGAAAATAATGCTTCATTTTATTAATATCAAATAACATAAATATGATTGCAGAAATAATAGAAATAAGCAACTAGGGCACTGGTAGGCTTATCTTTGAGAAGATATGTGGCGGCTACAAGCTTCTGAAAAATGTTACATTGAGGCTCAAAGGCCTATTACAGACATAATGGAAACGAGCGGGTAAGGCACTGGTAGCGTATCTCTGAGAAGAGATGTGATGACTACATGCCCCTCCACTGTGTTACAATGAGGCTTGAAGGCCTATTTATTGTTAAGAAATAATGACGAACCCAAACATCCAAAAACATAACCCCAGGAGATGAAGTGCCAAAATTGTGTGTCTCATTTGGGTAAATTGGTGTTTCAGCTTCTCGAGGACATAACTTTGGCATCCAATCTCCGTTTGACGTGCTCAATACCTCGTTAAAAAAATCTATCTGAGGACTACAACTTTTGAGTGGGAAACATTAGTATATGACCCATGTTGTTCTCAGTTTTCCCAAAAAACATTGTTTAGGGCCTCAAAATGGCTTCGGAAGTTCAGGACCCGAAAAACTGCTAAAAATAGTAAGTTGTGCTGAAACTGAAAAACTGAAAGAACTAATGTTGGGGGTTCAAATGGAATAGGTGGGTGGCTGCCAATATACGCCTAGATCATTAGGGCTCCAAAATGGCTCCGAGAGTGCAGGACTCGAAAACCTGCTAAAAATAGTAAGTTGTGCTGAAAGGGAAAAGCTACAAGAATTGATGGTGCGGGTCCAAATGGAATAGGTGGGTGGCCACCGATATCCACCTGGATTAGTTGCGCTCGATGGGGAATGAAATTCACCCTTGGAGATAGTCGAGCTTTTTAGCATCTCAAATAGCAACTTGTATTTCAATACAATGGGGACCTGTTGTATTTTTATTTATGGCATGCCTCCATATGGTTCCTCAAAACATAGGTTTAGAAAATAACTTCTCCACCAACTAGAATCTTGCTCTCATCAGGTAATTTCTATGTTTCAAAATCAATTACAATTCAATTCGAGTGGTAACTTCCATTTCCACTATTACTAGCTTTCCAAATTAACTCAACCCTCTTTTTCTTTCCCAATTACTCAATTCTATATATGTTGCATGTCTCGAGATTTTCTTCTTTCTCAGGTCTAAGTTGCACCTTTGTAATTGGTCCCTGGGATTTCTCTCACTCTCTCATTTTTGCCCCTCAACGTCTTCCATATCTTCTCTACTTTTTCCTTTTGAATTCATGTGTATTCTATTTTATCCCTTACATTTCACCCCTAGCTCCTCCCATAATTTGACCAATGTGCTCCCCCTTGGAATTTCTCCACTAGTCATTATCTCCCCACTATCATATTCATCTTGATCATTGGTGGAAGTGGCTGGAAGATCCTCATGGGATTCAACCTCTCCATGTTTACCATCTTGTTTTTTCTCTGGTTGTGTGTCATCCCCCTAGTGGCATTGTAACAACCTTGGTTAAAAATCCATGTAATAAAGTTAATAAAGGTAAAATAAGACCTTGGTCATGGGACATCTATTCGAAGTTGAATGTTGGGAAAAAAAATAGTGATGGGTATCACTTGTGATTAGTTAATGGATATGGAAATTGGCAAAGGAAATGGCAAAGTCTTTGGAAAGGAAAAGTGGCATTTATTGGAATTTTATTTATGAAATAATGGAAAATAGGAGAAAAGGAAAGTGAAATGTCACAGGTTTCATGTGTGGAGGAAAATGAAGGAAAATAAAGGCCTCATTAAAAAAAAATTATGAGGATGAGTTGGTAGCTTTAGTCAATTCATCCTTTGGCACTCTCATTCTATTCTGCCTCTCTCATACTCTTGGACACTTAGAGTTTTCTTGGAGCACTCTTGGAGGAGTGTGGCATACTTGGGATTTGGATCAAGAAGAAAAAGGAGAAGCAGGAAATTGCAAGAGTACAATGATATCAACAATTAAAACAGGTTTTTATTGTACGTATTGAGTTGCATGTATGATTTCCTTACTAGTTTTGGCATGCATGGAACATTCATTCGGTTTCTTGGTCATGATATATCATTCGAATTGAGGATTTCCTAGATTAACAATGGTTTTTCCTAGCCTTGCCATTACTTGCATATCCATGGTGTTATCAGTTTCTTTCCTTTTTTTCTGGTTGGTTGTCATGTTCCTTTGGTTGTGGGTTCATTGATTAGTTCCTGGAGCCTTGGTTGGACAAACACTCTAGAGCCATGTAACAACTTGGGTTGAGTTACTATTCATGGAGCCTTGGATGGAAAAATTCTCTGGAGCCCTTGGTGGGTTGAGTTACTAGTCATGGAGCCTTGGTTGGGAAAATTATCTGGAGCCCTTGGTGGGTTGAGTTAGTATTCTTGGAGACTTGGTTGGAAAAATTATCTAGAGCCCAAGGTGGGTTAAGTTACTAGTCCTGCAGCCTTGGTTGGAAAAATTCTCTGGATCACGGAAACAAGTATGAGTTGAGTTACTAGTCCTGGAGCCTTGGTTGGAACAAACTCTCTTGAGCCCTAGATATCTTAGGTAGAGACCATTACAAACGATCTAGTGATGGTTAGTGATGTCCGACAGTGAGGTGGAATCAATGGTTGTGGGTTAAGGTGGTTGGAATTTGGAATCCCTAATTTAGTTTTTTTTTATGCGTTTCATGAGATTACACATTCATGATTGGAATATGGCACAGGGGTGACTGGCTAAAAGAGATATTTGGTTCAACCTAGTCTATGGTCGGGTGGTATGTGGAAGTACCAGACCTGGTTTCATTTTACACATCATAATAAGAGTTTTATTTTTACTTGTATTTGATGGGTAAATTTATTTTTTTCTATGTGGTTTATATGGTTGTTATGTCCTTATTGTTTCTATTGTTTATATGTTGGTTATGAGTACGTTTTATGATAGTTATGATGCATGACACTCATATTTTTTTTTATTTTCATATGAATGAACAATGCATACATGACCTAGTAGATGGTAATGTAACTAATGTGATAATGTGTCAATGCTTCTTAGTAATTCTCATATTATTATGAGACCCCTAGGCTCATATTTGTTGTTAATACCTATAGACTGCATATTTGTGACATGTCTGACGAAATTCCTGTCATGGATAGTGGGATCCAGTCAATTTATTGATCAAATTTTTTCATTAGTAGCTTTGTTTCAATGTCATGTATCATTTATAGAAGTCTCATGGATTTCTAGGCAGTGGCCTAAGTCTTGGTCCTGAAAATGTGGCACAAAATCTGGGGTCCTTGGCACAAGAATACCTAAAAAATTCCACAGTCGTTGGGATGTCCTTATTGTGGAAATGAATGGATGGTTCCAATCACATTGTTTCCTTTTCATGGAAGTGAATGGGGTGTTTTTTAATTAAAAGAAAAGTTTCTTCAGGAGTTAAGCACCTAAAAGGTTAGTTGGCTCATGGATTTTATGTAGGATGTGTGAATGGTCAGTTTTATTATCTTCCATCGGTTCCACTTACTTAGGTGACCTAGGAGGTTGAATCTCATCATATTGGCATATCATCACATTTTTACCTCGGTGGACCAATTATCTTGGGTAAATGTGGGAGGAGGGTGTTACAGAGTGGTATCAAAGCATGGTTCAACCCTTGAACTAGATGGGTGGTGTGTTGGTCATGCATACATGTTGGTTGCATATGTGTTCTTGCAATGTTCCAAAATTTTAGCCTCATTGCTAAATGGAACATTAGAGTTAGCAGCAGCTCTAACCGGTAAATAAATGGGTAGAAAATCCCATAAGTATCCTAAGGAGGAATTAAAACACTCCAAATATGAAACGGGACACTCTTCTAGCTTAATAAAACACCTCCATCTATGAACAGGGATAAAATCAAGCTGTTTTGACTAAGTCAATAGCGCAGTTGTGGAGGAGGAGGAATCTAAGGAGGAATAACGCAATTTTGGAGGGAGATGTATCTTTGGATAAAGATGACCTAATTGAGTGGGGCCAAGGGAAAGAAATCTCATATCTTATATAAGGAAGAGGATGGCAACATTATTCTTCATGTTTTTATCTTATTATTCTTTTCTGCCAAGACTAGTAGCTGCTTTGCTGCTTAGCAGAGTTGCAGTGTTGTTTAGCATTCGGTGTTCCTGAGCAGGAATCCCACCTCTCTCCTTGAGGGGCCTCATTGGGAGAGTTTTTATTCATCATTCCACATCAGGTTTTTAGGCCAAGCTTCAGCCTACATCATCAGCACAGTTTTGCCGGAGATTGTGTAGTATTGTTGGGTGCAGCAGTGGAAGGGATTGGTTTCTGAGCTAGTTTCTCATTGGAGTAAGATTTCCTTCACTTGAGAGACCTATTTGGAGAGATCTAGAGCTTAATTCAGATCTGTGGTATTATACCACACATTTCCCATACATTCCCATTGTTTTTCCAGCTAGGGAATGCGTTATTCTGGAGGCAGTGTTCATTGCATGGTTTGGTGGCTCCGTTGCAATGTTTCCTTGTGATCGAGAGGTTCATCCTTTCATGGGAGGAGGACCTTGAGGGATATACATCAGATCAGACATATTTTTAGCCTTTTACACTCATGTTCTTCATTTTTGCAGTGGTGATTCAGTAAATTACTGAATATCACACTTTGTTTGCGGAGTGTTTGACAAGAAACCCTCGTCGGGTTATCTTGTGTTTTACCGGAGTTGCAGTCACTTTATGTAGCAACTCCGGTAAAATGCAGTTTTGGGGTTTTTAGTCATTTTCACCTACACTAGTGTGGGAGGTCTATTTAACCACCCTAGTTTCATTTATTTCTGATATCCTCTTGTATTTAGATGCTATATGGATGTATCTATGGGATCCAAGTGATAATTTTACTGTTTTATTTCATATGCTGCTGGAAGTGCGTTTTTACTGCATGATTCATGAGATGTTCCTAATTTGGAATATTATAGTGGTATCAAAGCATGATCTCTATCTCAACCTATGATATCCAGATATCATAGGAAGGAGAGATGGAAAAAATCTAGAAAAGTTCAGTATGTGAAAGGAAAAAGGAGGACAAGCTCACAAAGCTCCTTCCAAAATCTATGCAGAGCTTTCAAGGAGAGCTAAAGAAAATGAGATTGGATGTTGGAACGGGGTCTCCTAAAAAGTTGTGAAACTAGTCCATTTTTATTATTTTTTATTATATTTAGTATAGCGCAGGGGCTTTGGGGTGAGTCAAAGCCCTGAATGCATTGTAATGGGTCAGAGGGTAAACTACGGGTCTGAAAACCATGGGTTACAGACCATAGGAAAGTCGAGGCTAGATTATTATAAATAGAGATATATTTTTTATCGTAAAGGATAGAGAATGATGAGTTATTGATGTGATCTGTGGTTTAAGCTATCTGTTTGGGTTTTTGGGGAACGGATTCCTGCTGGCTGTGTGCGTGGAGATCCTAGTCTAGCTGTGTTCGGACCCTGCTGCTGCGTGCGCAGGTTGGGAAGGGAATTGTAAGGAAGGATTCCTGAATGAATGAATGCGAAGGATTATTAGAGCTTTGAATGTGTGAGTACTATTGTATGAATTGCTGATAATTGTTGTGTTATGTATTTTCTGTTCTTTCGCTGCAAAGTTTTGTGTACTGAATGCTTGGATCTAGATCTATTCTGCTCTGTTTATATAATGTTGTGTTGATGTTATAGAAAGCATATAATTATAGATATATTTCACGTGAATGCAAATAGATACATAATTAACCCTGGAAGAAACAAGGTAATATAGGAATTACAGAACAGAATGCAACTCTACTTGCCTTACCCTTCGTTTCTCAGGATGCGAAAACCTAGTTCTAGCACCCACCCATACTACTTTGGGTGAGGCTGTGACCTGCGAAAGCAAGCCACTACCGAAAGGGCCAATAGTATAGGGGTTTGTTGGCAAGCCTTGCACACCGAATTAGGTCAGGACCCCTCAAGCCGACAAATGGTTCCGTTGCCGAGACCGAAAGAAGTCTAAGAGAGGAATCGGGTAATGAAAAGAGAATATTGGAAGCCTGAAATAAAAGATATTGAGGACTGGTTTGAAAGACAGATCCAATAGTTCGTAGTAAAAGAAAATCATTATAAGAATTTAATGGCAGAAAGGTGGAAAAATAGGTACATACTTACTGAGAGTTAGGAAATATTCTTTGTGACTTTTGCGATTGAACTCCAAGAGTGGCTGGCTAGACTGGTGATATTCTAGAAGTGATGGAAGGACAAGCGGGTCACTCTGTTGACCCCAGAGTTGCTCGAACAACATGAGAAAACTAATAATACTGTCACACGCATGGTGGATCATTGGGTGGATAGTGTGCTGGGAGGATTTTTGACAAAATTTACCATTGATCAGTTTGTATCATACTTTGAAGCTGAATGAAGATTCTTCAAAGGATTCCGAGGCAAATTCCTAAGGACGTTACAATTTCTGATCAAGAAATTACTGTGTGAAAAGAGCAATATGTGTAATCATACTGACTGAATGACCTCGGATCTAGACAGCAGTGCAAGCCGCAGTGGTAAATACTATCGGACCAACATTGATGGAGGGAGATCTACCTACAATCCGTTGAAGGAACCAGCATTACAAGATCTCCCTGCTGCATCACCACCTCAAACACGCAAAGGTAATAATTCGCCTATACCGCCACCCCCCCTAGACAGTGATATGGTTGCGCATTTGAAACTACCCACCTTCAAGGGGGTAGGAGACGAGGATATGGACCGGTTTTGGTTTGTGGAAGACTCTTTCTGGATTGTGAAAAATGTGGCAAGTGACATGATCAAGAGGGTGCAATTGTCTTTAGTATTCAAAGATAGATCTCTGGACTGATATATGCGATACATTTCCCAAAATGGGACCGCCTCCATTCAAGATATCAAGGATGCTCTAAAGCAACAATTTCGGAAGCTGAAATCTTATTCCCAGCTAATAGAGAAAGTAAAGGACTTCAAAAAAGGTGCGTCTGAGTTATTATGGGAGGCTGATCAGTGATTGAAGAAGGAAATTAGGGAAGGAAGGTTTGAGTATGATGATAGACAACATACGGAGTGGTTCATCACCATGTTGTTACCTCACCTGCGTACGCCGATGAGTCATCAGACCTTTGAATCATATGAGAAAGTTGTGGAAGTCACTATGAAATTAGAAGCTACACCCCAAGAGGATACATCAACAGGGGTACAAAAAATCTAGGAACAACTTGGGGCTATGCATATGTAGATACAAAACCTGCGAAAAGAGCGAGGAAAGGACATTTTTGCAGATCTTTGGTATATACATTAGTAGGCATCTAGCCATACAAAGGATCATTGCCCTCTGCTGACCGATTATATGCAAGTTGGAGGGCCTAGTCCAATACGCCCAGGGGCAAGTGGGAACCTATCTCGTTGCCACCAGGATCAAGCGAATCTGCGCTATGGTGTGATGATTGTCAGGAAGTAGGCCTACATGATATGAACCATTGCTCTCGGTTGGGTGCGTATGTCCCAGAACTAAAGCAATAATGGTGCTGATTTTTCCAATCAGTGGGACATGATGAGTAGAACTGTCGCACATACGACTTAATGATGGATCGTGGGAACTTATATAGGATGCAATCGGACCCTGCATCACCAAGACTTGATGCGCACTTTGGAGGATCACTAGCCCAAGGGAGAGGAGGTCGGGGAGGAAGCGCAGGCCGAGGATGAGTCAGTTAATCTGTTATAACTGTGGAGAAATAGGGCACTTTTCCAGAGAATTCCCTAATCCCACCAGGACGTCGTGCAAATATTGTAGACAGTTGGACCATGAGGTAAAATGCTGCCCAATTTTAATAGCTAAGAGGTAGGAAAAGCAGCCTACCCCTACATAGAACGTACAGAGGGTTAAAACTAAGCTAAGGGAGGCGGATCCAAGTGTAAAATTCATGACACATAGTGGGTTGGACACCCATGGAAATGAAGAAGGGCTTTTTTCTTTAAAGGAGTGCTTCGTTAACAACACACCATTATGTACCGTGGCAAATTTCGTATCCACAGAAGGAATTGAGCCCTTTTTAAAGGCATGTATGAGGTTGCTAATGAATCCTCAAGCCATAGGAAATCTCCTAGCATTACTGAATACCTGCGTAGCTCGGCCCAATTTGATCCCTGAGACCAAGGATGTACACAAACTGTATATCTATAAGAAACAAACCGGGAGAGAAATGCGATTAACTTCATAGATCAGAGACTATGAAATGGATCAAGCTATTTTAGATCTTGGATCGGATGTCAACGTCTTACCAAAATAAACGCGGAAACGAATGGGAGAGCATAAATTGGAATGTTCCACTATCCAGCTGCGAATGGCAAATCAACACAAAATCATCCCTCTAGGTAGGTTATCGAAAGTCATGGTTGATGTTAGTATGAATTCTTTGTCGAAGCGTACAAAAAAGAACCACTTTAGCTACGCATAACTAATAGCCCTAACAACAATAATGGCTGCAAAACATCTTCAGATCTGCAATTAGTAGTTAAAGTGCTGCAACAAACAGATCTATAAATGAAAAGACATTAAGCAGTAAAGTAAAGAGTTTGCTCCATGCATCCAACGGACAAGACAAGAACACGATTTTTTGAATGAATTTTTATATTACAGGGCACCTGGGAGGAAACAAGAAGGTGTATCCAGATCTCCTCAATGGGATGGGTTCTTTGTAGTCCTCGGCACTTCAGATCTAAGCTTTCTCTCTCTTGTAGATGTAGAAAAACCCAATGTAGAAGGTAGAGCTCAATGGGAGCAAAATGGCAGAAATGAGACCAAGTGTATAGATCGAGAGTGATCTAATATGCAACAAAAGGTGAAGAATGATGGGGAAAACCCTCCTATTTATAACAAAATATTGGGTCCTTCTAGATCTTGGTGCATGATTAAAATAATGTTAATCACATCTAGATCCACCTCTATGGAATGTTTTATTATTATTTGTTGGAGGGAAAGGGTGTTTGACTTGGGTCAAATCCCTTGATTAGTGAAAAATAAATAAATAAATGATTTATTTATCTTTTTAAGGAAGTGGTTGGGATATAATTAAATAAATAATGATTTAGTTGATTAATGGTGGTTGATTTGGTCATATTTAACAAGGAATATTATTTAAATAATTATTCCTAGAAAATAATAAGATAACTATGGGTTTATCTCATTAATTTCTTTGTTTTTGGGTTAAACATGACTGGGAATAATAATTAAATTATGGTTTAATTAATTATTCCTTTTGGGGTTTCCTAATTAACATAGTGAAAGCAGTTTTACTTGGGGTAAAACTGGTCTTACATGGTGTACTTGGGTCCATCTAATGATGAAGAGTTAGATGACCAAAAAATGGTGTAACAGTTGACATTGCAGGGGTAAGGGTCCTAGCTAATTTTGAAGTAATAGAAATAGTTGAAGACGTGGACCCCTACCCTGTGCTCCTCGGGCTAGACTTGGAAATAGACATGAGGGGGGTCATCAATCTCAATAAATGCAGCATGGTGTTCGAAAACAAAGGTATGCGTGTCATAGTACCACTAGATCCAGCAAAAGGTGCATGGTATACAGAGCCATCCTATGCAAAGGAGGAATTACATTACATTTATAAGATAACTACGCAGGATGAAGATTGGGTTAACCCCATGGATGAAGGAATGCTATGTTGGGACAAGGACAGTGAATTTTTTTCCAACTCCAATGAGGAGCTAGAGAATTGGCAAGGTCGATTGCATGAGGTTTTGGCGCTTCAGGCCTTCATACCATCAAGAATTTCCATCGCATCTCTACCGCAGAAAGAACCTTTCCCTGCCAGGAGGATGCAGGTGATAATCGGCAGCCTGAGGAACCTAATATTCCCACAGAATGCAGGCCAGAAGCACTACCGCTAACCTGATGCGAACCACCTACACATGGACCAGTATCTTTACTCATGGGAAGTATTGGAGTAGGGTGATCCTGCGTATAGGAACCCCAGTGGCCAGATGGGCTCCGAGGTCAGTCGACCTACGTGGATACCTGCTGACGTGCAACACTCAAGGGTGCGATCGACCCTTTCCCGACCAGACTTACTAGGGTACCACTGACCTAAGCATGCGTAGGATTACGGACATGTCTACAACCACGTATATCCAGGAGAATTTGCGAACATCTCAAGTAATAAATGCTATAAGGACATATGACACAACCTTCTCACACAAGGACATCCCACCCACGAACAAAGTAAAGGGCTCAAAAAGAGTGTTGATCAACTTGCAGGTACACCTCGCGTCAACCGTCATTCAAGGTACGCAAACGACCTACAAGCACCATCCATGGTTTGACATTCCATGGACACGACCTTGGGCATGAAGGATGACCGTCAGCACATCCCGATTTAATAATAAAAGACCCTTGAAAGCATGAAAAACAAGTGGCAGATCATCAATGTAGCCATTTATGATAAGCACAGTCCAACAGATCGAGGGTAAGTGCCACGCACAAGCTACCTCACCATTAAATAGCTTCAGCTGGGGCACGGATGGCGGGAAAACTTCAAATCAGGCTATTTATTCACCCTTCAATATGCTTTGGCTATCTGTGTTCTAGTTTTTTGTGTTCATCCATACTTTCTATAACGCTCGTCTCTCTATTGAAAATATGGACCCCAACCCGCGAAAGGAACTGTTAAGGGGACTTGATAATGCTGAGTGCAGTAATAGGAATGAGCATGAGCTTCCGATAGAAAGGATTTTCTGTGAACCACGCTCAGAAGGAATGTTGTGGTACAGGGACATGTTGTGACTTCTCCGTTGCTTCCGAATGCTGCCCACCAGAAGCGATGTATGTTCACTCCCTCGCACTACCATAGTTCGCACTCCCGACCCAACTACTGGGGACGTTCAATTAGACTTATCATAGCTATCTAGTACAGAGTTACAAGGACTATCCTCCAGAATGTTGCGAGAGGTTCACTGCCGTGATCGAGACAAGCGACAATAGTATGACATACTTCCAGAAGTAAGAGCCTAGCGGATTGTCGTGGTCACTGATGCAATGCGTATTATTCAGGAGAAGTTGGCGTTAGGAGACCAATTGGTTGAAACAGCTACGCAACTATGGATGGCAGTACAATACCATTCCATGCTTCAGCATGTCTAGCAGGAATTATAGCAGGAAGAAGCTGTTCTAGAGCAAGTCCTAGCCTCCACACCTTCCCCCGTCTCCGTGTAGCACCTAGCCGCCATGGACAGGATTGAGGGCCTTCACCAATCCAAGCAGGTTTTTCGAAAATGGTTTAAGCCATGTTCTAATACCACACTCCAGCTTGCACACGATCCTCAGTCCGCCATCGCACACCTCAACTGGCTGTTAGAACGAGTTGTTTTGGATACAGATGGGCCTGCTTCTCTGGTGCTGGTCAACATTGCGCAACAAATTGCGGCCTAAAGTTAGGATGTACTCCCTCCACTTATCCATAGTCTGGCTACTTTGCGTGCGCAAATAGAAGCCGCACTAGTGGAGTGACTTGGGACGAGTCACAAGATTGTGTTGGGGGACTGTTGGAACGAGGTCTCCTAAAAAGCTGTGAAACTAGTCCATTTTGATTATTTTTTATTATATTTAGTATAGCGCAGGGGTTTTGGGGCGATTCAAAGCCCCAAATGCATTGTAATGGGTCAAAGGGTAAACTAGGGGTCCGAAAACCATGGGTTATGGACCATAGGAAAGTCGAGGCTAGATTATTATAAATAGAGATGTATTTTGTATCATAAAGGATAGAGAATGACGAGTTATTGATGCGATCTGTGGTTTAAGCTATCTGTTTGGGTTTTTTGGGAACAAATTCCTGCTGGCTGTGTGCGCGGAGATCCTAGTCCAGCTGTGTTCGGACCCTGCTGCTGCGTGCGCATGTTGGGAAGGGAATTGTAAGGAAGGATTCATGAATGAATGAATGCGAAGGATTATTAGAGCTCTGAATCTGTGAGTACTGTTGTATGAATTGCTGATAATTGCAATGTTATGTATTTTCTGTCTTTTCGCTGCAAAGGTCTGTGTACTGAATCATTGGATCTAGATCTATTCCGCTTTTTTTATATAATGTTGTGTTGATGTTATAGAAATCCTATAATTATAGATCTAGTGCACATGGATGCAAATAGATACATAATTAACCTTGCGAAGGAACAAGGTAATCTGGGAATTACAGAACAGAATGCAGCTCTGCCTGCCTTACCCTTCCTTTCTCTGGGTGCAGAAACCTAGTTCCAGCACCCACCCATACTACTTCGGGTGAGACTATGACCTGCGAAAGTAGGCCACTGCCGAAAGGGCCAGTAGTATAGGTGTTTGTTGGCAAACCTTTCACACTAAACCTAGGGCAGGACCGCTCAAGCCAACATAGGAGATGGGATCTCCACAGGAGGTTGAATCTAGAGCTGAATCTAGATTTGCACATGGTGAGTGTGAGCATGCAGCTACACACCATGATGCATAATGCAGTCAAGTGCCCATATCTATCTTTATATGGATAGGAGGAAGAATTCCTAAGAGGAGAACTCTTAGTGATTTGTTGTAGGAGTATGTATCTCAAACTAAGAGGTTTAGAGATCATACTGATTTCCAAAAGTTTTGCAACATCCAGGTGGAGAAGAGCAAGCAGCAAGATGCAGGTAGATTTCTTCTATCTAATTTTTCCAGACCACCTACATGTTTAGCTGGAGCCTGGGTGAAGGAGCTAGATTCCTATTTGCAGTTGCACCATATTTCTGAAGATGAAGCCATCATAGTTGCAGTGTTGCATTTTAGAGGTAAGGCTCATGCATGGTGGATTTTTTAGTCTTTTTCTTTAAGAAATGCAAACACTTTCTCTTATACAAGATTCATAGAAACTTTGATGGGAAGGTTTGGTGAAAAACTTCCTAAGGCACGTGAGCAAGGAAAACTTGAGAAAACAAAACCCTTGCATGTGATGAAGGGAACCCCATTTCAGAAAAAAATGGGAGGAGTTGACATCTTGCATTATACATTGCTGGTAGAAATACCGAACAAGAGGGCATGGGGATCTCCTTTTCACAGGAGGATCCAACTGTTTAGATGTTGCCCATACACATTGAGGGAGATGAGGGAAATAGCGTTGTCGCATCTAGAGCACATCAAGTTTCTCATGCAGAGGAGGGAGGAGCACATGCTCCAACAGGAGGGATTCTTGCATCTTTGCAAGGATGTCCCCAGGATCTCATACATGGAGGTCCAAGCACAATTAGTGAACATCATGATTGTGCAGCATTGCATCTAGATGGAGGAGGTAGGGAGAAAGATCAGCATCAGTTGATGAGAGGCACACACCCTTCTCTATTTCAGAAAGCTAATGCAAGGAAGATGCAAACTAATTTGCGTTTAAAGGGCAGGGGCAAGATTGCCCAATCATATGAGAAGTCTACTCTTGACATTGATGTCTCACTATATGGAGGCATTCCACCTGGGAGGCCACCTGATCTAGAGTTGATGGAAGAAATCTTGTCTTTAGATTCACCACTCTTGAATTTTGGAGAGGTGAAGATTCTAGAGAAATACTTTGACATGGGGGATGTGAAAGTAGCAGGTATCAGCATGAGGAGAGCTTCACATACCAGATCACCAATGCTTCCTCTTAGGAGGATTGTTCCTTATTTGAGATCTTGACTCTTGGTAAAGTACTCCAAGGATATTGGTGCATGAATGATTCTTGATGACCCGGATGGAGATGACAGATACATGGTGGATGATGTGGTCATCTATTCCTATGGAAGGATCTTCTTGACTAGATCTTCTAGTCTGAAGGAGAAGCTGCTACATGCAGCACATGAGGACTTCTCTTCTATGCACCTTGATGCATATTTCCAGTTGATGGAGGAGTTGACTTGGGAGGGCATTTAGCATGACATATTTCATCATATGGAGAGATGCATAGCCCGGATAGTGATAGAGAGGATGTCACATCCACCTTCCTACTCATTGGGAGTGAGGGAGAATTTCTAGTTGAGCCACTTCAGCTCAAGACCTCAAGTACATGATGGAGGAGGTATAACTTCATATTTTGTACTGTACTTATTTTCCTTATTTTAGCATCATGGTTTAACAAGAAGAATTATCTTTTCTTGCATATTGTATGAAGATGACGTACTTGCAGCTACTTGTAGCCCTGACTTTGGCTATCTTTTTTATGGTTTGTGTGGGAAGCCACATGTTTCTCAGTCTGCACCATTGACACCATATTGTAACTTCATGTTTTCATCCTATGAGATGACTGTGGCAGCAAACAAGTGGCTGGAAAATCACTTGTTATTTATTATCTTGATGCAGTACAAGGATGCACTATGCTGGTTCCATGAGAGGGACCATGATTCACTCTCCATTTGTCATTTGGTAACATTTTTTTACTATACCTTTCTTTCATGTGTTGCTAATATGTTTTTGCTCAAGGAAGGCTTTGTATGGAGAGAGGAACAAATTGGATGGCATGGCACCCATATGTTAGAGCAGCAGAAGACTTGTTTGTATGGGGCATCATACAAGTTGACCATTATGATCTTACTTCATGAATTGTATGAGGGAGAGATGAGGCAACGATAAAAGTTGTTGTTGTTGTGGTTGTACTTGGGAGAGTATGGGAAAAATTCTTCCCATACTTTTCATGAGATTTCTAAAGAGAAGAAAGGCACATTCATGGTGCAAGGAGGCTACCCTTCAGCATTGGAGGATCATGAGAGGCTTCACTATAGGAAGAAGATCTTCTCACATAGCAACATGATGGTGGATGACTTTGGCATATGGAATGTCAAAGAGAGGAGTCATGGAGCCTTATTTCAAAGGCCTACAATGCTGTCACATAGGAGCATGTTCTTATGGATGAAATATTCCAAGGAGAGGAGGTATCCCTTATTCTTGAAGATTTTTATGAGGAGATTCTCATGGGAGGACTTATTGGAGGGCCTCACTTTCATCCAACTCATTATGTATGGTGGGGAATGCATTTCTTTACTTTTTTATTACTTCATTAAGTATTTGTACTTCCTCACCATGTTTGAACAGTGCATTTCTCTTCAAAAGGGCAAGAGTATTTTTGGGTTTCATGGTCACTTTGGGGCCAATTTTTATAATGATAGTATCCCATCTATACATGAATTTGGGCAAGTGTACTTTTATTATATCTATGTACAGCTAATAAACATTGATGCTTACTTCCCCATATTGGGAGAAAAAAAATATACAGCTTATAACTTGTTGCAGAACCACTTGCCACATGACATTCTCAAGCAACAGTTGGGGGGACTGTGTAATATCCACTTGGAGAACCTTTGGTACCATCCAAAATTGCACCTAATTTCAGAAATTTTCTGATTTGGAGGCCAAATGGTGATGATGTGCCATTCATACTAAATGGAATGGTTTGGGTTGGCATGTCTCATGACTTTGGAGGGAGAGTCCTTGGAGGCTCAATATTTTTCTTGCCATTGGAGGGAAATCATGTTGCAGCCCAAGATCAGCATGCCCTCTACACTTATCATAAGTGGAGATGAGGACAGCATGGGATAGGCCCTCTTTCCTATCATGTTCATTTATTCATCCCACCTGCAGTTCAGGAGCCAAAGGTGGAGGAGATTCTTCATGAGTTGCCATGTTGGAGGGTGACTCACTTCATTTGGATGATAGCATGGGTGAGGGAGGCACTCATTCACCATGTTGGACATCACTCCTACTTTGTGGAGGCCATGAGACAACAAGCAAGTTTCCATTCACCCTTTCCACCTTTGATTGATGTAGACCATTTGGTTTTGCACATTTGGGAGGGGACATTGGATGACAATTTTATTGCAGATTATCCTAATGCAGTGACAGAGGCTATTGATGGGAGGCCACATGAGGAAAAGGGGAGAAATTTTTCTCTCCCTATGCATTTTCTTGAGGACAAGAAAATATTTTGGAGGGGAGGACTGTAATGTTCCAAAATTTTAGCCTCATAGCTAAATGGAACATTAGAGTTAGCAACAGCTCTAACCGGTAAATAAATGGATAGAAAAGCCCATAAGTCTCCTAAGGAGGAATAAAAACACTCCAAGTGTGAAAGGGGACACTCTTCTAGCTTAATAAAACACCTCCATGTGTGAATATGGATAAAATCAATCTGCTTTGACTAAGTCAACATCGCAGTTGTGGAGGAGGAGGAATCCGAGGAATAACGCAATTTTGGAGGGAGATGTATCTTTGGATAGAGATGACATAATTGAGTAGGGCCAAGGGAAATAAAACTCATATCTTATATAAGGAAGAGGATGGAAGCATTATTCTTCATGTTTTTAGCTTATTATTCTTGTCTCCCAAGACTTGTTGCTGCTTTGCTGCTTAGCAAAGTTGCAGTGTTGTTTAGCACTGGGTGTTCCCGAGCAGGAATCCCACCTCTCTCCTTGAGGAGCCTCATTGGGAGAGTTTTTATTCATCATTCCACATCATTTTTTTAGGAAAATCTGTAGCCTACATCATCAGCATAGTTTTTCCGGAGATTGTGCAGTGTTGCTGGGTGCAACAGTGGAAGGGATTGGAATCCCAGTTTCTGAGCTAGTTTCTCATTGGAGGAAGATTTAATTCACTTGAGAGACATGTTTGGAGAGCTATAGAGCTTATTTAAGATATGTGTTATCATACCGCACATTTTCCATACATTCCCAGCGTTGTTCCAGCTAGGGAATGCATTATTCTAGAGGCAATGTTCATTGCATGGTTTGGTGGCTCCATTGCAGTGTTTCCTTGTGATTGAGAGGTTCATCCTTTCATGGGAGGAGAACCTTCAGGGATCTGCATCAGATCATACATATTTTAAGCCTTGAACACTCATGTGCTTCAGTTTTTTAGTGGTGATTCAGTAAATTACTGAATATCACACTTTGTATGCAGAGTGTTTGACAAGAAACCCTTGCCAGGTTATCTTTTGTTTTGTATAAGGAGAATAGATCTCAGTTTATGAGAATGATTGTCTAATATATGAGTAGATATATTTGTATTCTTATTTTTTGAGTTAATACCCTCGTAAGGCTGCACAGTCACTTTATGCAGCAACTCCGGTAAAATGCAGTTTTGGGGTTTTTAGTCATTTTTAGCTACACTAGTGTGGGAGGTCTGTTTAACCCGCCTAGTTTCATTTCTTTCTTATCTCCTCTTGTATTTATATGCTAGATGGATTTATATATGGGATTCAAGTGATAATTTTACTATTTTATTGCATATGCTGCTGGAAGTGCATTTTTACTGCATGATTCATGATTTGTTCCTAATTTGGAATATTACAGTTCTTTATGATTATGGACTATGTGATTGTGGTGTATGCATGGTGTTGGTCATGGTTTCCTTTGTGTTTCCATGTGAAATTTTATGATGTTGATGTTGGAGGTGTTTTTCATGAGCATATGTCATTTATGAACTAGTTATACATGTGAGTGCTTGTATGTATTTTGTGTGCATGTGTGTCATACATATGTTGTTATGCGTGAATCGTGTCTATTTGGTTTTATGCTTGTAGTATCATGCATGGTGATTGGATAATGGTTGAAACGATGATTATATGTTGACTTAATTATGTTGATATATGTATTGTTCTAATCTGGTCGGTCTTGCAGACAAGATATCATCCGCAAACTATACTAAGGTATGTTGTTTGTTTATGATTTGGTTTATTTGACATGATATACCTTGCAGGAAGAGAAGAAAAAATATAGCTAGAATATTGGT
This sequence comes from Pinus albicaulis, assembly GCA_034641835.2. Lineage (NCBI taxonomy): Eukaryota > Viridiplantae > Streptophyta > Pinopsida > Pinales > Pinaceae > Pinus > Pinus albicaulis. The sequence continues at coordinate 10,378,694 of CM076577.1, forward strand.
AGAATATAGTTCACAAGACTATCCCTATGGATCATATGAGCAGTGTGGTGTTGGGCACTCTTCTGACTTAGCAAACAAATTGAGGATCTTGAAGGGATATTACAGATTTGAAAAGAAGATAATCATAGAATAATGCAGGCATAGGAGAAACAAGCAAAAGTCAATGTAGTAATTCTTCAGAGCTTGTCAAAATTTTAGAGATGGGGACCACTTCAGATCAGCCATGTACAAGAGGATAGGACTAATAGGACATATGGTAGTAGATATCATAGTGGGAATAGGTCAGATAGAGATGACACAATCAAAGATGGTAGGTTCTTGGACACTTCGAACAGGATAGGTGATGGACATAGGTACTATTCTAGTTCTGGTTCTGACAGGTATCATGTTCATCATCATTATCATCCTTACAAGAGGAATGATAGGGTACATTTTCCGGATCATTTCAAGAAATAAAATCCACCTAAATTCAATGGGGAAATGAATAAATCATAGGATGTCTAAGCATGGTTACTTGGGTTGAATAAGTTCTTTCAGCTGCTTGATTACTTACATAACATGAAGGTCAAATAACTACATTCAATCTTAAAGGTAAAGAGGATATTTGCTAGGAAGATGTAAAGAATGTCAGAGATATTTATGAAGAGGAGTTGACTTGGATTGAGTTCGAGAAACTATTTAGAAAGAAGTATCTATTAGATAGATACTATGATGAAAGGGTAAAGGAATTCTATAAGCTAAAGATGGGATCTATGACTGATGAGGAGTACACTAGAATATTTCTAGATTTTTTGAGATATTTCCCTTACCTCAAGGAGGAGAAGGCCAAGATTGAAAGATTCATCAGTGGGTTTCTGGTAGCATTCAAGGACAAGATTGAGTTTGATGAGCCTCGATCACTGGAGGAGGTCATTCGGAAGCTAAAAAATTGTTATGAGAAATCAAAGTGAAAATATGAGACTAAACATGAATGGAAAGGTAATGATAAGACTAAATGGAAATGGGATAAGAAGAAAAAAAGGCCTCGGGATAAAGATAAAAAATAGAATGAAATACCACATAAGAATTCCAATGCTTCTGACTGAGGACAAGGGTTTCAATCTATGCAGGATAAGGGTGATGATAGGAAGCTCATACGGTGTTGGACATGTGGCAAAGATCATTGTCGGAGATATTTTCCACATAATGATGGTGGTAGACCAAAAATTTACAGTTCTCAGGAGGTGCAGACACTTGGGGATGTTGGACAGAGTGTTCCTTGGATCCATGCAACATTGGATAACAGGTAGGCATCTCATCAGGCATATATTATTGACATGGATGGTAAGATTTGTGATCAAGTTTTTTCTATTTTTATTGACCTTGGATATCATTATAGTTATGTTAATCTTGACCTGGTGGATAAGTGTGGTTTGAGTAAGGAAGTGCATGCAGAATCTTAGTTAGTACAGTTGGCTACAAGCACAAAGAAGTGAGTTCATCATTGGATAAGAGCTTGTGAATTTGAGTTGAATCATATGATTACATCGTCACATTTGAATGTATTTTCATTGGGATCATATAGTGTGTTGTTGGGTATGGATTGGTTGTATCTTCATAGGACAACGGTGGATTGTTATGACAAGGCTATTGAGTGTTTGGATGACAATGGGGTAAAAAGAAACTTACGGAGTAAGAAGAAGGAAGTATCAGTAAGAATGGTGATATCTATGCAAGACAAGTGCAATCACATGAAAGGGTGTGTATTATTTTTAGTAAATATTTCCAGTGATAAAGGTAAGGACGTTGAGGATGAAGAGGTATTGAGAAGGTACTCGATTTTAAAACAGTTTTAGGATGTATTTACCGCAAATATTTTTGAGTTACCACCTCACATGGAAGTGAATTTTTCTATTGAGTTGGTACCAGGGGTATAAATAGCATCAAAGGAACCATACAATATGAGTAATCGAGAGTTATTATAGTTGAAGTTGCAGTTGAGGGAAATGCTTGAAAATGGGTAAATTGGGCCAAGTGTATCACCATTTGGTGCACAAGTGTTGTTTGTGAAGAAAAAGGATGGTACTCTAAGGATATAAATTTATTAGAGGAAGCTAAAAAAGGTAACCATTAAGAACATGTATCTGTTGCTGAGGATTAATGACTTGTTTGATTGTTTGAGGGGAGCAGTAGTGTTCCTAAAGATTAATTTGAGATCAGGATACCTTTAGGTATGCATCAAAGAAGAGGATATTTACAAGACAACTTTCCAGACCAGGTATCAATATTATGAGTTTGTTGTAGTTCCATTTGGTTTGACTAATGCTCCAACTACTTTTATGTGCTTGATGAATAATGTGTTGCATCCTTATTTGGACACAATTTTCATTATATTCATTGATGATATATTGATATATTCTCAGAATGAGGAAGAACATGTCGAACACTTAACAACAATATTGAGATTTCCTAGAGATCATCAGTTCTATGCCAATATTAGAAAATTTAGTTTCTTTCATACATAGGTAAATTACTTGGGACATGTGGTTTCCAAGGAAGGCATAAGAGTGGACCTGAAAAATATAAGGGTTATCACAAAGTGAGAAGCTCCTAGGAATGTGGATGAGGTAAGGTCCTTTATGGGGTTAGCAAGTTATTATAGGAGGTTCACCAGGAACTTCTCACAAATTTATTATCCTATTACGTCATTGCAAGGAAAGGTAATAAATTTGAATGGACATAGGAATGCGCAATGAGTTTTGAACAGTTGAAACAATTGTTGACAAATGATCTAGTGTTAAATATTAGAGGTCCGGATAAATAATTTGTGTTATTTATAGATGCTTGCAAGAGAGGAGTTTGTGGAGTCCATATGTAGGAAGGACATGTAGTATTTTATGAATCACAGAAACTGAATGAGCACGAGAAAAATTATCCAACAAATTATATTGAGTTGGCAATGATAATCTATGCATTTAATATGTGGGGGAACTATCTTCTTGATAGGAGGTTTGTATTGATGAGTGATCATAATGGGTTGAGATACGTGTTTGATCAATCGAGTCTGAATAACAAGAAAGCTATATGGTTGGACACAATTAATGAGTTTGACTTCAAGATTAGGTACATCAAGGGAAAAGAGAATAGGGTTGTAGATAATCTTAGTAGGTGGATACAAGTAAATCACATTGCAGTTATGAGTTATTATGGGACAAATCTACAGGATCGGATCTTATAGACAGGTCAGTAAGATGACAGGTATAGATATCTTAGGCACAGGTTACAACAGAGTACAAGTATAGGTAGTGATAAAGGTATATGTACAGGTAGTGCTATAGGTACAAGTATGGGTATAGGTAGTGGTACAGGTACAAGTATAGGTACATGTAGTGGTACATGTGTAGGTATATGTGTATAGGATGTGGAATATCATCTCTTAGCATATGGCTTGATCATATTTAGGGATAGGATATATGTTCTAGATAGTAGTGAGATCGGGAAGTTATCTTGAGAGAATTTCATGTGAAACCATACTCAAGTCACCCAATATATCAAAATACATTGACAACAGTGAAGGATTTTTATCATTGGCTGAATCTGAAAAAGTACGTGCCAGAGTTTGTAGTTAGATGGTTGGATTTTAAGCATGTAAAGGTAGAGTGTAATCATCTAGGTGGATTACTACAACTGATTATGATTCCATAATGGAAGTGGTAGGTCATTTCATTGTATTTCATTTTAGGTTTACCAGGGACATCTAGACAACATGATTCCACCATGTTTATGGTAGACAGGTTAACTAAAGTAGCGCACTTCATTCCAGTGAAGACTACGTATTCATCCAGTGATGTGCCATAGGTATTAATCAGAGACATGATCAGATTTCATGGTGTTCCGAAGAATATTGTGTTAGACGGGGATGATAAGTTCACTTCCAAGTTTCAGAAGTAGATGGCTACAATATTGGTTACATATTTTGCCTTCAACATAACTTATCATCCACAAACACATGGATAGAAAAAAAGTGTCAACATGGTTCTATAGGACATGTTGAGGATGTATGTGATGCGTCAACAATGAAAGTGGGAGGAGTGTATTTCTTTGATTGAGTTTGCTTACAAAAAATTCTATCAGGAGTCACTGAGTATGATTTCGTTCAAGGAATTGTATGGGTTGAGATATAATAATCCTATCAGTTGAAGGGATCCAAAAAATATGGCATTTATTCTATTGGACATGTTGGAAGAAATGGAATAGGAAATTCAAGTAATTAAGAAGACTTTGAAAGCAACATAGGATAGGCAGACAATTTATGAATATTGGAACATGTTGTTTAAGGAGTTTCAGGTTGGGAAATAAGTGTACTTCTGCATCAAGCCAAATAAGAGCTCCCTAAGAATTGGATCGTGTTCCAAGATGGCACCTCGATTTTGTGGAATTTTCTAGATTCTTGAAAGGATTGGACTAGTAGCCTATTGACTTGAACTGTCTCTGACAGTGAAAGCCCATGATTATTTCCATATGGAATTTCTTAAGAAGTATGTTAAATATTTTGATCATGTGATTGACTGGTCTATTTCAGGTGGAGCCAGAAGGATAATTCTATCTCAGACCACAACATATTTTGCAGATAAAGATGCTTGACATGCTTTGGAACCAAGAAATTGAGTAGGTTAAAGTGCAATGGAAGCACTTGGGCTCAATGAAGCTACATGAGAGATGGAGGATCAAACTCAGGCTATGTATCTTTCTTTATTCGTTGGTTGAGTGAATTCCCTTTATATATTCTTTGGTATATGTTTTGATGTGATGTTTTGGTATATTATTGGTGTGATGTTTTGATATTTGTGCATATGTATATGGATGTAAATACCACCATGATATATGTTATAAACATCCAATAAGTGGTATAGGTGTCATTTCATAATTTTTGTCATGTTGGTTTGCTTCTCATCAGGTTGATCATTATAAATACTACAATGAGCTAAGTTATAAATATCCATGTGCAATATGTTTTTCTTTCAGTAGTATTTTTGGTTGTAGGTGTCATTGAACACTGAGGATGGTATTCCCCCAAGGGGGAGGGTTCTGTAACAAACCTACTCAAAAATCCATGTAATAAAATTAATAAAGGTAAAATAAGACCTTGTTCATGGGACACATATTCCAAGATGAATGTTGGTAAAAAAAATATAGTGATGGGGATCACTTGTGATTAATTAATGGATAGGGAAATTGACAAAGGCTTTAGAAAGGAAAAGTGACATCTATTAGAATTTTGTTTATGAAATAATGGAAAATAGGAAAAGAGGAAGGTGAGAGGTCACATGTTTCATGTGAGGAGGAAAATGAAGGAAAATAATGGAAATTGAATAAAATAGAGGCCTCATTAATATAAATTCTTATGATAATCAATTCGTAGCTTTTGTCAATTCAGTATTTAACACTGATTATATTCTCTCTCTCTCTCTCTCTCATACTCTTGGAAACTTAGCATTTTCTTGGAGCACTCTTGGAGGAGTGCAACATACTTGGGATTCTAAGCAAGAAGGAAAAGGAGAAGAAGGAAAGCGCAAGAGGACGTGAAGATCATAAACTATAGTGTGTTTTTCTTGTAGGTACCGAGTTGCATGTATGATTTGATTCCTAGTTTTGATGTGTGGAAGAGCAACTCTCTACCTCAATTTCACTCCAAAGGTTGTCAAAATAAAAATCCAAGGCTCAAATTCACTTAAAACCCCATTTTCTACCCTTATAGCAACTTATATTACTCTTCTGGGAGTTTTTTTATGCTTCTAGGTAAGCGTTTTATGCTTCTATGTAAGCGTGTTACACTTCTGTAGAGTGCTACACAACCTTGTTACACTTTTGTGTGTTGCACAGCCCCTTTGTTACGTGTTTTTTCCTCCTTGTTACACTTTTTCCACTTTTGTTATGCTTCTATATAAGTTTGTTACACTTCTGGAGGAGAGGAAATTTTCAGTTGTGTGCTCCAAAAACATCCAAAGAAGCTTCAAGATTGGCACCATTACCTTACTTAATCCTCATACAAGGTAATTTATCCCTCTCATATCCTCTTTTGGTCAAGTTATTGAGTTTTTAATTCATTTTCATGTTCACTTCATATTTCTCCATATCATCACTTCTCCATGTCAATGAAAGACAAACGCTAACCTACTCCAGCTAAATAAACCCTAACCCTAGTACCTAAACACTACTATACACCTCTCATATACCTCACACTTTCGTTTTCTATCATCCATACCACCCCTGACATGTCATTTCACCCAAACCCTAGTTTATAGTTATTTTCATAGTGAAAAACCTTGAAATTTCCCACGTTTGCTAGATTTTTCCACCCTTCACACATCCATTTCTCCTCATTCAACTTAAAATATGGAGCTAAGATTCTACTCTATGCACTTAATTTTTCTTAGAATTTTTTATCAGCTCCATGACCCTCATTTCACCTTATAAACTTACCCCACCTCTACACTAGCTATTCTCACAGTCAAACATTAGGAATTTCCTATTTTTTCATCATTTTTCCACCATCCTCATACTCATTTTCCCTCATTCAACCCACAACTTGGAGCTAACATACAACCCAATCCACTCAATTTTTTCTAGAATTTTTTCTTAGCTCCATGATCCTTCATCTCATCCTCTAAACTCACACTTTCCTACACTCTATTTTTCCAGATTTCAATACATCCACCCATCTCATCAACACTCTAGAGTTTTCATCATTCTAGTGACAGAAAAAATGTAAAGTGACAAGAATAGCTTCAAGGGAGGGCACCACCTCAGGCTAGAACCCTTCCTAATGCATGAACTCAATGCCTTGCCATTGGCTAGAATATGCTTTGAGAGGGCTCACTATTTGAGACTTTGTGAAAGGCTCATGGAAGAGGGGTATCATATTCAATTGACCAGCCTATTTGCTACAAGCTTCAGCATGGGAAAGATCACTATTGAAGGTATGGAGATAAGCCTATCAACAGGCCTAATTTCTTCAGCAATAGGTATCCCTTGTCATGGATAGAAGTGGTTGAAAGGCATGGAGTTAGACATTGAAAACTATAAGCAGTTTCTCAAGCCTCATGCTAGAGAGGATCTAGACTACCTTTTTCCTTTTAGACACCTCGAAAACAAGTATGCTCCTTTGATGATGTTCATAATTAAGTACTTCACATGTGAAGGAAGATTCTCCAGGTTGCATAGGTATTATATCATGTTGCTAATGCATTTACCTTTGTAAAAACACTTGATTTTCCATATTATTTGTATAGGAGTTTGATTAAGGTGACTAAGAAGGTTTAGAGTAGAAAACAAGATCATCACACTAGTATTTTTCATCATGGTCTGATCAAGCTCGTTGTGTTGCATCACCTGTCCTCCATCAACATGACTTTGGAAAAATTCTTAGAGAGATTATCAACAATGCCTACCATTAGCCCTTCTATCCTGCCTATTACATCATGATCATATCCAATGGAGGTTTTTTATTGTAGCATTCCAACTCAATTTTCAAATGCTCCTAGGCTTGTTGAGTTTTCTCACACATATGAGAAGGGGAAAATACATATATTTTTTCCTAAGTCTACCAAAAGTGTTCTTACACTTAACACCATTCTAGAACAAAGTGAGATAGAGGAGCATCCTATTTTTCGTCAGCATAGTGAATTAGTGCCACTGGAGGCTGAGGTAGCAGAGTAGGTGGAGGCCAGATCAGCTGAAGAGATCATCAGAGAGAAATATGAGGAAATAGCAGAATTGAAGAAGATGTTTGCCATTGCTAATTATCAAATCACTTTCTTACAGCAAGAAAATTTTCAATTGAAAGTGAAGTAGCTCTTACAAATCCCAAGCCTGACCTAGAGATAGTCAAAGGTAAAGGCAATGAGGTTATTGATGTTGACCAAATGTAGTACATGGAGGCTGAAACACAAACAAGAAGGCCAAAAATAAGAGGCCTCAAAAGAGCACTGAATTTTAATGAATACATTAATGAATATAGAGGGCTTTGGTTGTTAAGGGTAAATGAGAATTTGGAGAAGCTCTTGAAGAGGTCTAAGATGGAAAATAAGCTACAAATACACATGGAAAATCATTATCGTACCAAGAACACAATTTCTCAAATATGGTTGAAACAATTGAAGAAAAGGCTAAAAGAAGCACAAATGAAGCTTAAAGAGAATGATAGCTTGGATTTGTTGGTTAAAGCTTCCTTCGATGTTTACCCCATCACTCACAAGTTCCATAGAACAAATTTTGAGAATTTTTGACCAATTTTGGAATTTTTTGTGATTTTTACGAAATTCTGGAAATTCCTCATTGCAGAAGGGTAACAAAATTTTGTTACGCTTATTTTGGGGCCATCCAAATGATGATTTATTTACATGGATGGATGTATTTTGATGATTAAATCATAGATAAGGAACCCCCATGGCATGAAAAAATATAATTATGGACAAAAATCTCAAAAACCACTCATTTCACATGTTTTTGGCACTTTTTTGGAGCCTTTGTTACAATTTTGGAGTAACCTTGGGAGAATGGATTTTTGATGGCCTTCCCATGGGTCATTTTGAAAAATTCGAGACATTATGGAAAATAGACATGCATGGATAGTTGACCATTCTTTCAAAGGTGGATTTGGACTCTTAAAAGTGCGTCAAAAGTGATTCCAATGTTATGTTACGCTTCTACAAATTTTTGTTACCCTTATGTCAGAAATGTCACAAATCAACATTGGATTCCTCAGGGCACTTTTCAAGCTCAGAAATTGTCAAAAATTTGATTTTTTTCTGTCCTATGAGTTTCAATTAGAGTTATTGAGTTGGTTTTTTCCTCCTATCATGAGGGAATATGTAATTAATGTAAGGGACAAACACTCCTAGTTCATAGCTAAAATTCAGAGAATGGTTTCTAACCTCCCTGGAATCTAGGAAATGACTCATCTTGTGTATTTATGATCCATTTTGGGTGGGATTTAGACCTCATGAGGTGAAATAGTCTATATTTTTTATAATTAGTCTCTCTTTAGTGTTTTGTGGGGTTGGATAGTCTCATATTTCAGTGGAGCTTTTATAATCAACAATTTGGAATGAAATCAGAGACAGATTTGCAGGAATTATGTTGAGATACTTGTGGTATGCATTGGAGCATCTGTTCTTCTTATGTATGTTATCATTTCATGCTTAATACCATGTATTATTTTTTCATATATGTTTATCTTGTAAGTTTATGAGCATAAATCATGTTTATTCATGATCTGTTTTAGATAAGGTTTTCATTTCTATTTTATTTGCTTCTAAACTGAATGAATTCACCTCGGTGCTCATTCAAACTCTCTTCTACTTCATCCTATACTAAACAACATATTAAGCATGCTTTAAAACTACCTATCTAGCATCACATACTCTCTCCAAATTTTCCTTGGAATTCACACCTAAAAAACCCTACACACAATCTTCTCACTCCCCTTTCTATCCAGCACTAAAAACGTCAAAAAAATCCTATTTACCGAGCTTACATACCTAGCCTAAGATCATTATATACTCAGTCATTACTTTTACTAAAAAGTGACAAGGAGAGAGCCCTATCTGGTCCTGGTAGGGCTAGCTACTGAACCTAAAGCCTAATCTGACGTTACCTATCTTCAATCCCATTTTCAGCCTTAGGAAGTTGGGGAGAGTGATAATAGGCGCAATGACTTAGATGTCACTGAACTGCTGCTCCTTAGCGCATAAATCCATCCTTAACTATTTAACCATGGGGTCATCTTGGACGAAGGTCCAGGTTCCCATGGAATCCTCAAAAATAACATTGCATGCTTCCAAAACTGTCATGATACTTATAGTGGCTTCTTGGACGAGGGAAGTGCATTGTGCTCGGACTTCTGGTCACAACTTTGTCTGTAAATCTGCGATTTTCAACCCCAAATCAACATGCATAGTGGATATCTCTATCTTCGAGGCTTCAAGTGTGGGTTTCAAGACTTTCCAACTTAATAGTGGTTGCGAAATTTGTAGGTTTGTCAAGTCAGGAATATCGAATCACAACCAACTAATGAGGGACTCTAATTATGTGCACTGGCTCTCTGTGATGCTCCTAGCTTCTTCGGCTAACTGCTGCCCCTTATGCAATGTCTCAACGTGCTTCTAGGCATCAGAAGTGATCTGTAATGCCTTGTACTATCTGTACCATAACTCATATATGATCATGGTGTGGATGGAATGTAGCTTGCCATTGGGGAAAATGGCCAAGTTGATTATGAACTTGGGCCCTGCATGAATGGTCGCACATAGCACTAGATTATCCAGGTGAAGTGTTGCACCTAGAACCTGAAACAATCAGCTCTCTGAAGTAGAAGGGTGTTGAATGGTCCAAACTCTCACTTTTCTCGTGCTCACTTGAACCACACTTTCTTGTATCTCCCTCGCTTGTACTCTTAGCTAATTTAGTCCTTCTTGCACATCCTCAAGGACCGATTTTTATTGTGACTCCATGTTGCTCCATACATCTATAGTTGTTGCCTTGACTAGGTTTCCAATTTCATCCAAATATTCATATGTTAGTATCAATGGCTTAATACAGGTCTTCTTAGATGCTTTCCACTTTGGGAGCAGACCCGGCAGGGACTGAGGTCCTCTCTTCGTGCCTCGAAATGTATCTATCAAGGGAACATTTGCACTGTCCCCTTCACATTCTTCCACCTTAGCATCACTTGGAACATCCACCATGTCTGTGGGTGGGTTCTCTATCTCTTTTTTCGTACTTATTTCTCTCGTGTCCTTCTTCTGATATTTCTTCCAATCATTCTTCATGCGTGACTTATATGTAGATGGCTTGGGCGGGGCAGAGGGGGTCGTACCAACATCTGTCACCGCGGTCAACCAAACAAGGGGCCATCTTGTTGTAACCCGTGCAAGATCTTCTTTTGTCACCAGGTATGGAAGGTCATACCAGACTCCTACCATGTTTGCCTTTGCAAAAATGATGACATTTTGGAATGTCACCTTGAAATATACTACATTCTTGTACTGATCATACAAGGTTGGTGACATGCACGGTTTATAGTGAATCGCCTGATACAACTGTGTCTCAAAGAGAACCCAAAAAATTTTGTTCTCTGTCACCCTTGTTGGAACCTTTGTTGCCCAGAGTGATGCGTAGCACGTGGCTTCACATAATTCTGGCTCAATATTTGGCAGCTTAGACTACATTAGTGGGTTACATCCAATCAAGGAAACAAGCAGCAATAACCAAGTATAGTGAAAAAGCTTTCCATCTTCTTGCAATTCTCTTACGCTCTCTAAGAAATCCTGGCAGAGGTATTTAGCCCAGTTATACTGAGCCCCTTTTTCACATTGCACATCCAGCGCACTAACTAGTGTTGGTAATTCCTTGGCACGATAATTCTTTATCATTTTGCATGCTAGGATAAATGTGCCAAACTTAACCATGGGGTCATTTGTTTCATTGACTACGAACCCCTGGGTGTTTCTGTTTACCCCATATTTCTTCTTCACATCCTCTGCAACCTTATTCTCTTGACCCTTTCCTCCAAAGGTCATCGTAGGGTCCTCTCCTTGATAGGGAAAATTAGTAATTTGATGAATGAGTGCTTATTTGATGGGAAAGGGCATTCCCAGCCAAAGGAAATTGTTGTGCACCAGGGCCATTAGCTGCCACACACATATATCATTAATATGGTTTCTCTTAAAGTGTGAGGTCATCAAAAGGTTCAATAGCCTCAACTACTAAGATCCTAGGACCCACATCATTGGCTAAATTTTAATAACTCCTCCCTCATAGGGCACTAACACCAAATATTATGATGACACAAGCTCTGAAAACTTTTCACGGTCCTCGAAGCCTAATATTCCATCTTCAACGTGGGGTTTTTCGCCAATATCTCACCCTCAAATGGCACATTCTTTGGAAGCAAGGGTGTATTTTTGTGCGACTTGACCTTATCCAAGTCCTCGGTCACCTAAACTCTTGGTTTGCATGGTGCCATGTACTTGGACAACCGTGAGATTGGGTCAACCTCCTCAAGAATATATTCTTCCACTATCTTGGGTTCTTCGGCCATTGGCCACTTTGATTGACGCTCTGCACGGGAGAGCTTTGGATTTTGATTTGGCTTTCGAGTGGACTTTCTAGTCCCCTACAACTATCCCTTATTCTGCTTTGGTGGTTGTGGAGTCTTATTAGCTTCTAGTGCAGAGGGAGTAGCTTCTGTGGCAATCATAGCTCTAGGAATTAAGTGACCTAACACTCGTTTTTGCAGTGTTTCTTCAAAATTTTAAAAAGGCTCAAACATAAAAATAAATAGTGGAAGAAAGAGAAAACAGTTCAATGTTCTCAGGTCAATGAGGAAGCAAGAGGATCGAATGAAGCCCTGCATGCCATATTTATATGGATGGCATGGCCCAAACGACCTTATTTCCATTGTTTCTGCTTCATAAATGCTAAAACGACTCCAAATCTAGCATAATATTCTCAATAAATGCAAGTTATCCGCTCCTCGAAATGGTAACCAAACTCGCTTGTCTAGATTTAATACTCCAATGTCTAGTTTTTGGGTACTCTCCGATGAAAACATCCCCGTAGTGCAATTTTTGTGCTTGCTTCGTATATACCTATGCTTCCTCAAACTTCATCGCACAATATATTTTTTACCACTTCTGACATACTTCTTTAGAGTCCTGCACCCTATTTTAATTTTCCAATGCACTAAGAAATTCCTCCGACCATATATTCATTGAGCGCGTGTAGGGATAGGGTTGTCCCTGTAAGGTTTTAAATGACCGTCATTCACATATCGAAGAAGTAATTCACTAGTCAATGTAGCCAACTGAACCAAACCTCCTTCAGTGATTTCCTTGATAATGTAAGGCACGATCCAGTGCATTTGAAATTCCTTGGAAATTGCACAAACTTACTGTCATATAGGAAAACCAATTCCTCCTTCTTAAAGATCATATGTCTGATATGTTGGTTATGCCAAGTATTTTTGCACGCTTTCTATACCTATTGATGAAAACCAGAAATGAATCTATCTTCTTCCAGCACAACCAGCTGTGACATCCTTTCTTCCATAATTTCTTGATCAACCATGTTTGTTATTGCAGAAATGCGCAGACTAGGAATAATGTGTTCCATCGGCATAAAAACCTCCTACCCATAGACCAACCTGAAAGGAGTTTGTCTTGTTAGCTTCTTGCATGTGGTCGTGTATGCCCATAGAAAAACAGGTATGTGCACATCCCAATCATTACAGTTAGCATTACATATCTTTGTAAGTGCATTCCTCGAGATCTTATTGAAGGCATCTACCACCCCATTTTCCTGTGGATGATATGGTGCACTATTCTGATGGTGTATTTTGAAATCAACAGTCAATGCTTGAATGGTCTCATTCAGAAAATGTGTACCTTGGTCACTCATCAGAATTTTAGGGCATCCAAACCTCGTCAACATGTTTTTAAACATGAAGTGCATAACCATCTTTGTGCTACAATCCTTCACAAGTTGAGCTTCTGCCCATCTATTAAAGTAGCCTATAGTAGTGATGATATAGCATGCTTGAGTCGTCTTCCCTAGAGGGTTAATTGGCCCTACAAAGTCGATTTCCCATTTTTCAAAGGCCTATAGAGTCACTTGGGGATGTAATGGCATTTAATCTCTATGTGAGAGCCTCCCAGTTCTCTGACATACATCACAAGCATGAAAATACTCCTTAGAATAAGTGTGCACCGTGGGCCACCACAACCCAACTCTCAAGATCTTCTACCTAGTGGGTTTTCCAGAGTAATGATCTCCTCCAACACCTCCATGTGCTTCTGCTAGTATATTGTGCCTTTCAAATTCAGGAACATACCTCCTCAGAACTTCATCAACTCCCAGCTTGTATAATTGTCCTGTGATCAAGGTATCCACATCACACGCTCCCTCACAGTGTGGAAACCTAGTTCCAACACCCCCCCATACTGCATCGGGTGAGACTTTAGTCTACTCATGCATATCACTGCCAAAATGGACATTAGTTGCGGGATTTTGTTGGTTGTACAGAACACTCTAAACTTTGTTCAAGACCCCTCAAGCCAACAAATGGTTCTGTTGTCGGGACTTGAACTTAGGTGTATCGGGTGAGAGCCGAGTATCTTGACCAGCTAGACTAGAACGAAAATGTAATAACCCTTGTGCATTTATAGATATCTATCCTTAACAGAAATCATAACCAATAATGAAATACTTGTGCAAATACAGGAATCTATTATTATATGTGTAACTTCAAATAAATGTAGATTCATTAACAACAACAAATATACAAGAAAACCAATGCATTAACACATAAATATAGAAATCATACAAGTAGATCACAATTCATAAAACTATTCTCTTTATTAATAGATCTTCAATTAGTACAGTAATCTTCTCTTATGCACACAGCAGTAGGGTCCTTGCACACAAATCACGGATAGGTCTCCACGCACATAGCCAACAAGAGCCTATCCAACCCAAACTAACACAAAATTTCCCAAAATCAGACAAGATATTCCAAAATGATATTCTATGATAAGATTATATGTCTCTAACTTGAATTGACTCATACATGTTTATAGGACTAATACATGCAAATACCATGGTCTCAAACCGTGGTTTAAGCCCCATGTTTTCCCTTTTTCTCGTTACAATGATAAAGGAACTTTGACCCGCCCCAAAGTTCCTTGACTTTTCTGCGTGCAATGTGTTTTAACAAAACTTAACCAAAATTATACCCAAAACTTGACCCTAGGTGACCCAAACCCAACACTTTCCAACAAGCCTAGGGTCGTATGGAACAACCTATTATGAAGAGACGATCACATGATAAATTCACATATGCATCATCTCCTGGAAGAAGCAACCCCACACTATCATGACCTCCTTGCCAGGAACATTCAAAAATAGCTCACTTGTGCCAAGGGAGAAGGTGCCTAACACAAAGTTTATCTCTTGAACACATAGGTTCTCAATGAGATGGAAGAATGGGTACCAGACACTAGACACACTCATGATAGGTTTAATCAGTAGATACAAACAATCAACCTATACTAGCATATGAATTTCTTTCTTAGAAAATCCTATTCGATAGATAGAAGCATCAAGTCAATATCCTCCATTCTCTTGACCACCTGCACCTGTAAATGAAGGACCTAGATGGATCGAGGGAGATCATAGAGAAACATCTTGGAATACTTCCCTTAATGAGGTATCGTTGTTGTAGATAACAAGGAACCCATCTAGGTGGCTGTGACAAACTCCAATTCATTGTCTTGATAGTATCCCATGGTTTCACTTTCTGGGTTTTAGCTCCTATTGTTTAATTTAGGTCGACTAGGCCTCCTACTCTATTGTATGGTATATTTTTGTCATCCCTCCTTTCCTATCTGTACAAAGAGACTAATTTTTGGTTTTGTAAATTATACCCTATGATAGACTAACCTAATACTTTTAGCACGATTTTGTAACTACTAGTTTTGAAGGAAATATAATTTTACCCCACACAAAAAAAATTGTCATAAATGTCATAGTTTTAAGTTTTACCAATGTATAATTAAGTGCTACAAACATATTTGCAATGGAAAAGACACATTAACACATATATTTTATTATGGAAATCCAAATTAGGAAAACCAACAAGAGAATAAAGATTTTCCAAAAAAGAGAATAAAGATTTTACAAACAATTCAATCTTGGTAAATTCATAGTTAGGTAGAAAATGAAATTGATTCAACTGCTTAATTTGAATCAATAGGAGAAATAAGTGATAGAGTAGATTAGATTTTTCATAAATAAATAAAAATAGATGTGGGTTTTCTAGCCTAAATGCACCCCTAGAACAAAGAAGAAAGAATGTTATTCTAGCAAAAGAAATAAAATTTAATGGGTAGGTAGAATTGTTTTTGGGACCTTGAAAAAGATTAAAATGGTTATCCTAAGTTCTATTTCAAAATGTATTTATGCACATAATAAGGAAAAGTGATAACATTACTTTATCCTAACTTTAAACATTTGGGCACATAAATGAAAATATTGGCACACTGGCCATATATCCAAAGTTTCACTTTAATCCAAATATACCGCTACTCGAAAACTCTTCAAATCAATTGACTTTAAATCCCGCCCATCTATCCATCATCCATTTCACCTCCCTCCAAATCTGCGGCCCACATCCACTTTCAGACCCCCCTCTCCATCTGAGCTTTACCACCCAGGGGGGTTCTAAAAATATATTTTTTAGGCTTTGGGCCCACAACTATGTGGTGACTTCTTTGTATTTCGCACCCCCCTCCACTCATACCACTTACCAATTGATACCCCCTTGAAAAATACTTTTCTCCGCAATACCAAAACCACTTACCTATCCGTTACACCCGTCAGTCCTGTCGTGTAAGCTCATATACCCGTTCCCAATCACATCCCTTCCAATAGTAATGAATTTGTTAGTGCATTCAATTAAACTAATGACCGTTAATATAATGGATTTGTGCCATAATCAACAGAAAAATGAAATTGTCTATAAAACAATGCACTATAACAATTTTAAACCCTTACTGTGCTAAATTCTCTATGAATTCAATTTTTTTTATAGGTTTACAGAGATTTAGTTCGACTTATTAGTTCATCGCCAACCAAATCAACTACATCCACCTCACCTCCTTCAACCAATCCAGATCTCTGCACATACTTGGTGAACCTGATCCTTTCTTAAATTCCTTGAATTCCTTTGAAACAGTTAAATATGCCTCTTAAAAATAAAAACTAGGAGGATTCATCTCACCCTTTGATCCATCCTCTTGTTGATTTAGACCATGTCCCCCTAGCGGACAGAGACTATAAGATCAGTGAAACTCTTTGTGAATTTCAACTTTTCGAGATGTATTGTGGGTTACAGGATAATTACATGGATAAATCAGATGATATTTGACTTTAGGAGTAAAACTTTCGTCAATATATCTTCCCCCATAATTTCAGTGCCCCTGAGTTCATCCGTAAATGTCAAGTTTACTATCTACCCGGTCAAAGAGCCATAATTTCCCACACGGTTGAAATCCTTTTCACCATCACTGCATAATCCATTGATCAGATGATGCATGCCCCCTCTATGAAAAATAGCACCCCTTTTTCCCTAGAAGCCCTCAATGAATTATATCAGAAGCTAGATTTTTCCAAAAGGGATAAAACCTTTGACCTTTTCCTAGCTGAAGACACTCAGTTGTCTAAGAAGAACCCCCCATACCCTTTCTCCATATTCCCTGACAAAGCCACGAAAATTATAATAGTCATTCCATACCTCCTTGGCTACTATTCTGATCAATGTATAGATGAGCCCATCATAGGTTTCCTCTACATATTTTCCACAGATTCTAAACCATCTATCATCTTTAATTTTAGCCAATTCCTGTTAGACAATATTCATGACTAGTTTGTCAAATTTCAGACAGAAGAGGGGTTCTAATACTCCTATGTTTAATTTTACATGTTTTTATATTATCAGGCAGATAGGTTTAAATTTTATATGAATAAATTGGATGATGATGGCAATCTACAGTCAATCATCTTCTGGACCACATTGGTCATTTTTGTGGTGTGTTTGGTGCATGTATGTACGAAATCACACCAGTTAAAGGGGTGTGGTTTACCCCTTTAAACTATTGGTAACAAGCAGAAAGAAGTGGAGTAAATGAACATACTATATACAAGAATAAGCATGCAAATGTAATCTAAAAACTAAGCTAAAACTAAACATAAATAAACAAAAGCTCTGAACGAGTCAAACGACACAATAATGAAAATGGTGGCTCTAGGCCCCTCTTATTGAGCACTGGTAGTAAGGAGAAGAATACTTTACCCTCTTTCCAAAGGGCCCCTAGACAATGGTTCTAGGTCTCTAGGCAAGGATGTGATTATCCCAAGCTTGCCTCGGTGCAGTCTCCCTCTCTTTCTACTGTGTGGACTGATCTTGTTAGATGGCCAACAAGTGAGTCCCCTCTGTCTGTAGCTCCGGGTCACACACTGCTGGTATTTCTTGGGAAATTCTGGCCAGCATAACAATGTGATCACCAATTGTTCATCTCATTTTTCCTTTGCTTTATGTGGTCTCGAATGATAATGTGCATAATCAACATTTAAGACTAGTTCAAATTTGATTTTCCTTAAACCTTTGATATTTTTAAATACTTTTTGGATCCTGTAATGTCTTCCAGCCCTGTAAATCCTTTGGCTTGGCATTAATTAATGTCATCTTCTACTATAGGATTTTCCAGTGTTAACAGTTTCCCCCTAATGTGTGAGGTCTAGGAAGGAATGTATAGCTGAAATACATTATAGTTTCTTTTTTGTATCGTGCGTAGAGAGAGAGGGAGAGACCTGCATGAAGCCTTGGGATTTAACACACCGTGCACCATTTCCAAGAATGATCAAGTCTAAGGGATCCCTGCAAGCAAATACAATTTACAATACTTATACAAAATTTCAATGAGGCAGACATGTCCCATGCTCGTGATGCTATGGCTAGTTAACAAAATTGATAGATATATTTTCTGTCTGCATCACTACTATGGTAGTGATGTTGGTGGTTGTTGACAATGACTGCTGGCGTCTGCAGGGGCATTTTTTATTTTTCGATAGGTGGAATATGGTACCCATATGCGTAATCTTGGTATGGCATATAGCTGTGCAATGTACACATAGGTGTTGTTTGGGACCTTCCCGTGTAATCATTGTTGAGAGAGACACTTATGGAGGCACGGGTCTTCGAAGGATCTAATAAAAGTGCAATGGTTGTGAGGTACGATACCAGCTTGACATGAAAGATTTTGTCATAGTAAAATGTCCAGAGGATCAATGACATCTATGGACAATGAAGTCTCCCACAGTGCCACCCAAGGATTCCCCTTTACATGGAGAGGGGTGATCCAAGGTACCACTTCCTTTTTGGAATATAGGTGTTGAAGTCAACAAAAAGGAAGCCTCAACCAAACGAGGGTTCGCTGATATGAGGGATCAAGGACCTAGATGTGGTGGGTTTAACATAGGCATGTTGGTGAGGGGTGACTAAAAATTGATGATGGGGATTCAGTGGCTCGAGGTCGGAGTATACTTAAGAAGCTTGGCGGCAGTCATAGTTATTTCTAAAGGGGAAAATCCCTGGAGTCGGTAGGAAATCTAGGGTGGGTGTAAACCGGCTATGAATGTCATGGTGGTTTGTACGTGGGGGGTGAAATACTCTAACCAAGGGTGTTCAGGGATTTCTACCATGGGAGAAAAGATGAAATGCAAGGGTGAGGAGATGAAGTGCATTATTTGCAGTCTTTGTACACTTACCAAAAGAATAAAATAATAGGGTTTGGTTTGTACAAAACAGAGAGACGAGTACCCAAAAACATGAAAAGTGTTCCCTCACTGATGGCGTGAGGAAGGTGTTTTGCTGAGGGTGGGGGTCCCATTGGTTTGCTTCATGTGCGGGGTTGATGAAGTAGATAAAACAAGTGTCCCAGATGGGATTATGCTGGTGGAGGTATGATGGGCCAAATGCGAGGCGCGGTGGTGAACTTTTGATCTACTTGTACAACATGGTCGTCCGAGAAGGGGGTTCTGGTTTTTATGGTAAACTTGACCTTGTGCATGATGGATGGATGGGCACAAGGTGCTTCCCAGACTGAAGTGGTATGGCCATGGCATCACTTATGTTGTGATATATGGTCTACTTTAGGTGACGAGTGCCATGGAGGGGAGGCTCTATCAACCAATGCAGATGTTTATCATGTGCAGGGTGAGGTGATGATAAACACGATCACATATGAGGACCCTATGGTTTATTTCTGATGGAGAAATGATGTCAGGATATGCAAAGTTTTCTGGGACTCTATCATATTGGGGGTATAATGATATCCACTCTGGAACTTTCAGGAGATAATATTGTGAATGGTTTGCGGGATTTTCTTGCAAAAAGAACTACCTCAAGTGAAACCATATTATTTTAATCAAATATTATTGAAAGGCATGAGCTTTAAAAAGGAAGATGAGAGAGGGCATACCTGGCAGCGCTGAAAAATTATTTTTTCTAGAATGCGAATGTGTGGCATTGCTTCTATTCATCACAGAGTGCTTATCACAGTATTTCTTTCAGGCTGGTGATCAGATACTCTGAGCTCCAGTTTTCCCTTAGGAGTTGTTACTTGGCTCCTAGTTTTGATTTCAGTTGGGGTTTCCCCCAGACTAATATCAGGGGGGGTGTTGTCGGTTACTGCCCCCTCTCGAGGATCTCCCTTTTGCTTGTTCGTCGGCTTCTTTTTGCAACATTTGGAGGATTGTCATAATTCTCCTAGCTGTATGGTTGCTAATGAGCCTAGGAATGGTTGCACTAGATTGACCGGTACATTACGTTGTGCCATTGGTCCAATCTGTACGGGGAATGGGGGATATCGGTTCCCTTGTCCCTAGTTGGTATATGAGTGCTGGAGTGACTTTCATGATAGCTAGGTTGTGATACGCCCTAAGTATAATCATATGAGTATCCAGGGTATTGATTACTGCTGCCTAGGTGTCCTTGGGCTAAAGACCCGATCGAACCATCTACATAATTGACGTGCATGGTGCTACTACTACCTAGGTGATCTTGGGAAAAATACCCAATCAAACCGTCTGCAGAATCAATGCGCATATGGTACTACTGCTGCCTAGGTGATCTTGGGTTAAATACCCGATCAAGTCATCCATATAATATACCTACCTAGTAACTCCTAAGTACCATGGGTGTTACTGCTGCCTAGGTGATCTTGGGTAAAAGACCCGATCAAGCCATCTACAGAATCTACCTATCTGGTAACTCTCTGAGTATCATGGGTGCTACTGCTACCTAGGTGATCTTGGGTCAAAGACTCGTATCAAACCATCTGCAGTAGACGACATGCCTGGTAACTCTTCGAATACAGATTACTATTGCCTAGGTGACCTTGGGTCAAAGACTCGATCATACAGTCTGGAGTAATAGACGTGCATGATAACTCAAGAGGATGTGGCAACCAGGTTACCCTGTCCCTGGTTGGTGTATGGTGGCTTGGGGGGAGGAGGGACAAGTGATTCTTTTTCTGGTGACCTTCGCTTTTCCTGTAGGTACAATATTGTACGAGGTTCATTTAGGAATGGATGGGTGGAGGGATCCTCTTAATAGGATCACTCGATGGCATGTAAGGTGTCCCTATATCGTGGAATATCAGGGAAATTGGTGGTAGGTTTCTTTTTACGGGAACGCGGCTTCGAGATGTCTATTTTGGAGCTAAGGAGTGGTTTTAATTCATCCAGCTCCTAACATATATGGGTAGGATGACCTATTACATCACATATGTTGCAGACTGGTGATTCCTATTGGATGGTGGGTGTCACCATCTTATTTCCTCTCTTCTTGGTTTTCTTAGCTATAATCACCAGTTTTTCAATGGGAACTTCCTTTGTAGGGGTGGTCTCAGCCGTTTCTTGGACGGGTGAGGGCTCCTTAAGACTGAGGGGATTCAACCCTGTGGCAGTCACATGGGTGGCTCCTGTTTCGAAAGGGGGAATGAGATACCAAATTGGGAATGCTAAATATATGCTGGGTAATACCAGTGTTGCCAAAACCTGCTAGGAGACGAAGCTAGCTAGGGGGTAGAGGAAAGGGGTTTGGGAGGTGGCGTAGGCTAGAGAGGTTGTCGTGGCCAATGCCTCGGTATCGTTACTACTTGTGTCTGTGTCCTGACTAGCCTCGGCACTTGATGTGGACATCATGCACACTGGGGTTCCTGTGACATGGGGTGATGCCTCAGGGATAATGGGAGGATCTCCTAGGAATGACCCTAGAACGGACGATGTTTTGAATTTTCCATGTCCATATTCTTGGTTACGTGAAAGACCATTTGAGATTGTATCTACATAGGGTATAATTACATCCATGTTGGTTAGGGGATGCTTCTTGTTGTGTGTCAGCTAGTCTATGGTAATGATGCAGTCCTCATGGGGGAACATCATAATGTGGAAGACAGAGGAGGCTGTGGTAGACATGGCATACATATAACTCCATCCGAGGAGTATATTGTAATCCAAGTGAGCATCCAAGAATTCAATGTCTATGTGGACCGTCTTTCTAGCTAAGCAGATCAGGATAGTTTGGTAGAGACGAATGGGGGTCAAGGGACGGCTGTCGTATGCTCGAATCGTGATGACTGAGGGTTTTAGTTTGGGAGAACCTAACTTCTACCAAACAATTTTGGACATAATGCATGTGGATGCACCCTCATCTATGACACATCGGTGCATAGTGATATTCTACATCGCCACTAGTATCTAGAAGGAAACCATGGAAGGAAGTCAGGGGGTGGCTTTGTCTAAGTCAAAAGCCTTTAGGTGTGTATCGGTAGGGTCGATAGCGCCTAATGTGGAAATTAGAGCTTTCCATTGTTTTGGGCATGCCTGTAAAACTTCCAAAGCTAACATAGCAGCGGGGGATTGTGCTAAATCATCCACAATGCTATAATTATGGGCCACTTTGGAGTAGTTTTTTTCTTGCCTATAGGTCCCTTTTCCATCTTTGGCAATGGTTCTATAGGCATATTTGAAATGGTTTAAGGTGCAGTTGGTGCACTAGTACTTTCCCCTAACATATTGGTGTCTGGTGGGGTGTCGTAGTTGCGATTTCATGTTTGGAAAAACATCTCTTCTCCAGTCATGTAGATTTCATGGCTTCTTTTCCTGGAATCATTTGTATTTTGCTGGTGATTGCTTACTGTCCCTTGGTTGGGGAAATTTTCTTGCATCATGGCTGGTTGCTGGGAAGATCCTCCTTGTCCTCGGTTACTCTGTAGCTTCTTTAGCTGAGGGAGATTGGGACAGTGGTGATTATAGTGCCTGTATTCACCACATATTGAACAGGAATGGTTTTTTCGAAAAGGTGGCCTTTTTCTCTGTCGTTGGGCATTTCTTGGCTCTTGATTCCGATTCTATTTGGAGTTACCTCCAATCTAGGATCACGATGGGCACTGTTGGTTGCTTCCCCCCTGTCTAGGGTTCCCTTTTGGCTTTTTTTTGGATTTTTTCTTTACCACGTTAGGAGAGTAGTTCTCCTGGTTATATTGGTGTGGTTAGTTTTGGGATGGCTGCAAAAATTTCAACTGTGCATTGTTTTGCATAGGTGGGTCGTGTGCTAGGGACTAAGCGTAATGCGGGTTTGCATCTAATTATTGGAGGGGATTTCTTCCATCAGTTTTTATTTCTACGTATTGATTCCCCTGATCCAAAGGATAAGGTCCTCCCTGGTGATACGCTTGCGCCCTATTAGTCAAATTTTGCTGAGGCATATGATGACTTTGAAAACCGGGTTGAGGAACGTTCTAGGTAGAACTATATGTGTAATCAGGGTTTTGACTGCTGCTGCCTAGCTAACCCTGGGTCATTGACCCAATAAGCGTATCTGCAGAGTTCGACGCACCTGATACTTCTTGATAAGTTTGTAGGCACGGGGCATTAGGCAGGATGTTATAAATGTATCCTGACTACATATAAATCAGCTCGATCTTTTGGGCTTTGCTGATTGCGTCCTCTTTAGATGTGGGATTTTGCTGCGCCACATCCTTTGAAATCTCTGCCGTAAGAGTTTTCAAGAACAAATCTAAGAGAAACCGATCGTCAAGTTTAGCTTTACATAAAATACGACGCTACCTCCATTCATGGAGATGGTTCAAGATGTAGATCACAGGGGTTTGTCTAAAATGAGTCAGTAATTCCATTCTGGAATCATGGTGAATGGGTAGCTGAAAATATGTTAGGAACGCAGTAGCAAGGGAGCTAAAGGTTCCATGTGAAGCTGAGGGTTTCTCCACATGCCATTTTGTGACCAGTCCAATGAGATTGCGTTGAAATAATCTCAGTCGAATAGTGAAACACATATTTCATTAAATTTCGAATTAAATAGTGGATCTAGAATTTCAAAATAACCAAAAAACTCAATTTTGGTGGTGTCCTTGTAATAAAAAATTTCCAAATTTAATGAAATATGTGTTGTGTCATCAATGATACTGTTCGATGAGCTCCACAGGTGAAAGGTCATGACATGATTACCTGGGTCTTTCGCTTGCTTGACTTTGAACTTTGGTATATTTGAAGGGAGATTCGTGGGCATGAGAGGTCGTGTAGGATCATGTGCGATGGGGTCATTCATTAGCTTGGTTAAATCAGGTAGATTCAACAAAGCTAAGAAATGTGATTGAGAGGTTGACGCCATTTCAATGCGTGAAGACACAAAGTTCTGGTTAGAACGATGGTTAGTCTACGACGTACCCTGCTATGTATTTAGCTGGCTTCCCGAATGGGACACACTCCTCGTGAGAGGAGTGGTATGTGGTGTGGTGTTTGGAGACCGTCTAGGGTTCCCAACTGTGGCTACCCCAATAAAGGACGAACCAATGATAGTGGCAGTGTTCCATCTTTGATGCCTGAATGGCGAAAGACCTGGAACCCCTACCGGTAATGGGGGAGGTCCAAAAGACGCCTGGATCGACAAGGTTCCGTTGGGACCTGTCAGGTGTCACCCAGATTTTGGAAAACTTTGAGAGGATAGAGTCTATGATCAAAGAAAACTTCTTACCACATACATAAAACAAATCAAAAAATAAAATAGATTTCCTTTTAAATTAATTTATGTGATCAAGCAATCAAAAAAGTGGTTTTTGTTAATTTGTGTATGATACTCAAAATACTAGAAGACATATGCATCCTCACACACTTAACAGTAACTGGGCCTTGAGAATATTTCTTTCGAGTGCTGGCACAATGTCCCGTAAGAGCTAGCGACGCCCCCAATCAGTCGAAGAGAATCCACCAAGGTAAGGGTAGAGGGTCTGGTGCTTGCCTGCACTATCACCTATAAGGTAAAGGTTGCCCTAGTTTTTGGACACTAAGAACCATCGTCCCATGTCAGCGTTCGATCCTTAGGCTTCTTGGTAGTCAGCTAACAGTAATGAGTATCAGTTGGGTCAGGTAGCCCCAACTGATACTGCACGAACTACGCCTAAGCTTAACCCCCTTTGAAACGGGTCTCTGTCGTGCTCGGGGTTCCTTTTCCATGGGCTGATAGGTGGATTTGAAGCTCCCTAAATACACAACTTCTATGTTTCAATATGAATTATTATCAAGGTGGCTTATTGGATTCCTATCCCCTTGATCCTAACTTAAGCTATAAATTATTTTGTGGCCCCTCTGGGGAGAATTTAGTGAGTTTGGTTAAGTTAGTTTTAGGTGTCTTTGCTTCGCTTAGTGGGTGAGTGTGTGTGAGAATAAGGTGGAAAAGTGCATAGTTTGAATGTGTGGATATCATTGATCCTTTACAAAATTTCCTATTTAAACTATGTTGTATTGTTCCTGGCTCAAATGGAAAACATGTGTGGATAATGGGCTGCTTTCAAATTTTCCTAGTTAATCTATGTGACTAACTATAGGGAGATGGCGAATTGTGAATATGGAATGTTCATATGCTTACCTAGGATCACCGGAGAGTGCAAAGGTAGCAGATATTACTTTCTCTTCTATAAAAAATTCAATCCTAGTCCTGCAATTCCTAGTGAAAAAATTGAACTAAAATAAAAAAAATTTACACTAAAACAAAGAAAACTAGTTATGCATGCATGGTCTTGGGCCACTTGCTTGGACTAGTTATCTAGGTGTAAGTACCAAAATTCGAAAAATATAAATTTTTTGGAATGCAAGTTACTTTTCCCCCTACTTAAACTATGTGAAGATTTTGCAAAAATCAACTTGAAGTAAAACTGACACTAAGCCTACAAAAAGCAGCTAAAAGTGAGTTTTAGAAAGTTGTAGGGTACCACAACCAGTGCTGGCAGATGCATTAGGGACTGCCAAGCACCTTACAAGCAGAAAAAGACAGAATTTAGGGAGAAATTTTTCATTCTGTAAATTTTGCACAAAAGGTTGAGACAAGTGTGCCTTCTACGCATGGGTCAACATTGAGTGCGCGCCCTACACGTCTGTGGAGGAGAAATGCGTGCAAATTCCTGCAAGTAAAAAAAAATTAGGAGCTGATCTTCTTCAGTCTATCACTCGGGGTGAATCCAGGGACTACAAGAGAGATCAGAGGACTATCAGCTTCACTCCACAACATAGACAAAGGTCTCTTGCAAAAGAAGACACAACCACATAAACTTGGTAATAACATGTTAGTGGAGTTTCCAATCCTATTGTGGTGTGTTTGGCACACATATGTATGAAATCACACCAGTTAAAGGGGTGTGGTTAACCCCTTTAAACTATTGGTAACAGGTAGAAAGAAGTGGAGTAAATGAGCACACTATATACAAGAATAAGCATTCAAATGTAATCTAAAAACTAAACTAAAACTAAACATAAATAAACAAAATCTTTGAATGAGTCAAATGACACAATAATGCAAATGGTGGCTCTAGGCCCCTCTTATTGAGAGCTGGTAGTAAGGAGAAGAATACTTTACCCTCTTACCAAAGGGCCCCTAGACAATGGTTCTAGGTCTTGATGCAAGGATGTGATTATCCCAAGCTTTCCTCAGTGCAGTCTCCCTCTCTCTCTACTATGTGGACTGAGCTTGTTGTATGGCCAATAAGTGAGTCTCCTCTGTCTGCAGCTCTGGGTCACACATTGCTGGTATTTCTTGGGAAATTCTAGCCAGAATAACAATGTGATCACCAATTCTTCATCTCATGGTGGCTTTATATGGGGGATCTCAAATCCTCCTTCCCTCCCTTGGTACATTGTGGATGGTGACCCA
Organism: Pinus albicaulis; assembly: GCA_034641835.2. NCBI lineage: Eukaryota > Viridiplantae > Streptophyta > Pinopsida > Pinales > Pinaceae > Pinus > Pinus albicaulis. The sequence continues at coordinate 10,405,518 of CM076577.1, forward strand.
AGGGAGAGGTATGATTCCTTTGTGTGCTCCAAATATCCCATTGTGTGCTCACATTGTGTCTAAGGAGTCATTGGTGGTTGTCCTTAGGTGATTTCAAGTAAGGAGTAAATTGTCCTTTGCTTTATGTGGTCTCGAATAGTGACATTTTTCCACTCTTAGGAATGTGTGCTTATCAGGCCAAAAGGTGTGCAGAAGGCGCTCTTCTCAAAGGATAATGCACGTAATCATCATTTAAGACTAGTTCAAATTTGATTTTCCTTAAACCTTTGAGATTTTTAAATACTTTCTGAATCCTGTAATGTCTTCCAGCCCTGTAAATCCTTTGGCTTGACATTAATTATGTCATCTTCTGTTGTACGATTTTCCAATGTTAACAGTCATGAAAGAGAAGAAAGAGTATTCATGTGGATAGTTCATTGAATTATTTGTACATCTAGCTATGAGCCTTCTAAGCAGTACAGTTGAGCCAAGAATTAATGAATACATAAAAATTATTTTTCATTTATCAGATCAAGCCAAAACAGGGGATTGGTATTTATACCAGAACTACACAGAAATGAGAGTATATGGCTGTGAGTTTGCTTCTTACAAAATTCCAAAATTCCTCCCAATGAGGATTTTTGCTCTGGAGTACATTAGAGAGATGTTGAATGCTGATAAAATCCATTTTGTATCAGCAAAGAAGAGATCACAGTTTAGGATTAAAACACAAATTCAACCATTCATTTGCAAAAGTGGGTCACGAGGTGAGGAAGCAGAGAATATCTTGAAGAAAATTAAATTATGCCTGCGCTTTACCTAGTCCTATGATCCCTTGGGAAGTATTTCAAATATGAGGGTAGAAAACGAGAGTACTCCTTACATACACACCCATAGGCCAGAGATAAAGAAGTATATGAACTAGTTGGAATGGGCTTAAAAAACTTTGCAGGAAGCTGAGGAGCAGCTAATCTCAACATCAACATCATAGACTCATGTCCCATAGGAAAAAGTAGGAAAAAGGAAGAGAGAAGAAGAGCCACCTTTAGTGACTGACACTACAAGAAAGGAACTCAATATATTGTATAGAAAAAGGACCAAAATTAATCCCAAAGCCAATATAAATAAATATTTAGAACAGGAGGTCGCTGTAATCACTAATGATACGCCTACATCTTCTAATTTGGTGGCCAATCCACCCTTTGTCCTACAAATTCTTCAACTTCATAGGACCAACAACAGGTCATTCAAACAACTAAAGTTGTCCAAGGGGAGAAAGAGTATACACTCTTTGATACATTCAGAGAAATAAAATTGAAGAATGAAATTTTGAAGAACAACACCTATAGTCAATTCTTGAAGCAGACTTCCAGTTCTCAAAGTAGGTTGGTGTCAACATTTGACTCTGAGAAAAGAAAAATAAAAATTTCCTTTCTTGAGGCACAAATTTCACATCCAAATACAACAGATGATTATAAGAAGACTTCTTATGAGTTTGACATAAAATACATTCATCCCATTGATCAAATGGAGATGCAAAAGAAAAGAGGTGAAATGATTTCCTCTAGTTTGATAAACACAACAATGGGTCTCTCTATGTTTCAGGTTTCTTTGGCCAACATCCAGTCACATCTAAAAATGGATAAAATTTCCTCTCTTACTAAGGATACAAGGATTAAATCCTTGGAAGACTTGGTAGTTAAGATAGGATATGATCCCTCTAACATGGATTCTTGAAAGGAGATAATTAAGAAGAAAAAATTTGACATAGCAGCATTAAGGAAATAGCTGAAGTTGTCAGCTACAAAATACCCTCTCACCAAGGACATTGAAGAGATAGAGGCTCAAAATATTGATATGATGAAGCTCATCATGGAGCAAAATTCATAGTTGAGAGAAATGGAGAAAGAAATGGAAAATATGATTAAAGAAATGGAGTAAGCTGCAAAAATTTCCATGGTTCCTTTGGATAGTGTACCTCTCATAGCCATCCCCACAGCTATAGCCTCTACAACACAAAAAGTAGATGGTGCAGAACAATTGACAAAGGAAGTTTAGAATCTGTCTATTCAGATAGAGGAAATAAAGAAACTACAGGATCAATTCAAAGTGTTGCAAGACCATAGATCAAAGAGTGAAGCCTCACATTCGAAAGAAATAGAGAGAGCTTAGAAATTAATAGAGAAATTGAAAAAATCATAGAAAGAATCAGCCATTGGAAAGACCTTGACCCAAGCCAAGGAAATCATCTGGGCAGATATCATGAGCTCCATTAATGAATTCTAGCCCTGCATCAAGATTATTTTTGAGAAAAATGAGTTTATTAAAAAGGCAAAAGATGCTATCACAGATATCAAAGGGGAGCTCAGGGATATGCCTACTACAAAAAATAACATTATCAAGTTCCTGAACTCCAAGAAAAGATACGAGTAAGATGACTTGAGAGTAGATGATAGAACAGAGACCATCATAGAATTAAATATGATTCTTACCTAGAAGAATCTGGTTGTTTAGTTGGAAGAGAAATGCCATGGTTTGGAGATAACAGTGAACAATTTTTTTCAATAGGATAGAGCCTTTAACACATAAGGGTCTTCCTTCTTTGTTTATTATTAATGATAATTTAGTAGCTTAGGAATACTATGTGAATAAATTAAAAGAAATTTCCAAGGATGGAACCGAATTCTCCATCATTAAAGGCAGTATAATAGGTAGAGCGTTTATGGAGGCAATCAGTAATGAATTTTTCATTCAACATGAAGTAAATCACATATTTGTGGTAAATCCCACCTTTGCTAGATATACTGAAGTTGATCAGATTTACCGAAAGGTAATCAAATTAACTATCCCAGACGAATATCGATGGGATAAAATATGTGAGCTATATAAGTACAGAGTAATTGAGAATAGTCAGCTACATCCAGGACATCAGCCAACACACCAGCCAGCCCAGCCCAGAAATAGGTCCACTTAGCAATTATTTCCTCCAAAGTAGTGCCAGTGTTCTAGATCATCTCCACCGAGCCTATTATTTTTTCACAGTTAGAGTTTATTGTTCAATTTTTTTCTAATAATACATTTTCAATTGAGATAACATTGATGTAATCGGTTTTGTAAAATTTAGTATAAATACTTCACTGTTCGAAGTATTATAGGTTGATTTATGAGTATATTTTTCCTACTCAGCATTGTAATTTTCAAGTTTTCTAGAGCATCGGTAATATAAGGACTTATTACAGGATTCATGTGGTGTATTTACTAATGAAGTTTTTCTTTTGTAACTGTGTTATTTCACTAATTTTCCTTTCTCTATAAATCTGAAAAATCTTAATTGTAAAACATAAACTGTGATGGATAGGATATGTTAATTAGAACACCTTACTCTATTTGTTTTCAACTTGCATTTTTTCTACTGAATTACGATTGAAGAATACTTAATTTCTTTTCAATATCTACTGAATTTCACTATTCTTCCACCTCCATAATTCATTTAAAATCTTAAAGGATACAGTTAATGCAACCTAGCTTACCTGATGGTAACTCTTTTAAATATTGATGTGAAACCAGTTATATTTTGAATCCATATCCCAATGGGAATATAGTCACTTAATCAACCAAAAAATCAAAATCAAACAAACAATCAAGTATAGACATAACTAGCCTAAGATTTATTAAAAAAAAGTTAAATTTTACAGAGAGATCGCTCTCTAAAGCTGGCAGGGCTAGATCCCAGCTTCCAAAGTGGTTTTGATTTTTTCCTCTATTTTTATTCTCACAGTCTCATAAATTACATAAAGATAACATAGTGGCAAGCATACTGGGGAAAAATTGAAAATATTGAAATTTTCTTCGAATTCATAACCCTGGTAAAAAGTGTATGATAGGAACATTTAGAGAGATTGTTTCCTTTTCATTTTTGTAAATAATTGTGTGTGTGCCTTACTTTTCAACTCTGGCTCCCAAAATATCCTACACCAGATCTCATCTTGATCCAAGGCTTGTAGTGATTGTTGATGACCCTGAAAATATGCTGAGAAGAAAAAGCATAGCAGAGGGCCAAGGAAGTAGTAGCCCTCGCCATAAAGCAGATTCACTCCCAAAATACTTTGCAACTCTACAAGACATTTAATTTGACTTACCTTTTGAACAAAGTTTATTTAGAACTAAGTCAGCCAATTGGGTAGATCAAATAGTGGTAGACCAAGCTACATTAAGATTACATTCCTTTGAAGCACAGTATGCTCCTCCTAATATAGACCTTCAGATTATTCAGGATTTTTATAAATTGCAAGGTTTAGTTTCAGGTATTGACCTTTCTATTCATGAGGCTTATGTCCAGTAGTTTTTAGAACTCTCTTCCTTCACTTCTTTTGCAAAATCATCCACCTCATCACAATCTGTGCATCCTAGATCATCTAGTCCTACCCCTTCTGTAGTTTCCACTACCATTCCAGTAGTTTCTCATCAAGCTCCTCAAACCTCATCCTCTCCCCAATATTTAGCCACAATCCAACCTTCATCCTCATGAAAACCTCAACCTTCAGTCTAGCTTCCACCTTTGATTCAACCTCCACTTGTTATCCAACAACCACCTTTGATCAATCCCCATAGTGTTCATCCTCATATCCATTTAATGTCATCTATATATGCTCCCCTTGTTCTTCAAGCCCCTTTAGCAAACATGCCACGGGATTATCAAACAATAATTCCACAATTTGATGGAACTGGACCTATCACTGCCAAATATCATGTAGATAGGATGAATGATAGTTTTGATATTCAGGAAGTAGATGAGGAAAACTTAAAAATGAGGTTGTTTGCACAAAGTATCACTAGAGAGGTTAGGAAATGGTTTAAATCTTTGCTTGCTACTAGCATAAATGATCTCCCTGCATTCCATCAGACATTACTTAATTGGTGGGAAATTAAAAAGAACCCTCTTCAGATCATATCTGAGTATGAAAGCATTGGGAGGGCACCAAGTGAAAGTGTTCAAGACTATTACACTAGATTTAATAGTGTATACAATGCATTTCCTGCCAAAATTAAACCACCACAAGGTTTTTCCTTAATTAAATTCTCAGATGGATTTGAGGAAGATGATTCTTACCATGTTAGAGATAGAAATTCATAAAAATTAGAAGAAATGCAAAGGGATCTAGTGAGTGTAGAATCAAATCTGTTAGAAAAGAGGGCTATAAATAGGACTGAAAGGAGAGTGGCCATGAAAGAAGAACCCTCAAATTCTTCTGTTGATGCCAAGATTTATTCATTAGTGAAAACAGTAGAAAGAATGATGGAAATGATTAATTTAAATGAAATGGTTTCTCCAAGAGAAAATAATCCTGCACCTCAAAATCGTAATCAAAACCTTAGAAGTGTCCTCCATAATCAAAATTTGGGAACAAAGGGTCCCTGATCAACAAATTAGACCTCCATTTCACGAGAACTATGTCGATGATGATGGGGAAATAGTAGAAGAAGTAGAAGAGAACCAAATCAATTTGATGGGTATTAATGATGATAAAACTATTTTTCTTACTCAAGAAGAACAAGAGATTTTTCAACTTTCCCAAACTTAACTTGATTCAGAAGAATCATATGATTACAAGTAGGGATTTTAAAATTATATTATGGAATTCCATAGGTAATATAATCTTAGGAGTAATAAAAGATCAGATGCCCCAAACAAAAGGAATTCTAAAAATCCTGTCAAGAAAAATTTTGATACTATTGTAAAGAAAACCCTAGAAAATGATGCTAAAAAAAATACTAATAGTTCTAGCAGAAAGAAAGTAGAAATTCATGCCAAAAATATTGTTGAGAGTACTTCCAAAACTACTCAAACTAAAATCCCAACTAGTCACCAAAAGTAACCTGTGTTAAAAGAAATTGTTGATAAATATGATTTTATGAATTTAAATAGGTTTCAAACATCAGTCAACATTGAAAATGAACTAGAAAAACTGAAAATTTGCATCCCCTTAACAGAGTTAATGAACAAAAAATTGTACAAAACTCAGGTTATGAAGGCTCTAAACATAGGGGGAAACACTAACATTGTCAATTTGAATGATGATCAGCTTGAACTCTTATTTTGTCCATAGGTAGATGGTAAACCATAGGAAGGAGGAGTTCCGCCATTCTATGTCAGTATCAACATTAATGATAATATTCTCCATAATTCTATGTTAGATTCAGGTGCTTCACACAATTTTATGCTCAAATCTGTTGTGGAGAAGCTTGGTCTTGACATTACTAGGACTTACAAAGACTTATATTCATTTGATCTATGTGTTACTTTAGCCCAAATCATAGCTAAGAGTCTAGTAATGAATATATTGGTTGCAGATATACACCCTAAGTATGGCATGTTCTTGTCACACTCATGGGGAGAAAAGTTACAAGGGACCCTACAAATGGATATGACTTATGCTACCATACCAGTGTTTGGTCAACAGAGAATACTATCTAGGGAAACTTTAATGAAATGCATGGTGAGTAGTCAAGATAAACCACATAACTATACCCTTTACTCTTTCCACTCAGATCTAGACTATTTCATTATTTATAATGATGGAGATATCAATAATCAAGTTACTAATGCAGAAAATGAAATTTGTGAAACACATGAAAATCAAACATAAATAATTGAACAAAACACTAAAATTGAACCTATTTGGAACATTATTTTTGATGGATCTTGCAGTAGAGATGGTTCTGGATTAGGAGTGTGTGTCTCAAACACAGGAAACAACCATCTTGAAGGTCATTCATATAAGCTAAATTTTAAATGTACCGATAACACAGCCGAATATGAAGCACTTCTGTTAGGATTGAAATTGTTAAAAAGATTAGGTGCTAAGAGAATTTCCATTCATGGAGATTTTGAATTAATTATAAAACATATTAAAAGAGAATACTCTGCAAAGAATAATAGACTGAGAGCATACAGAAATGTTGTGCTTGATTTTCTAGAAACTTTTGTAGAATATGATCTTGCTACTATTCCTAGAAATCATAATATCCTAGCAAATGATATGTCTTTGTCATCCAGCACATGTAAAATGCCTCACCCCAATAGAAAATATATAGTGGAAGTGAAACATCGACCAGTTGAACCAGATAATATGAGGTATTGACAAGTGTTTGAAAATGACAAACATATTGAAAACTTTTTGTAGTATGAGGATGAGTATGAAGAAAATAGCATAGATTTAGAGTGTGAAGTAGAAAATCAAATAGTTTTACATACTGATGTAGGAAAACAATTTGATGACTCAGATGTAAATATTCATGTAGATGAATTTGTAAATAAATTAGAATTGCATGAATTAGATCCAGAAAAAGAAGAGTTTTAAATACTTCAGTTCAAAGACAACTTATTTCCTAGAGGTTTGGTTCCACTAGAAGAATTATTTTATTTGAACAATGTAGCTAAAAATCAAAATATAGAGCCCAAAGGGGAAGACGCGGAAGAATGCAATATAGGTAGTGAACAGGGTCCTAAAATGATTAAACTATGAAAATCACTGCCTACTCCTAAAAAAAATACATATCTTTATTCAAATAATTCATTTATTTCTTTGCCTGGAGCTATGAGGATCTCAAAGCATATGACATTAATATCATACAACATAAAATCCCTATCAAGGAAGGTCAGAAACAATTCAAACAAAAACTCCGTAGGATAAATCTAGTTCTGATGCCTCTGATTGAGAAAGAGGTTAAGAAGATGCATGATGCTAAAATCATAGTTCCTCTTAAATACTCTAAATGGGTGTCTAACATAGTCTCTACTAGGAAGAATACTGGAGAAATCAGATTATGCATTGATTTCAGAAACCTTAACAAGGTCTCCCCAAAAGACAATTACCCTTTGCCAAAAATCGATCATATATTACAAAAGGTAATGGGGTCTAGTAGGATTTCCTTATTAGATGGTTTCTTAGGTTAAAACCAGGTCTTAGTGCATCTCGATGATTAGGATAAAACAACTTTCACTACTCCATGGGGGACCTTCATGTATGTGAAGATGCCCTTTGGGTTAATAGTTTATGGGTCCACATTTTAAAGAGCAATGGATATCGCCTTTGATGATGAAATTTTCCAATTTATTGTGATTTATCTAGATGACATTACTGTCTGTTCAAAAACTGATGAGGAACATTTGTTACATCTAAGAAGGGTGTTTGAAAAATGTAGAAGGTTTGGCATTTCATTAAATCCTAAGAAAACACTCTTTTGTCTTGAAGAAGTAAAGATTATTGGTCATATTATTTCAAAAGATGGTATTAGGATTGATCCCAGTAGAATTGAAGCCATATTAAAAATCAGTCACCCTAGAAAAATATTGGAGCATCAACTATTTATTAGCAAGATTAATTTCCTAAGGAGATTCTTTCCTAACCTTGCAGAACTTCTCAGAAATATAATAAATATGCTAAAAAAGGATTCATAAATTAGATGGAGTATTGAGGCTAGAAAATCCTTTGATTTAGTTAAATAATAATTGACAAAAGCATTAGTTTTGATGAGAGCAGATTTTAGTTAATATTTCATAATCTTTTCTTTTGCTTCTGAACATACTTTTTGAAATTTCCTTGTTGCAGAAAAATAATGAAGGATTTGAACATCCCATTGCATTTTTCAGTAAGGCTTTAAGAGATGCATATTTGAAGTATAACATAATGGAAACACAAGCCTTTGCATTGATTAAAGAACTTAAATATTTTAGAGTATATATCTTTCATTCCCATATAATTGATTATGTACCAAATTCAGTGGTCAAGGATATTTTAACACAAAATGAACCTGATGGTAAATGACGTAAATGAATTTATGTCATTCTTGAGTATGAATTAGAAATAAAACCCACCAAGTTAATCAAAGGACAAGGACTAGCCAAATTGATGGCTGAGTCAAATTTCTATGCATTGGATATCAACTTTGTTGTTGCATTAAATGATCAAGAGGAGCAGGCAACTCCACAAATTGATGAAGCATTTCTAAACTCACCATGGTATGCAAAACTGTTATATGTTTTATTCAATTTAATTGCTCCTCCTGGTATAACAAAAACAAAGCCAAGATTTTTAAAGTTGAAAGTAGTTAAGTTTTGCATCATAGATAATGTTTTATATTGGAAAGATGTTGGTGGTATTTTATTTAAGTGCTTACTGAAGGATGATGAAGAAAGAACCTTGTAGGAGTTCCATGAAGGTGATTATGGTGGACATCTATACTTGAAAACCACTGCCAACAAAATATTTAGGTTTGTTTTTTACTGGCCTAGTGTTTTCCCTGATATTCACAAAAAAGTAACCTCGTGCCATAAATTCTAGATATTTGAAGGAAAAATAAATTTTTTACCCCGGCCATTAGATCCTATATCAGTTGAAAGCCCTTTCCAACAATGGGGACTAGATTTCATTGGTGAAATCCATCCACCATCCTTTTCCCAACATAAGTGGATTCTCACAACCACTGATAACTTTACTAAATGGATCGAAGCCACACCTTCTAGATCAACCACTGATGTTGTCATCATTAAATTCCTTGAAACCAATATCCTCTCTATATTTGGTTGTCATAGTAAACTTATTATTGATAATTTTGTAGCCTATAAAACTAAGAAAATGATTGAATTCTGTAGTAAATGCCATATTACTTTGGGACATTCAACAACTTATTACCCTCTGGTTAATGGGTTGTATGAATCCTCAAATAAAATTTTGTTAAATATCATTAAAAAGTTGTTAGAAGAAAACAAAATTTCATGGAACAACAAGTTAATTAATGCAATTTGGGCTGACAAATTAACTACAAATAATTCAATTGGCATGTCACCATACCAATTGGTTTATGGAATTGATGTTGTTTTTTCATCTTCATTGGGAGTTCCAGTAATGAAGATAATTCAAGAATTTTAGGTTGAGCCAAATGACACACAAAGTAGGATTAATCAGACTATTCAGTTGCATCAGTCAAGGGAAGAAGTCTACAAAAAAACTCAACTCATCCAAGAGAATGTCAAAAATATTTTTAACAGGAGAACTAAAGCTGATGATTTTAATTTGGATCACAAAGTTTTGAAGTGGGATTCCAGAAGAGAAGACAAAGGAAAACATGGGAAATTTGGAAATATTTGGAAATGACCTTACATTATTTATGGTTTTATAGGAAAAAATGCATTCTTTCTCAAAGACCTAGATGGAGTAGAAATTCCTGGTGGCACTGTCAATGGCAAGATGCTGAAGCACTTTTCTTAGCATAAATATTTTTTTTACATCACACCATTGTAAATATCATAGTCTTCATTATTTTGATTGGGTAACTTATTGACTAAAGTTGAAGCCCGCAGAGAAGGCCCTAAGCTTTGATTGATATGCTACCATAAGTAATCCAAAAACAAAAGAAATCATATGCAAACATAGTTGAAATGAAGATACTCAAGGTTATTGAACACGAGTTCTTGACACTTCACATGGGGAAGTGCCATCCCCAGCCGGAGCCACTGTTAGGGTCCTATGAATTATAGGATCTCAAGGTGATTGAGTATTTTGTCTTAGTAATATTATATTGTAAATAATTCTCAACATGCAAATTATTTCCAAAAAATATATATAAAATAAAATGTAAAGAGGGTATATCAAAAAGAAAGAAAAGTTGAAAAAGAAAATAAATAAAATAATAACCCCACAAAAGAAAAAATAAAAAATAACATTGAAAGTGCTGCAAATTCAAATTCCACTACTGACAGATTATTTTTCTTTATGTCATCATCAAATAAGATTGTGTGCATCTTGTTTAAAAATTCCACACTAACTAGATATTTTTTCAAATCATACAGCTTAATCATGATTGACCAATTGTGAAATTTTTTCAATTAGGTTAGAGAATAAAGATTTTCCAAACAATTCAATCTTGGTAAATAAATAGTTAGGTAGAAACTAAAATTGATACAAATACTTTATCTGAATCAATAGGCGAAATAAGTGATAGAGTATATTACATTAATCATAAAAAAAAATATGTGGGCTTGCTAGCCTAAATGCGCCCCTAGAGCAAAGAAGAAGAAATGTTAGTCTAGAAAAAGAAATAAAATTTAATGGGTATGTAGAAGTGTTTTTGGGGCCCTGAAAAAGATTAAAATGGTTATCCTAAGTTCTATTTAAAAATTTATTTATGCACATCAAAAGAAAAAGTGATAACATTACTTTATCCTACCTTTAAGAATTTGGGCGCATAAATGAAAATATTGGCACATTTACCATATATCCAAATTTTCACTTTAATCCAAATGTACCACTACTCAAAAACCTGTCAAATCAATTGACTTTAAATCCCACCCATATATCCATCATCCATTTCACCTCCCTCTAGATCTATGGCCCACATCCACTTTCAGCCCCCCCTCTCCATTTGAGCTTTGCCGTCGAGGGGGGGTTCCTAAAAAATTTTTTTAGGCTTTGGCCCCACAACCACATGGCAACTTCTCCGCATTTTTCACCCCCCTCCACTCATACCACTTACCACTTGATACCACCCCCCGAAAACTATTTTCATTCACAATACCAAAACCACTTACCTATCTGTTACACCTGCCAGTCCCGTCGCGCCAACTCATATACCTATTTCCAATCACATCCCTTCCCGCAGTAATGAATCTGTTAGTTCATTCAATTAAAATAATAGTCGTTAATATAATGGATATGCACCATCATCAATGGAAAACCCCAATTGTTTATAAACAATGCACTGTAACCATTTTAAACCCTTACTGTGCTAAATTCTCTATGAATTCCATTGCTTTGACAAGTTTACAGAGCTCTAGTTCGACTTATTAGTTCATCACTGACCAAACCAACTTCATCCACCTCACCTCCTTCAACCAATCCAAATCTCTACACATACTCGGTAAACCTACTCCTTTCTAAAATTCCTTGAATTCCTCTGAAACAGTTAAAGGTGCCTCCTAAAAAGAAAAACTAGGAGGATCCATTTAATACTTTTATCCATCCTCCTATTGATTTATACCAAGCCCCCCTAGCTGACAGAGACTATAAGATCACTGAAACTCTTTGTGAATTCCAAATTTTAGAGATATATTTCCGGTTAGAGGATAAATGCATAGATAAATCGAATGATATTGGATTCTAGGAGTCAAACTTGCCTCACTATATCTTCCCCACACTTTTAGTGCCCCTGAGTTCATCTGGAAATGTAAAGCCTGCTATATACCCATTCAAAGAGCCATAATTTCCCCCACATGTGAAATCCTTTTCACCATCACTGTACAATCCATTGATCAGATTATGTAAGCCCCCTCTGTGGAAATAACACCCATTTTTCCCTATAAGCCCTCAATGAATTATACCAGAAGCTAGATTTTTCCAAAAGGAATAAAACCTTTGACCATTTCCTCACTGAAGACACTCAACTCCCTAAGAAGAACCCTCCATACCCTTCCTCCATCTTCCCTGATAGAGCCAAGAAAATTATAACAGTCATTGCATACATCCTTGGCTACTATTCTAACCAGTGGATAGATGAGCCCATCATAGTTTTCCTCTCCATATTTTCGACAAATTCTAAACCATCTATCATCTTCAATTTCATCCTATTCTTGGTAGACAATAATCATGACCAGTTTCTCAAATTTCAGAAAGAAGAGGTGTTCAAATACTCCTATGTTTTAGTTTACATGTTTTTATATTATCAGGTAGATAGGTTTAAATTTTCTATGCAAAAATTGGATGAAGATGGAAATCAGTAGTCATTCATCTTCTAAACCACATCGGTAATGAAAGAGTAGAAAGTGTATTCATACAAATAGTTCATTGAACTATTTGTACATCCAGATATGAGCCTTCTTAGCAGTACCACTGAGCTAAGAATTAGTGAAGACATAAAATATATTTTGCATTTATCAGATCAAGCCAAAATAGGGGACTAGTATATATACTAGAATTACACAAAATTGAGAGTGTATGGTTGTGATCTTGCTCCTTAAAAAATCCCAAAATTCCTCCCAATGAGGATTTTTTCTCTGGAGTACATTAGATAGATGTTGAATGTTGATGAAATCCACTTTGTATTAGCAAAGAAGAAATCACAGTTTAGGATTAAAACACAAATTGGGCCATTCATTTGCAACATCAGATCAACATATGAGGAAGTAGACAAGATCTTGAAGGGAATGAACTTCAACCTAAGCTTTACCTGGTCCTATGATCCCTTGGGAAGTATTTCAAAGCTGAGGGTAGAAAGCAATACTACTCCTTACATACACACCTATAGGCCAGAGATAGAGAAGTATATGAACTAGTTGGAATGGGTTGAAAACACTTTGTAGGAAGTTGAGGAGCAGCTAGTCTCAGCATCAACATCACAGACTCTTGTCCCATAGGAAAAAGCAGGGAAAAGGCAGAGAGAAGAAGATTCACCTTCAGTGACTGACACTACAAGAAACGAGTTCAAGATAATGTATAGAAAAAATACCAAACTTAATCCCAAAGCCAATACAGATAAATATTTAGAACAAGAGGTTGTTGTAATCACTAAGGAGACACCTACATCTTCTCAAGTTGGTGGCCAATCCACCCTCTCTCCTACAACTTCTTCAGCTTCACGGAACCAACAACAGGTTATTCAACTAAGGTTATTCCAAGGGTAGAAAGAGAAGACAATCTATGATACATTTAGATAAATAAAATTGAAGAATGAAATTTTGAAGAACAACACCTATAGTAAATTCTTGAAGTAGACTTCTAGTTCTTAAAGTAGGTTTTTGTCAGCATTTGACTTTGAGAAAGGAAAAATGCAAATGACCTTTCTTGAGGCACAAATTTCATAGCCAAAGACAATAGTTGATTACAAGAAGACTTATTTTGAGTTTTACATAAAAGACATCCATCCCATTGATCAAATGGAGATGCACACGCAAATAAGTGAAATGATTTCCTCTACTTTGGCTAACATGACAATGAGTCTCTCTAAGTTGCAGGTTTCTTTGGCCAACATCCAGTCATAGCTAAAAATGGAGAAAATTTCCTATTGATAAGGGTACAAGGATGAAATCCTTGGAAGACTTGTAGTTAAGATAGGATATGATCCCTCTAACATGAATTCTACAAAGGAGATAGTTAAGAAGAAAAATTATAACATAGCAGCATCGAGGAAATCGCTGAAGCTATCAACTACAGAAGACCATTTGTGTTATGTATATTTTATTAATTATTAGTTAGGTATAGTTATCTTAGTTTTATTAATGTGGAAGGGCATGATCAATGATCATGCCTCTTCGCCAAGGGACACCATAACGCTATATTTAAAGCCTTGGTGATCCTCACTTGTAATCATCTCATATTTTATCAATAATAATATATACTTATAAATTTTACCAGAGTTTTTACACTCCATTGGTATCGGAGCAGTCACTCTTCAGGATCTGTGTGATCATCCAAAATTAAGGAATTATAAGGAATTGCAGAATTGCAGAAATTTTTTCAAGTGCTTGTAAGCAGCATTTGTTTAAATTTTTTTTTACAAATTTTTCCCTCTACGCAAACCCACAACCCAGCCTCACTCCACTCAAGGCCTTTCGTCCCCTTCCCTCACCACCCCACCTTCCCCACGTCCCCCTCGCTACCCCCTCTCCCCTACGCTATCACCCTCACCCCTTATCACTCTGTCCCCTCCTCTTCTCCGCCTTACCTCCCTACCACTCTGCACACTCGTCCCCACCCTTCCTTTCTCCCCAACTTCCTCAGCCCTTCCACCCGACTTCCCCACGCTGCCTTCCCCACAATATACCAACTCCCCACTCGCAGGGCTAGATCCTCAGTTAGAGTTTATTTTTCCCAACCTGACACACTAAAACTAAAAGTACATATTAAGAAGAACAACATAATGGTTCTCCTTGACATTGGCAGTACCCACAATTTTCTAGATTCGACCCTGGCCAAAAGGTTCAACATCTTTACGTTTCCCATGCCCAATATGAAGGTAATGGTGGCTGATGGTACGAAAATTGAGATGGTAACAAAAGGAGTTGATTAAAGACTGATGATGAAGCTCATCATGGATAAAAATCTACTGTTGAGATAAATGGATACAGAAATGGAAAGATGATTAAATAGAGGGAGCAAGTTCCAAATCTTTCCATGGTTCCTTTGGATGTTGTATCTCTCACAACCATCTCCACAGCTATAGCCTCTACAACACAGAAAAAATATGGTGCAAAAAAATTGACAAAGGCAGTGGAGAATATGTCTATTCAGACAGGAAATCAAGAAAATACAGGATCAATTCAAAGTGTTTCAAGACCATAGATCAAGGAGTGAAGCCTCACATTCAGCAGAAACAAAGAGAGCTTAGGAATTAATAGAGAGACTCCAGAAATCAAAGAAATAATTGTTAGAAAATTATATATTATGGAGCAATGCAACACATAAAATATGCTGAAAATACAAGTACACAAAACACATAAAACCAGAGAGACACAGATATACGTGGTTCACCCAATTTGGGCTACGTCCACCCTGAACAGCCAGTCCTTCCTCTCTATTATCCAGCAAAAATGAAGAGACAAAACCTACAGCAGATCCGCTGTAATATCCTCTGTTCTCTCTCACAATCTCCCTCTCTGTTTCTCGCTCCAAGAATACACACACAATACACAGCCGCAATACAATACCCTCATAAAAGAGAGGGGTTGCCTTCTAGGGAAAAAAACCCTAATATAAACATAACTTCTACTGTCAGATCATTTGCCTAATGAACGGCCCAAATTGACTAGAAATTACTATACTTTTACAAGGCAATTTTACATATGTTTTTAGCTTCGGGGGCGCTGCCCCCGAAAACCCCCGCCAGTGGGGGGCTCCGAAAAGCGCTGCCACCCCCCCCTAGACCCCCCACGGCAGCGATTAATTTTGGGCGGCGTTGCCGCCCCTTTTAAGGTACAGGGGTCCAATGCTGTGATACAAAGTAAACAAGATAATCAGGCTCCACACCCAACAAGAATCATTCATTGGAAAGAACTTGGCCCAAGCCAAGGAAATCATTTGGACAGATATCATGAACTCCATTAATGAAAGTTGGCCCTGCATCCATATTATTTTTTAACAAAAGGAGTTGATTAAAAAGGAAAATTATGCTATCACAGATATCAAAGAAGAGCTTGGGGATATGCCTACTATAACAAATAACATTGTCAAGCTCCTAAACTCCAAGAACATATACGAGTTTGATGACTTAGGAGTAGATGATAGAACAAAGACCATCTTAGAAGTAAAGAGGATTCTTAACAAGAAGAATTTAGTTGTTTAGTTGGAAGAGAAATGTCATGGTTTGGAGATAGCAGTGAACATGTTTTTCAACAAGATAGAGCCTTTAACATAGAAGGGTCTTCCTTATTTGTTTGTTATTAATGATAAGTTAATAGCTCAGGAATATTGTGTAGAGAAATTAAAAGAAATTGCCAAGGACAACACAAAATTGTCCAGCATTAAAGGTAGTATGACAGGCAGAGCGTTTCTAGAGGAAATCAATAATGACTTTTTCATTCAAGATGAAGTAAATCACATCTTCATGGTAAAGCCCACCTTTTCCAGATATACTGAAGTTGATGAGATTTAATGAAAGGTAATCAAATTGAATATCCGAGATGAATATCGATGGGATAAACTATGTGAGCTACAGGAGTAGAGAGTAATTGAGAATAGTCAGCTACATCTAACACATCAGCCAGCACACTAGCCAGCGCAGCCCAAAAATAGGTCCACTCAGCCAATGATTCCTCCAAAATAGTGCCAGTGTTCCAGATCATCTCCACTTAGCCTATTATTTTGTCACAGTTAGAGTTTATTGTTCAATTTTTGCTAATAATACACTATCGGTTGAGACACTGTTGATGTAATCAATTTTGTGAAATTTAATATAAATACTTCATCATTTGAAGTATTATAGGTTGATTTCTGAGTATATTTTTCCTACTGAGCATTGTAATTTTCAAGTTTTCTGGAGCATCAATAATACAAGGACTTATTATAGGATTCATGTGGTGTATTCAATGGTGAAGTTTTTCTTCTGTAACTGTGTTATTTCACTATTTTTCCTTTCTCTGTAAGTCTAAAAAATCTTAATTATAAAACAGAAATTGTGATGAATAGGATATGTTAATTAGAACTCCTTATTTTGGTTGTTTTCATTTTACATGTTTTCTATTGAAGTTGGATTGATGAATACTTAATTGCTTTTCAATATCTACTGAATTTCAGTTTTCTTCCACCTCCATAATTCATTTAAAATCTTAGAGGATCCAATCAATGCAACCTAGCTTGCTATGTGATAGCTCTTTTAAATATTGGTGCAAAACCAGTTATATTTTTTACTCCATAGCCCAATGGGAATATAGTCACTTAATCAACCAAACAATCAAAATCAAAGAAACTATTAAGTACAAACATAACTAGCCTAAGATTTCTTAAAAAAAAATTTAAATTTATAGATAGATCCCTCTCTGAAGCTGGCAAGGCTAGATCCCAGCTTCCAAAGTGGTTTTGATGTTTTCCTCCGTGTTTATTCTCACAATCTCGTAAATTACAGAAAGATGACATGTGCTATAGAAGTTAAGGTTCTTGAATAATGCTAAAATCATGTTAAAACATATCAATTTGGAAAATTTGCAATAACTTACTTGTTGTAGTGTTTCAAACAATGAAATTTTGGGAAATGGAAGTGAGATCTATCAGTACATGTGGTCAGAATTTCATATACTATTTTACTATACTTTTGGAGATATGATCTATGTAGTTTAGTGTTCTTGAATGTTCCTAAAATATGTTTTAAACAAATATGTTTGGGATTTTCACTATAATTTATTTCTTTGTATGTTTCAAACCACAATATTTTCAGTAGATAAAGGATATATCTTTGAGTACACGTGATCAAAATTTCAGAGGTTATTTCATTTTAATTTTAAATATATTCCATATGAAAGTTAGGATTTCTAAATAATACCAAAATCAATTTCAAACAAGATAGCCTAACATTTTTTGTTATAATATCAATTATTGGTCTCTTCTAACTATCAATTTTTTGAATATTTGAGGAGACATACAAAAATACCCCATTTTAAAATGTTAAAATCATATTTTCAAAATCGCATATGTGTTTGTTTTAGAAGTTTATTCTTGAGAAGGGACGAGAAACCCATAAATTTCATTTGGAGATTCAAATTTTTGTTCAATCTAGTGAATGATAAAATAATGAGTGGACCTAATGAAGGTAGAAGTAGTGAGAAAAACTAGTGAAAGTAGAAGTAGTAAGTAGACTTGGTGAAGTTTAAGTGTGATCTCAACAAGAAAGGTGGTTGATACAACTCCAGATTGGATGGAAACACTTAAAATTATAAGAGATAAATTGAGAAGTTACAAGGTGGATAATGAGAGGATCATCAAAGCCCAAGATATGCAAGAAGAATTAAAGTAGTGGTGATGCAATGTATACCAGACCTATAGATGAAAATATAGCATGAACCAATTATCACCAACATGGAAATGTTCAACAACTTCTTGGTCCATCTAAAATATAGAAGCATGGATTAACAACCAGCAAGGCCAGGGTAGAGTTCAAGAAGAGGCACAAGAGTGAAAAGCATAAAAAAAATGAGGATACTCCAACAAACACCTCTAAGGATGGAACTCTCAAATCTGATAATTTGTCTAATAAAACAACTAAATCAAGGTGGCATAAGAAAAATAACGAAAAGGCTATAAAGAGATCATTAACAAAATAATGCAAGAAGGAAAAACCCACCATCATTGAGGGGGAGGTCTTGAAGAGTGAAGTGGTTGAAGCATGGATTTTTGGCCTCAACAAATAGTTCAAAGGGCATAACTACTCTAATAATATGAAGGAATGAGTCAACATATTTAATCTTGGAGAGTTAAAGCTCACATATGGTGGGAGGACCTTAAGAATGCGAAAGGAATTTGGAAAATGAAGCTGGCCTAGAATAAATTTGAGAAATATTTCAAGGAGAAATACATGTCAAAGTGAAATTGTGATGAAACAATCAAGGAGTTCCATGAACATAAGTTGGGACATCTCATTATGGAGGCCTATGCCAATTGATTCATATATTATTGAGATGTGTGTACTACATCAAGAATAAAAAGGTGAAAATACAACACTTCCTCAATGGATTTTCACATGTCCTGTCAAGATATAATAATATTCAATGAGCTGTGGATGTTAGAGGACACTATTAGAAAATAAAATTACAAGATCAAATCTTGAGAAAAATGAAAAGGGAAGTTAAATGCCAACCTTATGAAGAAAGGGTTGAAATGATCCTGCTATGGGACATACGAAATGAATGTTAAATTAACATACCAACCAAAAGTGGATTCTAATATAAATTTTCAACTCTAAGTGGGGATCAATTAGCTAGGACGACAAAAATCAGGGACGAAATGCCAAGGAAAATATATATCAAAATGTTTGGAGTGTGGGGAAGAACACATGTTAAGGGACTTACCACATAGAGAACATGACAATATAGGGGTGTGCAACATCCAAGAGGCAACAATAGTCAATGGTGTGAATAGGATTATGTCACAGATCTATGTAGTTTTCTAAAATGGTAAAGTAGACCATCAATATTTAATGGTACAGATGGAAGGTATAATTTTGAAACATCATGCTTCCATTTTAAATGAATCCAATTCTAACACCAATTATATTACAACAAAAATTATTGCAACATGTGCTTTATAGAGAAAATAACATTTAAAGTTAGAATGGTTCAATTAAATGCTGGAACCAAATAAAAATGACTAATATTGTTGATAAATTCCAATTTGAGATGATAAATCTACTTACAAACCAATTTAAACATGTTTCCTTTGGGGTTGTAGGATTTTTTGATTGACATTGATTGGCTAGTAGTGTGCAAGTCCAAGCTTGATTTTTTTCCATAAAACATTAGAATGCACAGGTGACAAAGGAGAGAAAAGGTTATTATAGGTGTTAGTGTCTATCACTCACCAGTGATCAAATTGTGCTCTTTCAAGCTTTTCATAGGGTCCTAGGTCTTTTTATAGTTTCAAATGAATTCTCAAATAAAATTTGATCATTGGTTGGTGTTTCTAGGTCATTGTTACTCCCTCCACATGATAAGAGACTTCATCTCTCACCATGGTCATGTCTTCATTCGAGTGTATCAGGTCATGAAAAAGATAATATGTCATAATTTAGGTTATGGTATAGGTTTTCATATGAAATTTCATCATAATGTCATTCATTTAAAAGTAGGAAAGAGTCATGTTCATCATTTTAGTCATCATATAGGGAGTTAGCAGCTTAGTAACAAAAGGAATAAAGGTAAAGGTAAAATTTAATTTCAAATAAGATCATTCTATAGTCACATCACATAATTTCTCAAAAATATCAATGAAATCACCTCCATAACTCCTCCTTTCATTAATTTGCTCACAAAAAGTCAGTGAATTACCCTCTCCTAGGGTTTCACTACGCTTTTGGTATCTTAGTAATTTTATTTCATTGTTGTGTAAAAACCCTACATTCTATGCCCAAACACCCTCATTCATAATCCATCCATCTCCCCTAACTTTTTCCCATGCCAATTCCCCTCATTTCCCTCACTTTCCCACAAACCCTAGCCTATTGTTACACTTTTGACACTTTCCTAGGCTAGTACTGTGTTTTTCTCTTTTATACCCCTTCCCCTCACTCATTTCCAAAAATTCCACCTCCCTAAACTCCATAAAACCTATCCCTACCCCCAAAAATCACCCCTAGAATTTAGACAACCCCTAACCCCTTCATTTCCCTCCATATACAAGATTGTCCCAAATATCCTATTTTCCTAAAACTAAACCCTAATTCTTCCTCCTATTGAGCTAGGGTTTCACCATGGAAGCATAGACCAAACACACTGAATATAAGAAGCATAAAGGAGGGAAGATAATCAGGTATGAGCCCACCAAAGTCCAAGAAATAATAGCTTCACCTTTCCTCAAGAAGTCTTTCCAAGATGTGGGTTGCCTAGGGTTTACATTTCACATAGGGACAATTCTACTTCAAAATTAGTTTCTGAAATAAGGAAGATGAATTTGATAAAAGTGAAAGATTTTTTTGTCCATCATAAAGCAAGGAAAAATAACCTCCTTCAGTTTATGCATAGGAATTCACTCAAAATTTCCCTGCAATATGGTGTTGCACTTTTCCCAAATGGCATTGCGCTTTTCCCTGAATGTGTTGCGTTTCTCCCTCGAGGTCAATTTTTTTATTTTTTTCAGTCAAACTTGGTTCCAAATTATATAATTTCTCTTGTTTTGAGTTGACATGATGTAAATGAATGTAATTAAGCTCTTTAATGTAATTTGATGTAGTTATTGAGGTCATTAATGATGCTTAGGTCATTCAAAGGCTAAAAGGAGAGTTTGTTTTAACCTCCATGGTCTTAGGTTTGGTTAGAGAAATTTGTGAGTACTGTTCCTATCAAGAGGGATTCGAACCCTAAGAGAGGGGAAGATGGTTTTGGTATATATGTATCTTTTTTTTCAGTCAGATTCAAGGTTGTACATTAGAGAGTAGAAGCCTTGGAGCTTTGTGTAGAGTTGATATTTGCAGAAATAAAAGGCTAGTTGTAGCTATTATATAGGGACTCATGTGGTATGATTTTGTGGCAATGTTTTTCTTCTGTAATTCACTTTTATGAATGATTAGTTCATCTTCTTTCCAAATCTATGCTTTTAGTGATATTCCTATAATACGTTAAACATAATTCAATAATCTTATGCTTTGTTTTGGTAGTATTTTCATGTTTATGTTTTTCATATTCTAATAAATGAAATCATGTTTGTCATGCTCATTTTGAGCCTTTACTTTTCCACCCTACACTACAATTGACAACCTTAAAGTTCCATTGAACATATCTTCCATGCCCCTTTGTATCCCTTTAATTGAAATATTTTAGATCTGACCTAGTTTCCTTGGCATCTCCTCCTGATCCAGCTAAAATCCTAAATTTCAAAACCCTGAAGCTCAAACCTAGCCTAATATATTTTACCCTTCTTTAGTCATATTTTGGTTGTAAGTTCACAGAGAGAGCCCTCTCTGATTTAGTAGGGCTAGCTACCAAATCCTAAGTGGTTCGAGGTTACCTCCGTCAGTTTCCATTCTCAGCCTTGGAACACTATGGAGGATAACATTTTTTCCGCCATTGCTGAGAATGAAAATTTTCATCTTCTCCGAGAAATATTGTTCAAGTTGTAGATCTGATTATTGATGGTGGACAATATTCAGACATATGAAGGCTGAATCATCCACCTAGTGACTCCATGCAGTTTAAGGTTGATCTAAAAACTCCATTGGCGACTCATGGCGACTCCACTTCCCACTAATCAGATGCTTAATAAAAATAGAGGACATGGTATGTAGAAAACCATGTATATTGTGAGCTTATAAAAAAAATCATGGATCATTTAGTGTATTTTCAAATTGATGAAGATTTTTGAGCGGTTGTACTTCATTTTTTGAGATCTACCAAGTTTTACCTTAAGGTAAAACTTGTTTCTTTGAATTAGTTGTTGAAAGGTTTAAGAAGGACAATGAGCTTTTAGATGTTCAAATTTAATCATATAGTTTCCAAGATTCTAAACAGTTCTTAGAAATTCTCCCTCCTCCCAAACAAAAAGCAATAGTGCTGCATTTTTATGTTGAAATTGAGGATTGTTTTGATAGTAAATCTGATGATTCATATATGAAACTGTATGATGATATAGAAATCATATGTGGAATACCCAAGCATGATCATAAAATTGCAGAATACTTTGAACATCAAGAAATAGGTCATGTATTTCATGATCCCATAACTATTTAAATGGATAATTTTTTCATTATAGAGTCCCAATCAGGTCCAGTTCCTCCCATATTTTTTATGATCTTGTTGTAACATGTTTTGGCACACCCAAAAATTTTAATTTTTAGTGAAAATTTGTCAAAATGTTACTAAGCTAAAATGCTCAGACTTTTATTATTGTGCTTTTAAAAAAATTAACTTTTTATATTATAATTTTTCATTTAAAATATATTATTTTTATAAAAAAAATATTTTTTTTTATGAAAATATTTGTTTTAAATTTAAAAATTATATTATAAAATTTTAAGCCTAAGTTCACTAAAAAATATTTTTTTTTATGAAAATATTTGTTTTAAATTTAAAAATTATATTATAAAATTTTAAGCCTAAGTTCACTTAAACATTTTTAATTATAAAGGATGGTATTCATTTAATTTCGGACCTCCCAGATCATTTGAGCTTCAATAGCTGGGGCGGTCTGTTTTCCAAAATAGTAAAGGGGCATATGGCGTTATTTGAAATAATTCGCACCCCCAGGCGCGAAAATAGAAACCAGTGAAGACCCCCTCTGAAAATTTGCTCGTGATTTTCAATGATAGCACAATGAATTTCAAGTTCCATTGACAGACAATCTAAAGCTTGAACATTTTACAAACTCTGGGCACTGTTTAAATGGAATGTTTGCATCGGTTCTATATTTTGAGCTTCTATTTAGTGGATGCAAAGCTGCAAGGCAAAGTCATGGCGTTATGGGACATGTTGGCTATGAGGTCTCAACACGGATTATGGAGTCGCTTTGATAAAAAAAAAAAAAAATTGACTGGTGTATCATATATACCAACAGGCATCCTTGCAGAGATCGAAGACGGGTGTAATATGGTAAGAAGTCCAAAACAGCAAACCCAACCCATTGAACGGCAGGACCTTTTTGGGATTATTATATATACCATTTTCCCCTCTTTCATCACTCAAAATTTCTCATATCTCAGAGGAAGAGAATAGAGATCTAATATTGTTTTGATGAGAAGTCTCAAGTAGTTAACAAGAATGTGGCGGTGGGAGGTATGCTTCTCTTCCTCCTATGTGTTCTTCAATGTGTGCATCTTGTTGAAGGGGCTACCTACGTCGTTGGGAAACTGGTGGTAGTGAACGCTGGAACTTACAGGAGCTGTAGCACGACACGGTTTCATATTCTCACTTCTCGGAGTAATAAACTTACTCTAAGTAGGGCGTAAAATACCTCATCTGCGGTGCTCCCGACAACTGCACTACCAGAATGAATATGGCAGTCACCGCAACTTAAGTCACAATCTGCTGACACATATACTATATAAATCATGTTGTGCTATAATCCGTGCCTCCACCCATGCCCATTGATGGCGACTCCTGGTCAGTCCTACAAGATCATTTTTTGGAATTTGTAATGTTTGTTAGAATGTTTATTGATGCCATGGACACACAACATTGCAATGAGCATCACAACAATGGTGAGTGTTGTTTGAGAATTTCGAATGATATTCATTGTTATTACAATGAATTATACCAGAACTACGTTTCAGTAGGGAATGGAAAAGATTTTTGTCCGATGGAGAGCTACTCTAACTTGGTTTAGCTGGGACAACAAACATGCTAACTTGGTTTCTTCTTTCGAGAGTTCACTTTTTCGGGACAAAGACAATGACTTCTGCAGTTTGTTCTGATGTTGAACAATACAAAATGACAGCAGAAGCCATCATCTGTGATCTTCTTCCTCATTCGCTAACTTCCACTCTCAATAGAACCGAGGGTGGACTCATATGGATAACACAATGGAATGCCATCCAACATTTCGTAAATTTTGCCTTATTTGCAATGATATACCGTAACTACTTGGAGTTGAGAAAATGAAATGTGGAGACAAAGACTTTACTCCACAGGATTTGCGCAAGTTTGCATTTTCTCAGGTGGATTATATTTTGGGTGAGAATCCAATGAGGATCAGCTATTTGGTAGGCTTTGGGGATAATTACCTAAACCTGGTCCACCATAGAAGTGCTTCCATACTTGCTGATACGTCCTCGGTGTATGATTGTAATAGTGGATATGTATGGTTCAATTCCAAATCTCCAAATCCGAATGTGGCAACAGGGGCATTAGTTGGAGGACCTTGTAAGAATGATGGTGTCATTGATATTAGATCCAATCCCATGTAAAATGAACGCAGTACCTACACCGGCTTCTGGAATTTCTTGTAAATGTTGGGCATATCACAGTGTAAGAAGAATGATATATGTCAATCCAGAAACAGGACACATACAAGAGCATCACGAGGTGAAATGGTTTAATTTCACTCTCTTGAAAAGCATGGATGAAGACATGGCAGAAGTAGATACGAAGCACACACATAGGGCCTCGAGTGTGGAAAGTTTCCATAAGAGGCGCCATGGCTTGATTTCTTGCTGGATTACAGGAGATTCTAACCCATTTATATAAAATAGTTGAATACATAGTGAGATACAGGGTTTGTATCTCACTTTCTTTCCCACTGTAATTAGTGATCATTGATTAAACTGTGTGCAAGTCAAATTAAACGTTCTTAAATCTATTGACCATAAATGAAGGTATTGCCTTTGCAAGTAGAGTGAATTAGTTGAGTTGAGTTATATTTAGATTTGGTGAGTGAGTTAGAGAGTGAGTTAAGCAAATTGATTAAGTTCAATTATGTGTGAGAGTGTGTGCATGTCAATTAGATTAAATACCCTTCACGGGTTCGTTGTATTAAGAGAGAGAAGAAGAGAGTTTTATGATTCAGAGTTTTAGAGTAATTGAAGAGCCGCAGCGCATTGTTCATGTGTGAATCTTTGCATTATTTACGTGATTGAATCCTCTGTCTTTCCAACAAATTGGTATCAGAGCGAGGTCACAGAGAACGTAAGAAGAATGGATTAGCAATCATCCATGTGTAAGAAGGAAATTATTTTTTTCTGCGTTTTTCCGCTATAACGCCGCTGTTAATTAAAAACAAAGCGTTATAACGCTGGTTCCCACTGTAGAGAACTGCGTTAAAAACGAAAAAGTTAATTTCCAGTGCGTTAAGACACTAACGCAGCGCAAGCATTCGGAAAGTGCGTTTGCACGCACGGCTAACGAGCACCAAGTGCGTTAGCGAACATTCGTGTTGAATTTTTAAAAAAGCTTTGAAAATTTTTCGTGTTAAAAGTTCATACGAATGATTCTTTAATTTTTCAAAGAGTCTCACATAAAAGCACGTGAGGAGGTTTTGGTTTGAAAAGAAGTTTTTTAAAAAGAGGCCTTTAATAAGCATATTATAAAGAGGCGTTAAGAGGTGGAGTTTATATCATAAGTTTTTTTTTTAGAAAAGAGATTTTTTAAAGAAATTTTTATATAAATAATAAAATAATAAAATCTAGTGTTTTATTAAAAGGATTTTTTTTTTTTTTTTGGGAAGAAAGATGGTTACAGACAGCTTCCAGCCACAACTTCCTTATTTTAATGGGAAAGATTATGATGTGTGGGCCATTAAGATGGAGACTATGCTAAAAGCACATGATGTTTGGGATCATGTCAAGTATGGGTTTGCAGAACTTCATGACAATGCAAAAGAACGAGCCCTCAGTAATGCAGAGAGGGAATAGTGGAAGAAAGATAAGCGAAAGAATGCACAAGCATTGTTTCTGATTCAACAGGGGGTAGATCGAGCCATGTTCCAGAAGATCATGATAACCTCATCAGCAAAGGAGGCATGGGACACCTTGGCGACAAGCTATCAAGGTATTGCCAAAGTTAATATTGTTAAATTGCAGAATACTAGGAGAGATTTCGAAATTCTGCAGATGAAGGAAATAGAGGACATTGATTCCTTCATGAATAGGGTCATGTCTGTCGTCAATCAGTTAAAAATCTATGGCGAAGATATCAGTGATCGAGAAGGTTCTTCGATCCCTGTCTACCAAATTTGATGTTGTGGTAGCAGCCATAGAAGAAGCAAAGGATTTGGAAAAACTCACAATTGATGAGTTGATGGGATCTCTTCTATCGCATGAGGCAAGGATAGATAGAAATAAGGATTCCACTTTGGAAACTGTCTTCCAAAGTCAAGTCTATATTTCAAGAGGTTGAGGCAGAGGTCGATCGAGAGGTATAGGATGAGGCAACAACTATGGCGGTCGCAGAGATGGCCGAGACGATCATGAGCATCAACATGGAAGCAGCAGTAGCAGAAGCTTTCATAACAATCAAAGGTCTGAAAAATCAAAGGTAAAGTTCTATTACTACAATAGATTTGGTCATTATACTCGTGATTGTAGGAAGAAGATTGTAGATCAAGGTAATCAGAGGGCTAATGTTAGTACAGAAAATACTGACTCTATGTTTCTAGCTTGCAACACCATGCATTCACCATATGATAAGGTTTGGCTATTAGATAGTGGTTGCAGTAACCACATGACAGGAAACAAGGATTTGGTTGCTAATTTGGATATCTCAGTGCAGACAGATGTAAAGTTGGGGACTGAAAAGACTGTGGCTGTAGATGGCAAAGGAGTGGTCAACATTGTGACCAAGCAAGGGGAGCCAAAGACCATATCAGAGGTATACTATGTCCCTGGACTCAAACACAATTTGATTAGTGTTGGTCAATTGATGCAGAAAGGATACAAAGTTATCTTTCAGGGGCAACAGTGTGTTATTTACGACAAATCCCCAAGCAAGCAGCTGATTGCAAAGGTGTAAATGATAAGGAACATACTCTTTCCTCTCATTATCAACTACAATGATTAGGTTAGTTCTTTTACAACTACATGTTCTGATGCATACTGGTTATGGCACTTTCGGTTTGGACACTTGCATTTTTCCGGTTTAAGATTTTTGCAGCAAAAACAGGTGGTCAGAGGTTTACCTCCCATCAAAGAACCTGCTAGCACGTGTGAGTGTTGCATTTTAGGCAAGCAACACCGTGAAAGTTTTCCAAAAGGAGTTTCTTACAGAGCAAAGAAACCACTTGAATTGGTGCATACCGACTTTTGTGGACCTATGAGGACACAGTCGATTGGTGGAAGTTGTTACTTCATCACCTTTATTGATGATTATAGTAGGAAGACTTGGGTTTACTTTTTGAAGCAGAAGTCTGAAACTTTTGCAAATTTCAAAGAGTTCAAAGCTTTGGTGGAGAACCAAAGTGATCAACAAATCAAGGTATTGAGATTGGATCATGGTGGAGAATACGATTCGAAGGCATTCCATGAGTACTACAAACAACATGGAATCAGAAGACAGTTTACGACCAGATACACACCATAGCAGAATGGTGTAGCAGAGAGGAAGAACCGAACAATCATGAACATGACAAGAAGCATGTTGAAAGCAAGACACCTGTCTAACAAGTATTGGGTAGAAGCAGTTGCATGTGCTGTTTATGTGATAAACAGATCTCCTACAAAGAGCGTGATGAACAGAGTTCCAGAAGAGGCATGGTCAGGTATGTCTTGCAGTGTATCTCATTTCAAAGTTTTTGAATGTGTAGCCTATGCACATGTGCCTAAGCAAATAAGAGACAAATTAGATGATCAAAGTGAAAAATGTATATTTACAAGTTATAGTGAGTAGTCAAAAGCTTACAAATTGTATAACCCTATCACAAAGAAGACAATCATTAGCAGCGATGTTGTGTTCAAAGAACAAGAGTCATGGAATGGGACTGTAGACACACTAACCGATGCTCAAACACCATTGATGGAGGATGATGATATAGAAAAAGAGGAGCATCAAGAACTAAGAGAGAAGACACCAAACAGAGTCACACCAGCAAGGACTCCTAGATTTTCAGAGCATCATGGATCTTCAAGCAGATCCATAGATCATAATTCTCCAAGTAGTGAATTAGGTAATGAATCAAGCAATGGTAAGAAAAATATGAGAAGTCTGAAAGATATTTATGATGATTTGGATGTTAGTTCCAATTTTGCATTGTTAGCATTCCAACCTTCTTCGTTTGAAGAAGTAATCAAAGATGACAATTGGGTGCAAGCCATGGATGAAGAGATAAATTCAATTGAAAAGAATGATACATGGGATTTGGTTGATTTACCAAACGATAAAAATCTCATTGGTGTGAAGTGGGTATACAAGACCAAAGTGAATGAGAAAGGTGCGATTGACAAATTTAAAGCAAGACTTGTATCAAAAGGATTCTCGCAGCAACCGGGAATAGACTTTGGAGAAACTTTTTCTTCGGTTGCCAGATTGGATACTGTAAGAGTAGTTCTAGCGACAGCAGCTCAGAACAAGTGAAAAGTATATCAGATGGATGTCAAATCAGCCTTCTTGAATGGAATTTTAGAAGAAGAAATTTATGTGCAGCAGCCTCCAGGTTATGAAGTTGAAGGACAACAAGATAAAGTTTACAGATTGAAGAAAGCGCTCTATGGACTGAAGCAAACACCTAGAGCATGGTATAGCAGAATCGACAGTTATATGATCAAGAATGGATTTTGCAGAAGCAGCATTGAGCCTACCTTATACACAAAGGTAAATGGGCATGGACAGATTTTGATAGTTTTCTTATATGTTGATGATATGATTTTTACAGGTGATCTTGAAATAGATGAATTTAAAGCAAGCATGATGAAAGAATTTGAGATGACAGATCTAGGTCTCATGAAATATTTTCTTGGCATTGAAGTTGGACAATCTGAAAAGGCATTTTTATTTGCCAAAATAAGTATGCAACAGATTCGCTGAAAAGATTCAGGATGGATAATTCCAAACCTGTACCTACACCAGTTGCAACGGGTACAAAGTTAAGTAAGGATGATGAAGGGGCAGATGTCAATCCAACTCTATTCAAAAGATTGGTTGGCAGCCTCATGTATCTCACAGCTACAAGACCAGATATTATGCAGGGAGTGAATCTGATTTCCAGATTCATGGAGACTCCAAAAGACACACATTGGAGTGTTGGAAAAAGAATTTTGAGATACATAGTAGGAACCAGAGATTATGGCATAATGTATGCAAGTACAGAAAAGAAAGAATTGATTGGATCTATAGATAGTGATTTTGCAGGAAGTTTGGATGATCGGAAGAGCACATCCGGTTATGTTTTCCATCTCGGTTCAAGAGTGATAGCATGGGCATCTAAGAAACAGCCTATTGTTACACTATCATCAACAGAAGCAGAATATGTAGCAGCAACTTCAACAACATGTCAAACAGTATGGTTAAGAAGAGTATTGGATGGACTCAAGCAGAAGCAACAAGGATCGACATCGATATACTGTGACAACACATCAGCAATTGCACTATCCAAGAATAGTGTGTTTCATCAAAAGAGCAAGCATATTGATACTAGATATCATTTTATTCGAGAACTTGTGAGCAATGGAGAAGTTCACTTGAAGCCGTGTAAAAAAAGTGATCAATTGGCTGATATCTTTACGAAGCCATTAGCAGTAGATTTGTTTGAGTTTCACAAAAGAAACTTGGGAGTTGTAAGCCTAGCTGAGACATACACCAGCAGGCATGTTTGAGTTTTCATGAGTTATGTTTTAGTTTAGCGGTCGTAATTAAGGGGGAGTGTTAAAATATATAATTACTTCCTGCATGCAGAGTTAGAGTTGAGTGAATTATACAATCAGGTAAGTGAATTAGTTGAGTTGAGTTACAGTTAGATTTGGTGAGTGAGTTAGAGAGTGAGTTAAGCAAGTTGATTAAATTCAGTTATGTGTGAGAGTGTGTGCATGTCAATTAGATTAAATACCCTCCATGGGTTCATTGTATTAAGATAGAGAAGAAGAGAGTTTTATGATTCAGAGTTTTAGAGTAATTGAAGAGCCGCAACTCATTGTTCATGTGTAAAATCTTTGCATTATTTATGTGATTGAATCCTCTGCCTTTCCAACAAAATGAAGGTATTGCCTCCCCAAGTAGCAAGCCAACGAACCTTACAAGACCTAAATTTGTTGGGCAGTTAACGAATTTGCAGGGGACAAATTAACAGTTTCCAGATATGAGTTGAAGTTGAGTTTTACGGTGTCTAATATCAGCTCTGTATTTAGTATGAAGACACCTTGCAAATTAGATTACCAGATTCGAGGCAGAAGACATGTACATAGTTCAACTTCGAGGACTCTTCCATTATTTTTGTGATTTTTTTTCAGGATTTTATTCCCTTATTATTGTAACAGTTTAGGAATTAGTTTCTATATATATTGTTTTTTCATATTGTAATAGGTGTGCATGGGCTTTTGAGGCCAAGACCGCTTCAGCTTTGTAAAATTATTTTTCCAAAAATTCTAATTGAAGTATTTCAGCTCTGGATTTACAGAATTTTTATTTCTTGTATGTTTTTCAAATATTTTCATAATTTATTTTCACACATGTCAAGAGTTACATAGAAGAGCCGGGTAGGAATAGATTGAGTTTCAATATCTCTAAAATCCGCTGCAAATTTATAATTGTGTAAAGCGATTAGTAAATCTGAATTTTTTTTTGAGTAAGCTCCTCCTTGAATTGGTTATTTTTTTCCACTTCTTTCTTCTTTTGGATGTGATTTTTTTAGCTGTAGAAGCTTTCTACACACATCCAAATCTGCCTGATTTATTAAGTATTCTGTTTAATTCCTTAATTATCAAGAATCTCCATACATTCTTCTTTCAAATTATTTGAAAAGCTAAGTTCTTATGTGAAGTTGGCAGCTGACACTTTGAGAAAGGACTCTGCAAAGGAGGGATTTATTCATGAATAGGGATTGGCATTAATTTCCAACCACCCCCAATTAAAACCATAAATCTGGCCATTTTGCTTCAAAGGCTGTTGTTTGGTGATAGTGAGTAGCGTTAAATAAGGCCTCGTAATAACTGAAGTAGCCACCTCTGGTTTAAGGGCCATCTTGAACCTAAAATCGATTGAGTTGGTTTCTTGGCGTAGTTTTTGCAGCCAAGGACTGTCTACGGGAAACAGGTACAACATTTGGCACCGTTGCCGAGGATCTAAGTAACTAAGAAATTTTTCCCTGGATCAAAATAAATTTTAGATCTATTTCTTGTTGGTGAACAAGGAATATGCACTACTGTTGGTTGCATTATTTTCACCTGATGACTCCACTTGTCGGATGGAGATTCCACTGGGAAACTGATCCCATTGTTTTGAAATTTCAGTTGCCTTTACTACTATGCAAGGTTTGTTGATGCTTGCATTTAATAGTATATGTTTTCTCCTCTCAGCCATGATTAGAAATTTTTCATGTCAGCAGAGGAAGCAATTTTTAAAGAACATATGTGAGTATAAGTTTTCCATCGGAGTTTATGTTCATATTGTATATATTCTTCAGATTTTTAGCTGTTGGAAATGTTGTTTGTCAATAAATCCACTCCACACTTCCTTACATTGGAAATCATATTTCACCTAACAGTGTAAAACTTTCCAGTTTAGTTAAATAGAAGTGTGGGGATTGAATAGATATTCAGAGTTTTAGTATGTAGTAGATCAACGTGTTCATTGTTTATGAATGGTGTGATAGATCAGCTTATATTTTTAGCCTAGAATTTTTCAGTTTTCATTTTTCAGTATGAAAGAGTATCAGGATTAGTGTTGGCATATGGTTGCATGACACATTTACAGGTTGCAGTCTGCATTAGCAGACTATTCGAATGACAGGGTTGATCCAGGAGAATTGGTTATGGCAAATGCTGGTTTATGATCAGGTTACAGTATGACTCCATGCCCAATGCTGAAGGTAACTGATCTGCTTGTTCTCTGCATCCAACAGAGGGAAGCAATCCCCATTGGAGCCGATGTTGTAACATGTTTTGGCACACCTAAAATTTTTAATTTTCAGTGAAAAATTGTCAAAATGTTACTAAGATAAAATGCAGATAGTTTTATTATTATGATTTTAAAAAGTTTATTCTTTTTATATTATAATTTTTCATTTAAAATATATTATTTTTATAAAAAAAAAAAAAAAAATGAAGAATTTTTTTTTTTTAAATTTAAAAATTATATTATAAAATTTTAAGCCTAAGCTCACTTAAACATTTTTCGTTATAAAGGATGGTCTTCATTTAATTTCGGACCACCCAGGATCATTTGAGCTTCAACAGCCTTTTTTTTGGGGGGGGGCGCGCGTTCCTAAATGATTTCTTTTCCAAAATAGCAAAGGGGCACATGGCATCATTTGAAATAATTCGCACCCACTAGGTGCAAAACCAAAACCAGTGAAGATCCCCTCTGAAAATTTTCTTGTGGTTTTCAATGATAGCACAATGAATTTCAAGTTCCATCGATGAACAATCTAAAGCTTGAACAGTTTAACAATTCTTGGCGCTTTGTAAATGGAATGTTTGCATCGGTTCTATCTTTTGAGCTTTTATTTAGTGGATGTAGAGTTGCAAGGAAAATTTGTGGTGTTATGGGACATGTTGGCTATGAGGTCTCATCACGGATTATTGATTCCCATTGATAATTTTTGTTTGGACTGGTGTATCATATATACCAACATGTGTCCTTACAGATATTGAAGATGGGTGTAAGATGGGAAGAAGTCCAAAGGTCGCAGCAAACCCAACCCATTGAATAGAAGGACCTTTTTTGGGATTATTATATATACCATTTTCCCCTCTTTCATCACTCTAATTGCTCATATCTCAGAGGAAGAGAATAGAGATCTAATCTTGTTTTGATGAGAAGTCTCATATTAGTTAACAAGAATGTGACAGTGGGAGGTATTATCCTCTTCCTCCTTTGTGTTCTTTGATGTGTGCATATTGTTGAAGGGGCTACCTACGTCGTTGGGAAAAGATTCAGTACAGTTGATACTTGGAGTTTAAATATAATCCATCAGTGCACAACCTAGTGGTAGTGAACGCTGGAACGTACATGAGTTTTAACATGGCAAGGTTTCATCCTCTCACTTCTTGTAGTGATAGAATTACTCTGATTAGGGGCATAAAATACCTCATGTGCGGTGCTCCCGGCCACTGCACTACTAGAATGAAGATGGCATTCACCGCAACTTAAGTCCCAATCTGTTGATACATATACTATATAAATAATGATGCGATATAATCTACGACTTCACCCATGCCCATTGATGGCGACTCCTAGTCTGTCCTACATAGTTGGGAAATGCCTACAAGATCATATTTTGGAATTTCTAATGTTTGTTATTGATTCCATGGACACATAACATTACAAAGAGCATCATAAAAATGACGAGTTTTGTTTGAGCATTTCGAAGGATCTTCATTTTTATTACAATGAGTTATACCTGAAGTACATTTCAGTAGGGAATGGCAAAGATTTTTGTCCAATGGAGAGTTGCTCCTACTTGGTTTAGCTGGGAAAACTAACATGTTGGCGTGCAGGTTCTTCTTTCGAGATTTCATTTTTTCGGGACAAAGACAATGACTTCTGCAGTTTGTTCTGATTTTGAATAATACAAAATGACATCAGAAGCCATCATATGTGCTCTTCTTCCTCATTCACCAACTTGCGCTCCTAATAAAAAAGAGGGTGGACTCATCTGGATAACACAATGGAATGCCATCCAACTTTCCGTAAATCCTGCCTTATTTGCACTAATATATAATAACTACTTGGAGTTGAGAACATGAAATGTGGAGATAAAGACTTTACTCCATAGGATTTGCACAAGTTTCCATTTTCTGAGGTGGATTATATTTTGGGTGAGAATCCAATGAGGATCAGCTATTTGGTAGGCTTTGGGGATAATTACCTGAAACTATTCCACCATAGAAGTGCTTCCATACCTACTAATACATCCACAATGTATTATTGTAATAGTGGATATGTATGGTTCAATTCCAAATCTCTGGATCTAAATGTGGCAACAGGGGCATTAGGTGGAGGACCTTTTCAGAATGATGGTGTCATTGATATTAGATCCAATCCCATGCAAAATGAACCCAGTACCTACACCGTTTTCTGGAATTTCTTGTAAATTTTTGGGCATATCACAGTGGAAGAAGAATGATATATGCCAATCTAGAAACATGACACATACAAGAGCATCACAAGCTCAAAATTTGGAGAGGCAACATATGGGTGAAATGGTTTAATTTCAATCTTTTGAAAACCATGGATGAAGACATGGTAGAAGAAGTAGATATGAATCACATGCATAGGGCCACGAGTGGGGAAAGTTTCCATAAGAGGCGCCATGGCTTTCTTTCTTGCTGGATTACCAGAGATTCGAACCCCATTTATATAAAATAGTTGAATACATACTGAGATACAGGGTTTGTATCTCACTTTCTTTCCCACAGTAATCCAGTCGGTGATCATGGATTAAAATGTGTGTAAGTCAAATTAAAAGTTCTTAAATCTATTGACCATAAATGAAGGTATTGTCTCCCCAATTAGCAAGCCAATGATCCTTAGAAGACCTAAATTTGTTGGGCAGTTAACGAATTTGCAGGGGACATCTTAACAGTTTACAGATATAAGGAGTGGAAGTTGAGATTTTCGGTGCTTAATATCATCTCTGTATTTAGTATGAAGACACCTTGCAGATTAGATTTCCAGATTCAAGGCAAAAGTTATGTACACAGTTCAACTTCGAGGACTCTTTTATTATTAGTGTGATTGTTTTCAGGATTTTATTCCTTTATTATTGTAACAGTTTAGGAAGTAGTTTCTATATATATTGTTTTTTCATATTGTAATACGTGTGTGTGGGATTTTGAGGCCAAGACCACTTCAGCGTTGTAAAACTCTTTTCCTAGACATTCTAATTGAAGTATTTCAGCTCTAGCTTTAACAAAATTTGTGTTTCATGTATTTTTTCAAGTATTTTCATAATATATTTCTGCACATGTCTAGAGTTACATAGAAGAGCTGGGTAGGAATAGATTGAGTTTCAATATCTGTGAAATCCCCTACAAATTTATAATTGTTTAAAGAGATTAGTATATCATACTTTTTGTTTGAGGAAGCTCCTATTTGAACTGGTTATTGTTTTCCACTTCTATATTCTCTTGGGTGTGCTTTGTTTGGCTGTAGAAGCTTTCTAGATGCATCCAAATATGCCTAATTTACTAATTACTCTGTTTTATTCCTTAATTATTAGGAATCTCCATACATTCTTCTTTCAAATTCTATAAAAAGCTAAGTTCTTTTGTCGGGCTGGAAGCCGACACTTTGAAAAAGGACTCTGCAAAAGAGGGATTTATTCATGAATAGGGATTGTCATTAATTGCCAACCACCCCTAATTAAAACCATAAATTTGGCCATTGTGCTTCAAAGGCTTTTGTTCAGTGACAGTGAATAGCGTTAAATAAGGCCTTCTAATAACTGAGGGAGCCCCCTCTGGTTTAAGGGTAACTTGAACCTAAAGCTAGTTGAGTTGGTTTCCTAGCATAGTTTTTGCAGCCAAGGACTGCCTACAGGAAATAGGTATAACAGATCTCATAGCTCTCTGTTGTGAATATCAAACTTACAATCCATTTCTAGTGCCTTTACAAGCTCTAGTTATGAGTTTTGTTAAAAACAGTGAAGGAGCCAAGGTATTGGATCAAGTTTTTGAATGGATATATTGCATATTTTATATTTCTTGAAGTAAAGAATTTGGTGTTAGAATATAATTATATATACATAAATAAGCCTAATAGGTAAGCATATTTTCAACATTCATATTTTTACTATGCAATAGGATTGTCAATTTTCAGTTTTTAATTTTCACCTTCAGTTTCAGCAAGTGCAAATTTAGTTTTCAACCTAGATTGCAGTTTTGTTTTGGTTTCAGAGTAAGGCAGTTTAAATTTTGCAGAGTAAAATATTTGGATAAACCCAATGTGACTCCATTTCCCAATTAACAAGGATACATGGTCTACGGTGTTCTTGACACCTCCTAAAGGAGCTACCATCTCCAACTAGAGCCAATGTTAGTGTATATGAATCACCAGTGATAAAATGTACTATCTCCATGTGATTGATAAGGTCTTAGGGTCAAATTGTTATATTTTAAAATAAAATTTGACATCTCTTTATTGTCAAATTGGTCAATTCATTGTCTAAGTGTAATGCAACTCTCATGTCTTGGTCATCAAGGTCAATTCATAATTAGTTTCATGAGTCATTGCGTCACCATAGGGTCCTTTTTCCATCATTAAGTGTCATTATTAAAAATTTGAAAAGAAAGAGTCATGGTGTCATAAGGTTGATCATGAAAGTGTCATGAGTTTCTTTTTGGTCAAGTTAGTATTCATATTCATCAATTTGGGTGTGTGGTCATCATATTTCCATTTGCAGTCATGGCATTCATCATCCAAACTAGTAAGGTGTCATGAGAGTTAGCACTTAGGGAATAAAGTGTTTTAAAGATAATCATGGGTACATCTATGTCACATTGGATATCTAACCTTACTATTGAGGAATTAATGTTGCATTTAAAATCAAATCATCAGGAGGATTTTACACTTCGCTCAAAGCATCAAAATCTGAGCCTTTTTAGTTGATGCACTTATGGAGAATTCGTTGCACTTTTGATTTTTCTTTTGTCATCATTTTCAAAAGAAGTTTCTGACCAAATGAAGATGAATTTTTTAAAACAAAAGGAGGTTTTTGTTCATTAAAGATCTAATCAACATAAATTCCTTAAGTTTCTACACAGGTATCATATATTGGGAGATATTCAACTTTCTTGGAGGCCTATTTCAGAAAATCAAATTTTGCATTTGTTTTTTACTATTTTAGTCATTGTTGTTGGTGCGCTTTTCTAATAGTGTGAAAGGTATTTTGAGAAACCCAAGGAGTTTTTGTCAAGAATAATCCAATTAACAAAAACCTCTTTCATTTTCTTCACAGGTGTCCTGGATTGGAATATTTGACTCGATCTTTACGACCTATTTTTACAGATTTAAACATTTAATGATTTCCTATTTTAGTCATTATTTTGGGGGGCCTATTATGAGAAAATGAAAACGAAATTCCAAAAACTAAGAGATTTTTTTATTCAGAACAACCTTATCCACCAAAACCTCGTCCCTTTTTTTAAAAAGTGTTATGGTTAAAGATATATCTATTTGTCTTTGACCCCTATTTTCAGGAATTCAATCCCTATTCCTAGTGGGGAGTGCCATATTTAATTGAACTGTTTCTATCTTAGGGAGATGGTTGAGCTCGACTCCCTTAGTCCATGGATAATATAATTTTATATATTTCATTAATTTTAGAGTGCATAGGTTTGGTTGGTCATATTAGAGAAGAAACACTTTTGTGCATTGTAATTTTGAAGAATTTTTTTCCAGTGAATGAATGGAATAATAGGTGATTTGCAGGGATCCTTGTGTCAGAATTTTGGTGTTTTTGTGCTCATTTTATTTTTAAGTTATATTATGTGTTTACATTCCTTTTATTTGTATTTTCTTTCTTGGAAAAAACAAAATGTTTGATCCAAAATTTATCTTAATGGTGCTCAGTTTCAGTTTTTCCAAGTTATCAATGTTTCTAGCTTAAAGCGTCACTTTAGAATTCATCCTTGGTTTGATGATAAAATGTTTTTGTATTTCACCCTTTATAAGTTCACCTCGTACAAAAATTTGATTTTAATCCTCCACCAAATATGTGTACCTTTCCCCTGTGAAAAACCCTCTATTTTCCCATCATCTCACTGGACAGAAAATTGATTTGACATGAATCCATGCCCAATGGATCTGTCTCTTTTCTCATCAATAGACCTATAAAAAATAAAAAATTTTGAGCTTATTACCTAGACCAATATATTATTTTTTGAGTAATCTAAGTGAGAGAGCCCTCTTCAAGGCGAGAAGGGCTAGATTCTGACCTAGAAGTGGTTTGGGGTTACCCCTTTGGCTTCTTTTCTTAGCCTTGGGAAACTGGAGGGCGTTAACATTTTTGCCCCGTTGTCGAGGGAAAAATATCATATTTTCCCTGGGTGAGAATGAAAAATATTAGATCTGATTGCTAATGGTGGGCATCGGTTGGATACATATCAAGGCTGAAACATTCACCCGGCGAATCCAAAATTAAAGGATCCAGAGCTTAAAAGTTTTCACGGCGACTCCATTTTCTGAAGAATTCAAAACCTTTAAGTTTTGATCCATTTTACATCATCAATCAATATGACATGGTATATGCCAGATCCTCTTTTTGTTGAAGGTTTTAGGGCATATTTTCATCAGTTTGATGATGACGAATTGGATGATGGTTTTTTAAATTTGCTTCCTCAATATTTATGTTTATCCAAGTGTTCTAAAGAGAGAATATGTTTTTTAGAAGCATTTGCTAAAACTTTTGAACAGGAAATTGAGGTATTAGAGGTTCAAATTCAATCTCACAATTTCCATTATCAAGATTCATTCTTTGAAAGCCTTTTACGGCCCAAAGAAGAAGAGGTATAGTCCTTTGATGCCATGATTGAGAAATTTTTTGATGGATTTCATGATACACAAGAGAGCATAATTGAAGTTGAAAATTATAATGATCTAGTCATTGGTTGCTATGATGAAGAGAAAACCAATCATGTTTTTCTTTATCCATAGTTATTTATATGGAGCAATTGTTTAATACAGGTTTCGACCATATTTCAACTATGATGATCAAGCTTACAATAAATTTCATTTGTTATTACATATTCCAATTTTTATTTTGTTAAAGAACAATCAAGAAACCACGGTTGATATAATACTAGGTTGGTTGCATTGGAATTTTAATTTCATTTAATTCAGTTTGTTCAAATATCAGATTAGAGTAAACAGGAGTGTGAATAAGCTTAGTTTTTCGAGCATTTTTTTCAGCAGTTTCATTCAACAATATGTTTTCAGTTTGAGGATTGAAGTACTGAATTTCAGTTTACAAAGTTTTTGTTTCATATTTGGTTTCTATTTCTGTTGTACACTTAGAGATGTTATTAATAAGGTTAAGGATTTCCCAATGGATAAGGCATTGATCTGCAAATTCAGAGATCCACGATTCTTGACACCTCCTAGAGGAGTTGTCATCCCCAACTAAAGCTAATGTTAGTGTTTTTCAGTCCTGTCAATCACCTGTGATCAAATTCTTCTCTTTCAAGTTTTTTATAGGGTCCTAGGTCAAATTTTATAGTTTCAAATTAATTCTCAAATAAAAATTGATCATTGGATGGTGTGTCTAGGTCACTTCTACTCCCTCCACCTGATATGAGTCTTCATCTCTCATCATGGTCATGTCTTCATTCGAGTGTCTTCGGTCATGAAAAGAATAATATGTCACCATTTAGGTCATGGTATAGGTTTTCATATGACATGTCATCATAATGTAATTGATTTAAAAGCAATAAAGAGTCATGTTCATCATTTGAGTCATCATAAAGGGAGTTAGCATCTTAGGAACAAAAGGAATAAAGGTAAATGTAAAATTCCATTTCAAATATGATCATGCTGTAGTCACATCACATAATTTCTCAAAAATATCAATGATTTCACCTCCATAACTCCTCATTTCCTCAATTTTCTCGCAAAAAGTCAGTGAATTACCCTCTCCTAGGGTTTCACTGCACTTTTGGTCTCTTAGTCATTTTATTTCATTGTTGTGGTAAAACCGTTGCATTATATGCTCAAAAACCCTCATTCATACTCCATCCATCTCCCCTAACATTTTCCCATGCCCATTCCCCTTATTTCCCTCACTTTCCCACAAACCCTAGCATATTGTTACACTTTTGGCACTTTCCTAGGCTATGACTATGGTTTTCACTTTTACACCCCTCCCCCTCACTCATTTCCCAAAATTCCACCTCCATACACTCCCTAAAACATATCCCTACCCCTAAAAATTTCCCCTAGAATTTAGACAGCTCATAACCAATTCATTTCCCTCCATCTACAATATTTTCCCAAATCCCCTATTTTCCCAAAACTAAACCCTAATTCTTCCTCCTAGTGAGCTAGGGTTTCACCATGGAAGAAGAGACCACACAAAATGACAATATGAAGTATAAAGGAGGGTAGACAATTATTTATGAACCCACCAGAGTCCAAGAAATCATAGCTTCAGCTTTCCTCAAGAAGTCTTACCAATATGTGGGTTGCCTAGGGTTTAGATTGCACACAGGGACAATTCTACTTCAAAATTAGTCTCTAAAGTAAGGAAGATGAATTTCAAAAAATTTAAAGAGGTTTTTGTCCATAATAGACCAAAGACAAATAACCACCTTAAGTTTATGCACAGGAAGTCACTGAAAATTTCCCTACAAGATGGTGTTGCGCTTTTCCCTTATGGTGTCGTGCTTTTCCCTGGAGGTCAAATGTTTGAATTTTTTCAGTCAAAATCAGTTCCCAATGATGTAAATTCTCCTTTTTTGAGTTTACATGATGTAAAGGAATGCAATTAATCTTGTTAATGTAAATTTATGTAATTATTGAGGTCATTAATGATGGATAGGTCAATCAAAGGCTAAAAGGAGAGCTTGTTTTAACCTCCCTAACCTTAGGTTTGGTTAGAGAAATTTGTGTGAACTATTCCTATCAAGAGGTATTCGACCCCTAAGAGAGGGGAAGATAGTTTTGGTCTATATGTAGATTTTTTCAGATAGCTTCAAGGTTGGACATCAGAGAGTAGAAGGATTGGAGCTTTGTGTACAATTGATATTTGCAGAAATACAAGGCCAGTTGTAGCTATTATATAGGGATTAATGTGGTATGATATTGTGGAAATGTTTTTCTTCTGTAATACACTTTTATGAATGATTATTTCATCTTATTTCCATATCTATGCTTTCATTTATCTTCCTCTAAGATTTTAAACCGAATTCTTCAAGCTTATGCTCTGTTTTGGTAGGAATTTCATGTTTATGTTGTTCATCTTCTGATAAATTAACTCATGCTTGTCATGCTCATTTTAAACCTTTACTTTTCCAACCTACACTACAATTGAAAACCTGAAAGTTCCACTAAAGATATCTTCCATGACCCTTTGTATCCCTACAACCGAATTCTTTTAGATTTGACCTAGTTTCCTTGGTCTCTCCTCATGTTCCATCTAAAACCCTAAATTTGAAAACCATAGAGCTTAGACCTAGCCTAATATATTTTACCCTTATTCAGTCATATTTTTGCTATAATATCATAGAGAGATCCCTCTCTAATTTGGTAGGGCTATCTACCAAATCCTAAGTGGTTTGAGGTTACCTCCGCTAGTTTCCATTCTTAGCATTGGGACACTATGGAAGATAAGAATAGGGAATACAAAATCCTATTTCCATAAGGAAAATTTCCTCTTTGCAATTGAAAAGGTGTTTCAAAAAGGGATATCTAATATATGTCATACAAGTGACAAGTTTAGCTAAATATAACTAGTTGAAGGTAGAAGACCATCCCATAACACAAGAATACAAAGATATATTTCCTGAAGATATACATGGATTACCACCCACAAGAGACTTCAATTGATCCATAGAACTCACACTAGGGGACATGCATGTGTAAAAGGAACTATATATAAATAGCTTAGAATTTAAATATTACAGATAAAAATTCAACTGAAGGAAATTTTTGATAAAGGTTATAATAGATCCAGTGCATCCCCTCAAAGAGCTCAAAAATTGTTTAACAATAAAAAGTATAGTACCCTCAAACTATGCATCAATTATAGATAGTGGAACAACATGATGTTAAGAATAAGCATCCATTTTATAATATAGATGATATGTTTGATCAAATGAGAGGGACCATGGTGTTCTAAAAAATACACCTGAGAATTGTATATCACGATGCTTGGATAATGGATGAGGATATACATGAGAGCACATTATAAACCTAGTATGGGAACTATGAGTTCATTGTGGTTCCATCTACTCTAACAAATGCACCATACAATTTTATGTATGTAATGAATAACATTCTCAAAAATTATTTAGAAAAATTTGTGCTAAGTTTCATCGATGATATTTGAATGTACACAAAGACTAGGGAAGAGCACGAAGAGCACACCTCAATATCATGGTCCATATGCTATAGGAATACTATCTATATATTAAACTCATAAAATGTGATTTTTTTGAATCCCAATTGCATTATTTATTCCATGTTATCTCAAAATACGAACTGGCAGTTGATATTGAGAATATTAAGGCCATTATGGAGTGGCTTGTCCCTTAGAATGTAGCCAAAATATGATCTTTTATGGGACAAGAAAGATATTTTAAAAGGTATACTCAAGTATTTTCAAATATTGGACACCCATGAATTACGCCACTATAAAAGAAGGGGGTAAAGTTTAATTGGGCATTAGAGATCATAACAGGCCTTATGTATTGAAAGCATCTCCTAACCAATTCTCTCATTTTGAATATTGCAAGACAAGATAAGGATTTATTGGCGTGTACATATGCTTACAAGGAAGGGCTTGGTAAATTCATAGTGCAAGATGGGCATGTGATATTATATAAATCCAAATATCTAAATGGACATAGGCATAATTATGCACCATGTGATTTGGCACTAGTATCCATTTTCCATGCTTTAAAGACATGGAGACATTATTTTCTTGGAAGGAAAATTCATATTGATGATAGAACGCAATGAGTTGAAATTCTTGTTTGACCAACCAAAACTAAATGGAAAGAAATTTAGATAGTGAGTTTTATTTTGAATTCAAACACCTCAATGGAAAAGAAAATTGAGTGGTTGATACACTTAACAGAAACATGAAAATACTGTACATGGTACTCATTAGTACAAGCAATAAAAACTTACATTTCCTGAGATATACATGGATTACCACCTATTAGCTTCACTTTAGTTTCCCAAGGCTAAGAAAGGAAGCTAAAGGGGTAACCAAAAAGCATATTTAGACTCAGTATCTAGCCCCACCAAGTCAGAGAGGGCTCTCTCAAAATCAGTCTCACAGCCAATGGAAATGATTGGATAATAATGATTTTAGGCTAGTTATAACCACAGTAAAATTTTATTAGGGTTTTTTATTTAATTTTACTAGATCAAGATCATAGATCTAGGAACTAGGTTAGGGTTTCAAAATATCAATTGCAGGGATGAAAATGAGGAAAAATAGGTATGTTTGGTGACATATTTGGGTTTTAATTTTGGTATACGGTTGAAAAATGAAGGATCAAAATGAGCATATGACTATGAATTCATTCATCGGAAGGAATGGAACATAAACATGAATATCTCATCAAAACAAAGCATAAACTTATGAATTATGCTTAAAAATAATGATATGATCACATTAAAGCATACATATGGATCTAAGGAGAAATAAACATTCAAAATAATGATAAAAATAAGAAGAAGCACTGTCAATAATCATACCATAAGAATCTCAATATTATTGTTGCAACTGTCTTTGATATCACTATAAAATGGTGTACACTAGCTCCACACTATGATTACCAAGTATCCAACCCTCAAAATGAGTTGAGTTTGAGTACATATAGAAAAATAAACATGATTTCACCTCTATTGGTCGAAACATGATCCAAAACAACTAATCAATGCATCTAATGACTCTTAGCCTAATTTCAGCGGAGTTAGAAACATTTTCCTCTTTTTTAGCTAACAAGTTTGAGTCTTTATCTTGATTCATTAAACACAATATCCTTTGAAAAATATTAACATAAATAGTCTTATTAAACATGAAAAAACTCATGAGACAACTTTTAAATATACCAATGTTTACCTTTGACCTCCACATGTCTAGAAAATTCCTCAAACCCAGAAGCACAGCGAAATCTCACAAAAACATAGCGACATTTAGCAGAAGCATAACGAATTTTGAAAGAGAGTTTGGATGGCTTAGGTGAATTTATAAGATTTGATGGAGGTTGGTAAAGGTATTTTAGGATGTCCACAAGGAATTTAAAGCATCAAATCAGTAAAAAATCACCTCCAAGGAACCTCAAAATCCATTCTCCCTTAACTACTCCATAAGTGCAACGTGTGGTCCAAAATAGTGGCAGAAGTATGAAAAATTGATGGTTTTTGACATTTTTGTGCAAATTTGTGAGCTGGAATGAGAGAAAAAATGGTTTTTTGTAATTTAATAGACATATTACACCTGCACATACTTTTAAATCTTCA
Source organism: Pinus albicaulis (assembly GCA_034641835.2). Classification (NCBI taxonomy): domain Eukaryota; kingdom Viridiplantae; phylum Streptophyta; class Pinopsida; order Pinales; family Pinaceae; genus Pinus; species Pinus albicaulis. The sequence continues at coordinate 10,450,450 of CM076577.1, forward strand.
TATGGAGCCTCTGGGAAAAAGCACAGCTAGCACAAGTTGCGTTTATGGGAAGTCAAATTTCTACACTTTTTGTAACAATAGGGGTCAAACATGAAGACATATCTCTTGAACCATAATACATTTTACAAAACTGGGAGAGGTTTTTGTATATAAGGTTGTTGTTAAGAAAAATCACTCTTAGTTTCTTAAAATGCATTTCGATCTCGTCTTACTCTGTGCCACAAATGAATGACTAAAACAGGTTATTAAATTGGAAAATTTGATTTTCGGAAAAATAGTCTTCAAACTTTGCTGGATATAGCCAAATAGTAACACCTGTGCATAAACTGAAGGTTTTTTTTGTTATTTGGTGTGTTTTTGAACAATACCTCTTTACCTTTTTTAAAATTCATCTCCATTACTTCAAAAATAGATTTTGAAGAAAAGTTGTCCCTGTGTGCAACGTAAACCTTAGAAAATGATCGCAAAACTAAAAATTTCAAAAATTTGTTTCCTTTTTCTTTGATTTATGATTTTATTTCATACCACCAATGATACATCAACCAATATTTCTAGCTTATCCTGTTAAATCATGCTGGTAGCCCACCTCTTGCACTTTCTTACAAAACCCTGGGCAGCCTACTTGTCCAAATGACCTCATGATGAACTCTGAAGCATTGATATCCTGCATATGATTTGGCTCATATCTTGAGACATGTTCCCCCTTATTGTATTTATTATTTTCACTATCCATGTCTTTTATTTTCTTGATTGAAAACCCTAGTTTGATAGGGGAAATGGTAGGGGTTTAGGGCCACAAAACAGGGAAAACAAAGCAGGTAGTTTAGGGGGGGAATGTAGGGGATATGAGTTAGGGAAAAATATAGGAAAATCTGGGAGGTAAGGGTAGATGTTAAGAATACAGGGGTAGTGAAATTTCTTAGAATGGGTGATTTAAGGAGGGAAAAAGTGGAAAACATAGGGAAAACCAAGAAATGCAGTAGAAGTGCAGCGTGGGCTTGGATTTTTTAGAAAAGCGGTGAGATGGGGAAAAATAGGTATGGAAAATTGTTGGGGAGGGTATATGAAATGTATAAAATGGTTTTTAGGTGGAAAACATAGGTATTTTCTCCTTATAAGAAATACAAAACCATGAAATCTTAAAAACGCAACATAGAACCCTAGGAGAGGGATTTAATCACTTTTTGAAGGAAAACATTGCATGAGAGGGCTTAAGAATGCTTCACTTACTTTTTTATGAATTTTTAAAATTTCTTGGATGAGAAATGAACTGTTTTTTTCTTGATTTGACCTTCAAACTAAAAAATGTAGCGAATGCACAATAGAAACATAACAAGCTGATAGGTAAGGTGTTTGGTGATGAAAATTGATTCTATGATTGCTAAGATGAGGCAAAATGGTGGAGAAGAGATTTTGGAGGATGAAATTAAGTTCTTGAATGCTTGGATGGTATTTTAATAGCTTTAAACTCGATTTTTTTCTTTGGTGGTGGTGTAACATCATGTGTACTTTTGAGAAATGACTTGATGAGGTGATTGTATTGCAGCATAATTTCTTGAAAATGAAAATTTACCTATATGTTGACACATTAACTCTTTTGATGACCTAGGACACCTAAAAAATGACATGACCATGATGAGTGATAATGACCATGATCAAGTGGAGTGAGTAGCATTTACCTAAACAATAGCTAATGACCATATGAAAACCAAGAGAGGTGTTCAATTTTATTTGATTTTTTTTTTGAAAATATTACAATTTTGCCTAGTTACCCTATCAATCACATGGAAAGAGTACATTTTATACACTAACACCACCCACAAGGGACCTCAATTTCTCCATAGAACTCACACTAGGGGCCATGCATGTGACTAAGGCACCATATATAAATAATATAGGCTTGAAATAGAAGAGCTAAATATTCAACTAAAGGGAATTTTAGATAAAGGTTATATTAGACCCAATGCATCCCCTTAGAGAACTCCAAAAAAATTTAACAAGAAAAATGATAGTACTCTCAAATTATGCATAAATTATAGACAGTTGAACAACATAATATTTAAGAATAAGCATCCATTGTATAATATAGATGAGCTATTTGATCAAATGAGAGGGACCATGGTGTTCTAAAAAATACACCTGAGAATTGGCTATCACGATGCTTGGATCATGGATGAGGATATCCATGAGAACACATTCTAAACCCATTATGGGCACTATGAGTTCATTGTGGTGACATATAAGCTAACAAATGTACCAACCACTTTTATGTATGTAATGAATAACATTCTCAACAATTATTTAGACAAATTTGTGCTATGTTTCATCAATGATATTTTAATGTATATAAAGGCTAGGGAAGAGCATGAAGAGCACACCTCAATATCGTGTTCCAAGTGCTATGGGAACACTAGATATATGTTAAACTCATCAAATGTACTTTTTTAATCCTAGTTGCATTATTTAGGCCATATTATCTCAAAATAAGAAGTGGTAGATGATCTTGATAAGATTAAGACCATTATGGAGTGGATTGTCCCTTATAATGTAAACCAAATATGATATTCTATGGGACTAGAAAGATATTTTAAAATGTTTACTCAAGGGGGTAAATTTGACACCCATGAATTACAACACTACAAAATAAGGGGGTAAATTTTAATTGGACATTAGAAAGCACAACAAGCCTTGTGTAGTGAAAGCATCTCCTAATAAATGCTCCCATATTGAACATTGCAAGACAAGATAAAGATTTTTTGGTGTGTACATATGCTTACAAGGAAGGGCTTGGTGAAGTCCTTATGAAAAATTGGCATGTGATATTATAAGAATCCAAAAATCTAAATGGATGCGGGCATAATTATGTAACACATGATTTGGTGCTAGTATCCATTTTCCATGCTTTAAAGACGTGGAGACATTATTTTCTTGGAAGGAGATTCATATTGATGATAGAACACAAGAAGTTGAAATCGTTGTTTGACCAACCCAGACTAAATTTCAAGCAAGTTATATTTCGAGTTTTATTTTGAAATCAAACACATCAATGGAAAATAAAACCGAGCAGTGGATAAAATCAATAGAAGCATGAAAATGGTGTACATCGTAGTCATTAATACATGTGAGAAAAAATTTACAAAATAAATTAAAGGAGAATTACAAAGTGATAAGAAATTTCAACATGTAAAAATATGCTTCAAACAAGAGCCCAAAGGGCCAATGGGAAATGAATAGAAACTAACAAAAGGTGCTTTATTAATGTACAAGGGAAAATTATACCTACCCAATGTAATAAACATAAATAACTGCATAAAGGATGATCTTCACAAAAGACCTTATGTCAGTCACCCAAGATACCAAAATATTATAACAACTTGCAAGAAATTCTATTATCGCACAAAAATTAAAAGGAAAATTATTGAATATAATATCAAATGTATAGAATGGAAATATGTTAAGGTGGAACACAAACATACAACATAATTATTACAACTAATACCAATCCAAAAATGTATGTGGGAATTCATATCTATGGACTTCATCATTGGATTACCAAGGACTCCCAAACACCATGATGGTAATAGTCATGTTGAGAGGAAACTCACTTTATTCCAATCTAAGCAACCCATGAAACAATTGGAATTTCCCAAATATCTACGAATTAAATTTTCGAGTTGCGTGGCATGCCCAAGAACAGTTTATTTGATTGAGATGAAAATTTCACTTTAATTTTTTAGAAGCCTTTATTCGTAGGTTTTTGGATAGAGTTGCCACTTACATCACCTACCATTCTCAAGCTAGTGGGAAAAAAAAGGATAAAACAAGTGTTGGAAGACATGTTAAGGATGCATGTGATACATCAATCCAAGAGGTGGGATGATTATCTGTGTCTAGTGGAATTTTCTTACAAAATGGCTATCAATTTTCATTAAAGATAAGTCTCTTTGAACAATTAATGGAAATAAGTGTCATTTCCCCATCAACAGGGATAATCCAATGTATAGAGTCACAGTTGGACTACAAATATTGAAATAAAGGGAGTGATAAGTAATAAAAATAAATTAGAATTTGAAAGTAGTTCATGATCGATAGAAGCATTATGCAAACAAAAATAAATCTTATAAGTATTTTTGAGTAGGAGAGTATGTGTATATTCAAATTATACCTGAAAAGTGTTCCTTAAAAGAAAGCCCATGTGCCAAGTTTTCACCACGATATTCTAGACCTTTTGAGGTCTTGGAGATTATGGGGCCCATGGCTTACAGGCCTGATTTACCTACTACCATAAAATCCCATGATGTATTCCATATATCCTTGCTTCATAAGTATATAAATGATGTTAATAAAACTATTGAATGGAATTTGATAAACCAAAAGGAGAGTTGCATTCAAAACCCTAATGCATACTCAATAAAAAATAGACTATTTTTTGGAATATAACCATCACGCAAGTCATCATGTGGAAGCACTTTAGATAAAATGAAGTAACATGTGATTTTGAGGATTCCATGAAAAGGGCATATTCAATTTTGTTTTCTATAAATCGTCAGTTATGTTGTATCTTAAGAGACAATCCCTTGGTTGTGAAAGGGATCAATGCTTAAGAACATTTTAAAAGTGTGTCACATGAATGATTTTATCATGAGTTCTTTGTTCTATTCCCCTGGGAACTAGTTTTCTAAGACCCTTAATGATATGGAATAATAAAATATTTCACAATTCCATTCACTGTTGATATCTGAATGGAAAGAAGAACTGCAGGGGGAACTCAAAATGATATGTTGAGGAGCAAAATCTACCACTTTAAAGTTTCAGAGGAAATTCATGGAGAGAGAGGAAACTTTGAAATAATATGATGTAAACACATAATATATTACTTCAAAGTTTCATGGGGAGTTTGTGAAGAGAGGGGAAACTCAAAATGATATGTTGAGTGTTAGTCATCAGTATTTTTCACCTGTTGATGATGACTATTTTTTAAAGCCAAGTTTTCTAGAAGATGATCTCCAATTTTTCAAATACGTCATCTAGAAAACATCCCTAAACAATTTTTGTCCTCCTACCTTTTCCAGTCAGCCTATGATGAGAAAAAACCTAGTTATCAAGTCCTATCTGGTTTTAGTCATATAATCTTGTCCATGAGATGTCATAACTAAAGGTTATCTGCTGTCATTTACCCTCATTCCCAAGTCATTCATTATCCAAATGTTGATAAGAAGTCTTCTACCCTATATCTGGTCATATGTCATCTAGAGATCTAATCCTACCCAAAGAAAATACTCAAAATATGTCAAGATCTCCCCTAAGTTAGGTAGTGGCACTTTAGGGAATCCCTTCCTTGGCAAAAACATCCTGAGCCAAAATCCTTTCTTCAATACTAGCCAGTCCTGAGTTAGCGCTTAATCTGCAAAACAAAAATCTTGACACACCCATAGGTGATGCCACTAAGAGGTCTTGATCTCTTAGTCTAGAAGAAATTCTGCAAAGATCCAGAAATAGAAGAAGATAAGCATGTTCACAGTCTAAAAGAATATGCTCAAGGTTGGGAAAAATCTCCATAAGACACCAAAGGAGCTTTCCAAGGTTCAAAGTCATATTTTTTGCATCTCTGCAGGGTGAAAATTGAATGAAAAATAGTATCCAGACAAGAGCAAAGAGACAAGTCCAAATAAGTCTCTCACGTTGAAGAAATTTTCCATCATTAAGCAGATGGAGAGTTGCAATGATAAGAAAGCAGGAGTACATGTTTCAAAAGCCAAACTGATATAATTTTGGTCTATAGTATTTCAGTGTCTCTTTCAGAAGCAGATATGTACAACTATTCTAGAAGACATGATCAAACTGAACATAAGAAGACAACTTCTTCTCATGTTGTCTTGAGCCTTGGATAAGAATACTAGTCAGAGAGCAAATTCAATAAACCTCTGCAAACACAGTCAAGAAAGGTTAGTAAGTAATGACTAGCAAGAAAATACTCTAAAAATACAAGTCATGTGGCTCGTGGTTTAAAATATTCACAAGGATATTCTGACAACAGAATACATATCTCAGAACATGCCTCTTATAGCATATTGTCAAATTTTCACTTTATTACTTATTGTGATATACCAAGCAGAGATATGTATTACAAAGAAATATGACAGTTTGAGAAATGGATGAAATGTCATGACTGTGTTAACCTCCTCCAAGCAAGAGTAGATGGTTGGGTGACATGTTGAAAACCTCCTCCAAGCAAGAGCAGATGGTTGGGTGACATGTTGAAAACCTCCTCCAAGCAAGAGCAGATGGTTGGGTGACATGTTGAAAACCTCCTCCAAGAAGAGCAAATGGTTGGGTGACATGATGAAAACCTCCTCCAGTATAAAGAGCAGATGGTTTAGAAATATTATGTTAACCTCCTTCATTTAAAAGTAGATGGTTAGGAACATGATAAGGGCCTCCTTCATTTAAAAGCAGAGGGTCAGGAGCAGAGATATAGATTCATTCAAAGAGCAGGAAACTAACAGGTGTTTTAAATGACTCAAAAAATTGTTTACACCACTTCCTCCAAAAGAGTGAAGCAAACTGATGTATGGAAAAGATATAAAACTATGTTTGAAAGGGTTTTTTATTGGTAATAACAGTTGAGAAATCATGGTTAATACAAATGAAAATTCATCATGTTGAAAACCTCTTCCACATAGAAAACATACAGTGGCATAAGGGTGCTGAAAGTCTCTAGTCCAATTGGGAAGTCAGAATTGAAAATCAGTGGGAAGCAATTGAAGGTTTATGAGTTGAAGTCTGGTGTTAAACATAAGCCAAGCAGTGATATTATGGTGTTAAAGAAGCCTTGTTTTTCTTCTATCCATAAAAATCTTCTTCAAAGGGTAATCTGAGGCTAGAATGTCCAAAACTTGGAACAATCTCATCAAAATGACAAGAAGGTAGAATAGACTTCTTTCTTAAAATGACCTTTGCAACTGAATACACAGAGACAATATGGATAAGGAAGGCTATAACAAAATGATTCAAGTTCAAGACAACCTTCAAAGAAATAAAACATACCACAGTCATGGACAAGACCTTTTAATGTACATAAGAACACACTTTGTTTTTTGTATATGATTGCATTAAAGGTTTTTAAAGACCATCTCCTTGATGAATAGATGTAGGTCAAGTCTTGGTGAGTGCAAATAAGGGTTTATCCACAGTCAAAAGAAAATGTTATTATAAGGTGCCTAACAGTGTTTGACAAACTTTAACAATGGGCATAATCAATCATCAAACACCAGAGAGTTGAATTGTCAAAGTAATTTCTAGAATTGTCAATCACCTCCTTCCAAGATATAGGCAAAGGATGCATCAACAGTCTTTGATATGGTTCTTGAGAAATTTTCTTTTTGAAGGAAAAAATAGCCTTAGTCTTCAACAATAGCCTCTACATATGAATACAAAGAGGACAATTAAGAAAATGGGTCTTTATGGTATTTTAAAAGTGATATAATACTGAGGGTGGTGATTTATGTTTTTATATGACAAAAAACCTTTTCAAAAGGCATCAAAACCCTTCCAAATTAGCTGAAAAGGCATTTGAGCTTTTTTCGATTTTCAAAGGAGGGAAGAGACCATTTAAAAATGCCCATTAGCAATTTCAAACCATGAAACAAACGTTCCTTAGCCTGCTCACTGGAAAAGGAAGCATTTTCAAGCATTTTTCAAGATTTTCGATGCTCAAAATTCTACGCGGCGCACCTATAGATGCACGCGATGCGCTTGTGAGTGCCCAAGCAAAGGGATTATACTAAGGCGTGGCGCGCCTATAGATGCGCACGGCATGCCTATGCTTGCAGTCACCAGGCGCCCGAAACCAACCCGACACCTCCATCTGCGCGACGCTTTCTGCTGCAAACGGCCTGCTCATCCAACAGTCTCCAAAAAACTCTTTTTAAAGATGCTCCAACGATCAACAAGGTCTACAAATTATCTTCAAGTTATTTCTTCAGTCCTTGATAAATTTTGGGTTTAAAAAGGGGTGTTTCTTGCTGTGTTTTCAAAGAAGAAATAGTGGTAAAAGGAGAAAGCTTTCTCAAAATTAAAAGGGTTTCCTTGTGGTGGTTTTCAAAGGGATAGAAACAGTGAAAAATATAAGACTAAAGTGCCATTTTGAAAAGTGATCTTTGTGCTATGAAATAATGAAAAAACACCCACAGTTGCTAGAAGAAAAACAGAGTGTGTTTGGAGGTTCTCAAATCAGTTTTGGGAAGTGTCTTAACAGTGTTTGCAAAGGCATCTGTTTGTTAAAACTTGGAAAATAAATAGTGGTTAGAAGATGAAGACTTTTTTCCATTAAATGCAGTCTTTAAAAACAATGGCTTTAAAGGCACTTTATCATCTAAAAACAAAGAGAGACACAGTGATTATGATATTGGGCCTTTGGTCAAAATCAAAGAAGCTTTGTTCCTGTGGGTATCGAGGATTAGCACAGTGATAGGGGAAGGTGTTTTATCAGTTTTGAAAGAGCCCTAATTACCTTTCAAAAAAAGTGATAACAAAAGAGAAGTGTTTGAAGGGAAGGGTGTTTGTGCCAAAACAAAGGGAGATTCCTCTTTAAAAAAAAAACCACAAACATATCTTGTTTAAACCTTTTGCTCAAACACAACGATAAAAGTGATTTTGGTTCTCGTTTGACAAATACTTGTTTTCTAGCATCAAAGAAACACAGTGACTTACAAGGAGGAAAAGGTGTGGTGTTGGGAAACCATTTCAGAGACCATTTAAATCAACTTGTCTTGGTCAGCCAACAAAGATTATCCAAAGAAAAATGCCTCCCAGGCAATATAGCAGAAGTGGCCCTCACAAAAGGTATGAACCTTTTTCAACTGAGGAAGTAAATGCCCATCCTTCAATGCTTTTTAACTTTCATGAAGTAGGATGTTTGGAGTTTTGTCAAAAGGTTTAGGAGGTAAAAATTTATCTTCCCTTGACACATATTTTTTCTTTAATACTACAAGGGAAACATTTTCATCTAGCAGGCTTAGACTTCAAGCTTTCTCCTAGATCTATTTCCAGAGCTACCAAAATTCCATATGTCGGAGAAAAATGGTTTAAGCAGAGCTACCTAGACTTAGATCAATACAAACCATTTTTGAAACCAGAGCATTAGGATGCATGCCCATCTATCTTTCCCCTTTCCTATTTGTTGACTAGCTATGCTCCCCTCATGAAGATAATCATGAAATATTTCACATGCGAGGGAAGGTTTTCCCGGGTTTATGCTTACCATATCAGGCTACTCATGCACTTCACAAGAACCAAATTGCTAAACCTACCCTTTTTCCTCCATAGAAGCTGTTGTCAACCCTAGAGATAGCCTTGAGTTGTGAAAGACCAATGCCTAGGACATCTTATACAGCAAGGAGCATATGCTATAATATAGGAAGTTATCAGAAAAATCCTCTCATGCTATCTCTTGTAAACAGGAAGGTTAATTTGAATGGGACCAAAAATTTCAGAGGCTTGACATAGGGAAAGCAATACTACAGAGGCAAGGTGTGAAACTTTAATACGAGTGTATCAGACAATTCAAAGGCAGCTTACTGTAAAGAGGGTTGGGTTCTAAAATACCTCACAAAGATGAATAATCAGAAGGTGTTTACTACGTATGAAAGATTGAGATAATACTAACTGTCATTGAGATGATATCTAGAAACAAATATCAACATGTAATGGGCTTACAAAATTAAGAATCCATACATGACAATAGAATTTTAAAAATAACATCCCATAGAAGCTAATATAGCAGAAGCATGGTTGGAGTGGAAAATGAAATAGTATATCACGCTTGAGCTATATTTAAATCACTTGACAGGTTCTAGCATGAGTATCAATTAGGATAAATTCATACCAAAAACAAGTGAGTCGCTCGCATTCCATAACATGATACAAGTGAAATGGATGAAAACTAGATGAACAATTAAACTATCACATATGGGGGAGAGTTACAAATTTGTTAAGCACAAATACCAGAATCCTCATTAAAGATGGAACTCCTCATCACTGAAACTCGACAGGCTCTTCGCATTCATATAAAAGTTCAAAAAAATGCATACAAAATTCTCTCATAGCATATTTTTCTGAAAATCTGGAACCTTTGAAAATCTATTCTTCGGGATTCTTATAGGAGAAAAATGAGTAACAGGAGTGAATGATGTACATTAAATTGATTCATTAAGACATCATGGAGGAAGCTTCCATGCCCATACTGCTTAATGGCACTGCATTGCTGTATTTACTTTATAGCATGGCTGAGGGGTCTTTGTTAGGTCGATATCTGACCTCTGATGTTTCTTTGGAGTCCTTTCTGGCTGTAAAGCTCTTTGTTCTACCTTCTGGAATTGGTGAACTAGATAGAAAGTCCGCAGGCCTCCATACTCCACAACTGCTAGTTCTAACAATCTTTAAGAAGCTTCTGTCAGTGTAATTAATTGTTTCTGGGCTCAAGGAGGCATGGAGGCTTTAGCGGGAAGGTGTATTGTCTGGAGAAAAACGTACCGTAGATATTCAAACACAGATATGGCTATTATGTGTGCTCTTTAGTCTTCCAACTGCGTCCTTTTCTTTTAAACAAGGATTAAAGTGTTTAATCTTCAATAATAGGCTTTAATCTTTCTAATCTGTCTCTGCTGTTACTCTAACCACTGCTGTAATAACCCCTTTTCATTCTGAATCATAGTGACTGTGATTATGGAACCTAGAGTGAATTCATCACTTCTGTAACAACACTGCACAATACAATAAAGTCATTAAGAAATATAGGGAGTGGCGGAAGGGATGCTGTGAAAGCATGGAGGAATGGTGGCGGGAATGGTGAAAACGGGAGAAGAAATGATAATTAGTGTAAATCCCAGAGCTTTAAGTCCCGGGAAAATACAAAGGAAATGGATCGAATGCATGGAATTAGGAGTTTGATGGTGGGACCCGGTTAAGGCGGAGGGTGATTAAACGTGAGCCGTTGGATCTGGGTTGAATGGATGGTCACAATTGGATCGGCGGATCACAATCGTGGGAGGTAGCGGGTTTGACACATTGTAAACTTCCAATTGGTGACGGTGTGATTGAGCGCCAACCGTCCGATCTGGCGGGGAGATCGACGGTGGATATTGAATTTGAGGGGAGGAAGACTAAAGCGATGGGAGGGGAGTGATGAGATCTGGGCCATCGGACCTCGAGAGATCAACGACTATGATCGGATCGGAGGATCGCGATCGGGGAAGATAAAAGGAGGGGATGCATGGGCTGGCGCAATGTGATTAGCGCTGGGCTGTCGGATCTGTGTGGATCAATGGCTCGGATCGCAACGGGGCCGATAGAAAAATAGCACTATCGCATCGGAGGTTTTTGACTTAATAAAGAAACGCGCTCTGCTCCGACTTCCGATTGCAATAAGGTCTTCACAGTTTAGTGCTCGGTCTCAGCACTCAGGTGCATGGAGGGGAAGTGGTTAGGGCTGGGCTGAAGGGGGCTAGCCTGTTATAAAGTAAAAAGTGGGTTTTTGGCCTATTTTAATGCTTTTTAAGGCCAAAGGAGGTATTCAGTAAGGGGAATAAGGGATTATTAAACCAAAAAAAAGGTATTTGAAAGGTTTAAAAGGGGGTTTGGGATGATTTAAAGGGTAAGTGGGGAATTTAGAAGGGGAGGAGGAATGATGAAAACAGAGGCTTAGAGGGAATGAAATAAGAGGGAAAAGGAGGCCTTTTGGGCATTTTCTTCACAAACAGAGAGGCTTTAAAACTGGGAACAACAGTAAAGATTTATCAAAGGGCAAGGCACAAGGAGGCTTCAAGGATGATGTGTTTTCAGAGGAAATGCATTCCTTGAAGGCTCAAAAATAATTTAGCCCCTTGTTTGGAAATGTGCTTAGTTATTCGGCCATGTGACTTAGCTTAGCATCATTTCTCTCCAGCCATTATTTAAAATTTTCACCACGAGTCATGACATTTGATATGTGGCTACTCAAGGTTATCTTTAAAAATGACTAATGTTAACCATATGATCAACATTGGCTCCACCTGGGGACGACACGTTCATCCTTGGGCATGTCTAGAAATTCGTAGACCACCTGTTAATCTTATGGTAGTATTTGGACTTGCAGACCCTTAAATCATCAATTTTTTATAAACAGGAAAAATAAACCTATTCTACTTCTACCCTTATTACTCCATGAGACTAGATTGAACTGTTGGCCTCATATTTTCTCTACCTAAACTAGTATCTGCTAGGATTAAACTGTCTAGCATATTTCTTCTCTACATTCTAAGACAGAAATTGAAAAACAACCAAGCCAGGATTGGACTGTCTGGCTCGTTGGGCTTTGTAGAAATTAAAACAACTAACTACATGCTCACAGGCTAAGCTTTATTGAGCTTTGCTACCTACTCTACTCTACTTGGAAATATCTGATGCTCTAGGTGATACAATAATGCCAGTGCAGCCAGTCAAGAAGCAACAAAAAAGGATAGGAGCACTGACTGCTCATCAGAGACCACCATAGGGTGCTCTACAGATGGTTCTTCAAAATTGTGGTCACCATCAGTGGTGACCTATCCTGATGAATCTGGCCCTGGCAAACGATCAATGCTGAAGAATTTGAGCTAATTAGGGCCTCAATATATTCTGCCACAGGATCAATCAACACATGATGTACACTTTTTTATTTTAGGCCTTCCATGACTGGTAGGCTGTCTTTATCCTGGGCCGCTTTGATTTCTGCATCTTCCACTGCGTTTTCAATGTGGCTCTTGAGAACTAGATCATCTTCTTCTTGTACTTAGAAAGGTAGTGAAATTTCTTTAGGGGGAGGGAGACTTTCCAAAAAGGCTCTCGGGTCTTTGAACTGATATGATTTTTCTTGTGAGTTTAGAAATTCGATCTCAACTTCATATCTTTCAACCACCAATTCTAGAAAGATTTTCTTAAGCACAAGTTTGAAACTTGAGCTGAGAAGAATAGCCCCTGAAAGGTCCTCCACTTTCAGTTCTTCCAAGCCATGTGACATTACATCTCGACACTCTCCTATGAAACTTGGATGCATTTATGAAAACTACTCAGAGTCTTCCATTGGTGAAGTGACTTGGTATTTAGCATGGTTGATGTTGTACTGTGACATGGTCTCCCAGTGGAGTCTCATGAAACCAAGATAATCAGTAGCCTACTGATCACCAGTGGAGTCTTTTAATCATTTAGGAACTGTGGAGTCGCCAAGGTGAGGGATATACAACTCTCAACTCTCCATGCTCACCTATTTGAAGAGTGAATAAGGTTTTGTCGAGGCCCAAGGATTTAAATTTTCTCAACTTCGCTTCCCCGGCAACGGCGCCAAAAAGATGTTTTCAACCCTAGAGACAGCCTTGAGTTGTGAAAGACTAGTGCCTAGGACATCTTATACAGCAAGGAGAATATGATATAATATAGGAAGTTATCAGAAAAAGGCTCTCATGCTATCTCTTGTAAACAGGAAGGTTAATTTGAATGGGACCAAAACTTTCAGAAGCTTGACATAGGGAAAGCAATACTACAGAGGAAAGGTGTGAAACTTTAACAAAAGTGTACCAGACAATTCAAAGGTAGCTTATTATAAAGAGGGCTGGGTTCTAAAATACATCACATAGATGAATAATCAGAAGGTGTTTACTACGTATGAAATATTGAGATAATACTAACTGTCATTGAGATGATATCCAAAAACAAATATCAACATGTAATGGACTTACAAAATTAAGAATCCATACATGACAATAACATTTTAAAAATAACATCCCATAGAAGCTAATATAGCAGAAGAATGGTTGGAGTGGAAAATGAAACAGTATATCATGCCTGAGCCATATTTAAAGCGCTTGACAGGTTCTAACATGAGTATCAATTAGGATAAATTTATACCAAAAACCAGTGAGCCACTCACAATCCAGAACATGATACACGCGAAATGGATGAAAACGAGATGAACAATTAAACTATCACATATAGGGGAGAGTTACAAACTGTGAAGCACAAAGACCAGAATCCTCATTAAAGATGGAACTCCTCATCACTGAAACCCGACGGGCTCTTCGCATTCATATAAAAGTTCAACAAAATGCATACAAAATTATCTCATAACATATTTTTCTGAAAATCTGGAACCTTTTACAATCTGTTCTTGGGGATTCTTATGGGAGAAAAACGAGTAACAGGAGTGGATGATGTACATTAAATTGATTCATTAAGACAGCATGGAGGAAGCATCCACGCCCATACTGCGTAATGGCACTGCATTGATGTATTTACTTTATAGTATGGCTGAGGGGTCTTTGTCAGGTCGATATCTGACCTCTAATGTTTCTTTGGAGTCCTTTCTGGCTGTAACGCTCTCTGTTCTTCCTTCTAGAATTGGTGAACTGGATAGAAAGTCTGCGAGCCTCCGTACTCCATAACTGTTGGTTCTGAAAGTATTTAAGAAGCTTCTGTCAGTGTAATTAACTATTTCTGGGCTCGAGGAGGCATGAAGGCTTTAGTGGGAAGGTGTACTGTCTGGAGAAAAACGTCCCGGAGATATTCAAACACAGATATGTCTATTACGTGTGCTCTTTATTCTTCCAACTGTGTCCTTTCCTTTTGAACAAGGATTAAAGCGTTTAATCTTCAATAATAGGCTTTAATCCTTCTAATCTGTCTCTGCTGTTACTCTGACCACTGCTGTAATAACCCCTCTACGTTCTAAATCACAGTGACTATGATTATGGAACCTAGAGTGAATTCATCACTTCTGTAACAACCCTGCAAAATACGATAAAATCATTAACAAATCCAGGGAGTGGCGGAAGGGATGTTGTGAAGGCTTGGAGGAATGGTGGCGGGAATGGTGAAAACAGGAGAAGAAATGATAATTAGTGTAAATCCCAGAGTTTTAAGTCCCAGGAAAATACAAAGGAAATGGATCAAACACATGGAATTAGGCCTTTGATGGTGGGACCCAGTTAAGGCAGAGGGTGATTAAATGTGAGCCGGTGGATCTGGGTTGAATGGACGGTCATGATTGGATCAATGGATTGTAATCAGGGGAGGCAGCAGGTTTCAAACATTGTAAAATTCTGATTGGAGACGATGCAATTGAGTTCCAGCCGTTCGATCTGGCGGGGATATCGATGATGGAGATTGAATTGGCGGGGAGGAAGACTAGAGCGATGGGAGGGGAGTGATGAGATCTGGGCTGTCGGACTGCGAGAGATCAATGGCTACGATCGGATCGGAGGATCACGATTGGGGAAGACAGAAGGAGGGGATGCATGGGTTGGCGCGATGCGATTAGCGCTGGGCCATCGGATCTGTATGGATCAACGGCTTGGATCGCAGCGGGGCCAATAGAATAATGGCACTATCGCATCGAAGGTTTTTGACTTAACAAAGAAATGCGCTCTACTCCAACTTCCGATTGCGATAATCTCTTCACAGTTTAGCACTCGGTCTCAGCACTTGAGTGCATGGAGGGGAAGTGGTTAGGGCTGGGCCGAAGGGGGCTAGCCTGTTATAAAGTAAAAAGTGGGTTTTTGTCCTATTTTAATGCTTTTTAAGGCCAAAGGAGGTATTCGGTAAGGGGAATAAGGGATTATTAAACCAAACAAAGTTATTTTAAAGGTTTAAAAGGGGGTTTGGGATGATTTAAAGGGTAAGTGGGGAATTTAGAAAGGGAGGAGGAATGATGAAAATAGAGGCTTAGAGGGAATGAAATAAGAGGGAAAAGGAGGCGTTTTGGGCATTTTCTTCACAAACAGAGAGGCTTTAAAATTGGGAACAATAGTAAGGATTTATCAAAGGGCAAGGCACAAGGAGGCTTCAAGGATGATGTGTTTTTAGAGGAAATGCATTCCTTGAAGGCTCAAAAACAATTTAGCCCCTTGTTTGGACATGTGCTTAGTTATTCAGCCATGTGACTTAGTAAAGCATCATTTCTCTCCAACCATTATTTAAACTTTTCACCACGATTCATGACATTCGATACTTGGCTACTTAAGGTTATCTTTAAAAATGACTAATGTTAACCATATGATCAATAGAAGCATTGAAAAGATGGCTTCTACTCTTCAAAAGAGACCTTCCTCTCAGCAGCCAGCTTGTCTTTTCCATCATTCTCTTATCAAGATTGTCATTCTCCATCAACTTGAGAAGAAGGAAATTCCTTGGGACACTTTCATTTCACATCCCGATTTCGCCACTGCTTCTTCATCCCATGCATCTCCTTCACCTTCCAATCATCATCTTTCTCCTTCTTCTAGTAAACCCACTCCTAAGAAACAAAAATATCCTATGATTGGTCAAGAAGAAGAGCATAGTGAGGAAGAACAACATAGTGAGGAAGAGAAACACAGTGATGAAGAGGAGCATAGTGAGGAAAAGCAGCATAGTGATAAAGAGAAAAACAGTGAAGAGGATCAAAGTCAAAAGAAGCAAAGTGAAGAGGAGCTAAGTGAAGAAAAGCACAGTGATGAAAAGTAGCATAGTGATGAAGAAGAGCACCATGAAGAAGAGAAAAACACTGAACAGGGAAATGATGAAGTAAAGAGAAAAACAGTGAAGAGGATCAAAGTCAAAAGAAGCAAAGTGAAGAGGAGCTAAGTGAAGAAAAGCACAGTGATGAAAAGTAGCACAGTGATGAAGAAGAGCACCATGAAGAAGAGAAAAACAGTGAAGAGGGAAATGATGAAGAAATGGAATAGTTTGATGAGGAACACAACAGTCACAAAGAGGAAGATATTGGTAGCCCTCACAGTAGCAAACATAATGAGGATGAAGTTGAAAACATTCAGGATATAGAGCCTAAAAGTATTGAAGAAAGCAGGGACAAAAGTGAAAAAGGCATTCCTCAAGGAAACATGCAAGGTGACAGTCAAGGAATTCATGAGGAGGGCCAAAATAGTGGCAAGGATGATTACGGGAGTAGCAAAGGCAAAGACCAAATAGAGCATGTGCTAGCTGCCTCTCCTAGGCAAGGGGCCATGCTTTCTTCTCCAAAGGTAACAAAGCCCCGAACATCAAGAAAGAAAGTGACTCAAATTGTAACTCCAAATGTTACTAGAGCCCTCTGAAGCAAAGGGAAGTTTCCCAAGCAATCCATTATTGAATTACCAAAGAGGAGGAAGACCAAGAAGGCTGCCCAAAGCAAGGGAAAGGAGAAGGAAGAAAGTAGCCATGAGAAAGAGAGGGATTTTGACATAATTCAGATAAACAATGATGATAGTGACAATGGGGCAAAAATATTAGAATCTCTCTTGCTAAATAGAGAAGAACAAATTCATGATCTAAGAGTGGATCTAGAGAGGTCTAAAAACCTCATTCATTTTCTGCAAACACAAAACAAGCAAATGAGTGTCCACATGGCGGTGTATGAGACACGGGCTATTAAGTATCAAAAAGAAGCCTCTAAAGCGCAAATTAAGTTGGAAGAGCTCATGGGAAAATTCAATGATAGTGAAGAAGAAGATCAGCCATGGAGGAAGAGGCCAAGGACCATGGGACTCAAAAGAGCTTTGGAGAAACAAAAGGAAGAAGAGGTTGCCCTTTTCCAATATTTTCCTCTTACTACTTTATTCACCCAAGAGATAGAAAAAAATAGAGAAGCATGGCTTGAAATGGTGAATGAAAACTTGGAGAAGAAGTTGGAAAAGGACAATAGAGATTTGAACCTTCAAAGAAAAATGACCGAGCACTATAAGAAGCTTAATCAATTCGCCCCAAGGAAATTGAAGGATACACAAGAAAAGCTCAAGGAGGATCAAAAGAGGCGCCCAACACAAAACGTGAAGAAAGGTATACCAAGGCTTGAAATTTTGGCCTCCTCTTCTCAACATGCTTCTGAAAACCCATTAGGGTCATGCTCGCCAAAATTGGGCATACTTCGACAAGTTTTGGTTTTTTGACATTTTGGGGCTTTTTGCGAAAAATCATGGGCATCGCAATTTTGGTTTAAAGCATCCTCAAAAGATGAAAATGGTATCATTGGATGCCATCATTTCAGGGGCATATACTTAGAGAATTTCATATCAATTGAAGATGATTTGATCCCCCAAAGTGGCAAAAAACAGTCACTTTTTCAACACTCTGCCCCGCATATCAGCAAAGGCTATTTTTTGGGTTTTCCACACAGGTCAGATTTTCATAGGCTTCTAGCGATCATTTTGGGACAAAAAAAGAATTTTAAAAAACTAGACATCCAGGGCTTTCCAACGAACCATCACAGGCCTCGTTTTGACATCAGGAACGCCTCCAAAAGTTTCCCACAAGACAGGGGATTTTCTGCTGCTATATTTCTGAAGTATTTTTGTAAAAAATGTAGTTTTCTGAAGTGGCTTTTTCAAATGTGCGTTTAGCCTTTTTTGGCCATTTTCAGTTGGGGAAAGTCAATTTAATTTCCTTTTTTAGCATTTTTAGGATATTTTTATAGATATTTTGTTCCTTGGGCGTTGCAAAGCCTCAAGGACAAAATCAGATATTTTTGATGGGCCAATGAGCTTGCTAGTTGCACTAGGAGGTTCTCCTTCATCTTGGCCTATATATTCCAAGAGACTTCATTGTAAACAAGGCTGAACTTGATGATATAGAGCAATATATGGTTATACAATCTTGGAAGAAATACTTGTCTCATGCATTGGATAGTTTCTTGAATGTTTTTGGATGATGAAAGAGGACTACTGTTGGATTCCTCAACTTGGTAAAATGGTATAGTGTCCCTCTCTGTTATGTTTCTTAGTTTTCATACATATTTCATGCTCTTTCTTGCTATAATATAGTAGAGAATAGATTTGAGACATGCCCTTGGAGGCACCTCATATTTCCTGTTTCATTATAGCTTCTATGTTTTCTTCCTTCTTAGTCATATCAAATAATTCTTGATTGCTCTTTTATCACCGAAGAAATTTTTTTCTTGTTTCATTTATGGTTGTTATGCATGATAAGTATGATTCACGGTATGCCCTCCTTACTCATGGATAGTCAAAGCTTCCACTTCTGAAACCTCTCTTTGATTGTTTGATTGTCCTAGTTGAACCAAGGAGGTCTTGTATCGATCTTTCCCTTTGCCTAAAACTATGCAATCTTAGTTCAAAGTGCCTGATAGCTTGAAATACTATGTCTAGGAGTTTCCTCTTAGTACTTTGAGTTATTTTTTTGTCTTAATTGTCTTTCCCCAAAGTATGATAGCAATTTCCTAAAGTTAGAGAGTCATATATCTCTATGTATTGCTTGAATGTTTATTTCTATGCATTTATCAGTTTGTAGTTACATTTATCATGATTAATGGTTATCCATACCATGTAAATGTCTGATATTAAACTATTTGTGTTTGAAAGCCTTTGTCCTTCACAAACTTAGTGTCCATCCCACTTCATTTCACCTTAATATCTATTTTACCTTGATCAAATCGGCCCTTCAACATACCTTGTATCACCATCTGAAGCTTTCTCGACCTTTTCGACCCCATAGCCCAGTTGATCTAACAATATTTTTATCTATCTTAGTCTTTGATTAGTTCCTCCCTCAAAAACCTAATAACAAAACCAAAAACCTACTTCATAACTAGCCTAAAATCAGAAACACAAGAAGCACACAACTATACATTTCTTACTCAAATAGAGAGAGCCCTCTTTGAGTCTAGGAAGGCTAGGTTCTTGGGCTTCAAAGATTGGTGTGATGTTACCCTATCACTTGGCTTGCCAATCAGCCAAATCACAAGACCCTAACATAATGGCGATCATGGTGGGACTAACTGAGTACATAACAGTCTAGAAAACTCTTGTAGATTCATTAGTATTTCAAAATTTAAACAGGCAAGCAGTCCATAGAATCATTCAGAGTAAACTCTTTTTGTTTCACCACCCTAGAAAAGTGATGAATCAGGTTTAGAACACTCTAATAAACCATAGTCTTCACATTAAAACTCAGAAAACCCCAAAAAACATCCCCAGATTGGATTTTCTTAGTTATTGGTGGTGGACCATAAGTACATCTCTATAAAAACAACCAAAAATCCACCTGGCAACTCCATTAGCCTCCAGTAGGCCTAAAACTCCATAAAAACCAAAAATTTCATAAACCATACTCTTCTGTTGAATCGTCCTTTCCAAAACTTAAAATTCATGGTGAAAACTCTATAATCAGTGAAAAACTAAGTATAACTTAGCGATTCAGAAAAATTCACCTAAACATAGGAGATAAACATAATAAAACTACAAATAAAACCATTAGCTTGTCCAAACAGTCTAGAAAACTGTTGAAACTAAGTGATAAGTCTTTCTTGCAAGTATCCACCTCAAATTTTGCTCGAAATTTTTTTCCGGAAAGTATCATTGATAGTATTGGTGGTGGACCATAGATCTCAAAGAAATCCACCTGGCGACTCCACTAGCCTTTATTTTTGTTTTGACCATTCTTCACATTAACGAAACCCCTAGAGAGGCTATCCATCCAAAACAATCACAACTATCATCCTCTCTAAACTCTGAATTTGAAATCTGGCTTCACGAAGAATCAATACCAGATCTCATCCAGACCCAAATCCCCCTATCATAGTTGATAACCTGGAGAAGATTTTTTGGCAAAATTTCGAAACTGGCAACTTAGCTACTGATAGGTCCATCCGTAAAGCAAGATCTGTGCCTGAACATCTCACATCCTTGCAAGATTCCCCATTTGACTTAAAATAAAAATAAAAACCCTTTTTAGAAGCAAGTCACAAAGTAAAATAAAATTTGACGATCTTGAGCCCTTAGATTTGCAACAGAGTCCTAGTAGAGAAGCTTCACCTACTACACCTCTCGAATTTCAGCTTCTCCACAACTTTGGCTCTTACCACCCCAAATCTGCTCAAAATCAGTTCACAAGTCTTTCATTTTAGGAAAATGAAAGATTTTTATCTCACCAAAATATTTATCTACAATAACCTCTTTCACTTTTTACATATCTATTACGGATTTAGAAATAAAAAGATATCATTGGACCCCAAGTTTGCAGAGTTGTTGGAGCAGAATGCACAAAGAAAGGAAGCAGTTAGTGACTTGGATGCCTCATCATCAACTAAGAGTTAGATCAAATTCGAATTCTCCTCTTTTTCATCACCTATCCATAAAAAATAGTGCCAAATATATGCATTAGTTTGAGTGTCCTTTACTTAAGTTCTATTTATGTAAAATAGTTGGAGAGATTTGTGAACTAATCTTGATATTTTTTCAAGATATTTTAGTTTAGAATTTGTATAAATACTTCACTCTTGGGAGTATTTTGGGGGTGGATTATTTAGACTTTGTTGTAACATTGAATATTTGGAATAAAGTGCTATTCGAGAAAAATTTTGTGGCTAAGCTGGATGATGAATTGAAGCGAAAGACTTTTTACAGGATTCATGTATCAGACTACGGATCAATAAGTCATCTTCCTCTTGTGTTTTAAAGTCTTTATATCTATTTATTATATCATTGTATTTCATTTTTGAACGATTAATGAAAAGGAGTAAATCAGAAAGTATTTAAGTGTAATATGATTTCAATCATAGTTATTCTAAATGTTTTCTTCTAAACTGGTTTTAAACAGTGAATTCTTAATTGCTCCTGTTTTTCTAGTTTAAGCATTTTGACTATTTAATAAAGAATAATTAACTGCTCTTTGTTAATAATCACTCAATTTTCCCTCTTATAAATTTGTTGAAATATTCTTAATTTCCTTTGATCCATTTTAAATCCATTCCATTCACTTTAGATCTAAAATTGTTCTCTGTTTGATTATCTTGCCCTGTGAAACCATCTTTTGTCTAGAAACTTAATCCAGTGAAGCCATCTTTTTGAATCCATAGCCCAATGGCCTGAACTACTCAATTTTTCTCTCAGCTATCGAATTCCACCACCCAAATTCAAACAAAACCCCTAAACTTTATAACTAGCCTAATATTTTCTAAAACAAAGCTAAATTATACAGAGAGAGCCCTCTCTGGGTACAGATTGACTAGATTCTCTACCTAAAATATTGGTTTTTGGTTACCTCGGACCCCTTTCCTCTTCCCAACAATTTCAAGGAAAATCTGAGTGATAACACAAGTAGTACCCATGTTGCATACTTTTAATGGACCTTGCTACACGAAAATTGAGAAATACGTGAAAAATGTGATTGCAATCACGTTTTTCATGTATTTTTCATTTTTTCGTGTAGCAGGGTCCATCAAAAGTATGCAACATGGGTACTTATTGGATGAGGAATTAAATTTTGCATCCAACAAGTACTCCTGCTCGAAATTTGAGTGAAACCTTAGGGAGATAAGCTAAAAATACAAGTTGAAAAAGTTATTTTATTATTTTATTATTTTTTAATATTTTTACTTTTTTGCCCAAATAATGGTGAATCATCCCCCATGGTTGACAACATCATCTTGAATCCTATTGGTTATTATAAGGTTTATTTTGGTTGTACATTTTTCTTAGGAATCCCAATTTAGACCTCAAAAATTCTCTAATGCATTATTTGGGAATTTGATCTAGAGACTCCCTTTTGGTACCTTAAAGCTTGCATGCCCTAATGGTAGGTTCTTCACATTCGACTAAAGGTTCTAATCATTGGCCTTCGATTGAGTGATCTCACAAATGTTCGACTTTAGATCCTTATTCACATCTCGTTATTTGTATTGCTAGTACATTGAAAACCATTGCCAGTATTGGTGGTTCCTCTCATGCCCATTAACATTTTACATCATTGACTGGTAATCAGGCAACTTTATTGCATGTTTGACTTCAGCTCATTTATTCTCATGCTCAAATTTTTACTCGATTGGGTCATGATGAAGCGCAAGACCCTGGATTTTGTTTTATCAAGTCAAGGATTTGAGGCGATATGATTTATTCATAATTGTATACATGAATATTTTTATATGGATGGATGAGACCATACCATGAGTCCACATTTGTGATCCTTTTTATTCTGGATGGTTGTGCCCATACCATGGATCCATTTACATGATCTATTTATGGATGGTTGCATCCATACCTTGTGTTCATGTAATTCTAGCAGAGATTTAATTTATGTATGTATATATATGCTTGATTCACATGTTTTCCGATGACAGTGTCATGTTCCTTGCAAGTACTCATAAAGCATTTCAACCCTCACTTTCGTTTGGCCTTCATGCTTTAGGGGGAATCTGTTACACAACATTTTATCACTGTCCTTTTACTCCCTGTTCCTAGATCTTGGAGAACTCATAAAATGGTCCATGTTTAATTTTCCCATCATGGTGCACATGCCCTTGGATCCCACAAAGTCTGAAGATCAATTCCGCTCTGACTCGTTTTGGAGAATATACCTAGAAATCTGCTTTTTTTAGAGTGACACGACCACCCACTATTTCACCAGCGCTTACGGAAAATCCTTAGCATGTGACCTACGCTGATCGGTGCTTGTATGGACCACATACTCACAATGATCCACTTTTGGAAGTACTTCATAAATGGAAGCAAAGATTCATGGCCTAGAAGCTTAGAGAGCAAAGGTCTGGATGTTTGTTGATCATGATATGGTCGAGATTTCTCTTTTGGGTTTCTTATTCCTACACAAGAGGAACCACTCAAGCAGATAAGACCTCCTTCCACCTTATGAGGATCCATCTGCCATCCTCCCATGACTATAAAATGATCCCTCTGCTAAAATAGAGGAAGAGACAGAGAAAGAACCTGAATATTGATTTAGCTATAGAAGGAGAGAATTGAGATCATTAGCCTCCATGTGTTAAGATTGGAAAAGAGTGTTTTGGAGACATGCTTGGATTAAAACCCACCAAAGGAGAGCTCTGACATCAAGGTGAAGGTTGTAACTCCCCTTTCTGATCATTAATAGAATACAACTGGTTTTTACTTTCCATTTTTGTTTGTTATTATGATGAAAAGTCTAATATTCCTTGATCTGTTAGATAGATTTCATTCAATATAAGTATTATTTGTTCTATCTCATTATGTATTATCTTTTGTCTCTTGCCACAAGTATTGATTGCAAAGAGGAGTAAGAAACGTGATCTGGAGCGAAAGATAAGTGGATGCACTCCAAAGGAACAAGTAGTCGACACAAGTTTAAGGTAGGTACTCCTATCGTTTGTTTCTAATTGAAGCAATCTAGGAAAGTAGATGTTGTTTTTGTCTTGTTTGTTACTAGACCCCCTTTAGGGCTAGAGGGATCGTCTCTATTTGCAGAGAGGATTTACCTTGACAAGTCACCAATTTTTTGTCAAGGTAAATCCTCTCTACGAATAGAGAGGATCCCTCTAGCCCTAGAGTGGGTCTAGCAACAAACAAGACAAACAAGCGTCTAATTTCCTAGATTTAATTCAATTAGAAACAAACAATAGGAGTACCTACCTTAAAATTTTGTTGACTACTTGTTCATTTGGAGTGAATCCACTTATATTTCGTTCCAGATCATGTTCCTTTCTCCTCTTTACGATCAATACCTATGGCAATAGACAGAAGATAATATAGAATGAGATAGAACAAGTAATACTTATATTGAATGAAATCTATCTAACAGATCAAGGAATATTATACTTTTCATCATAATAACAAACAAAAATGGAAAGTAAAAACCAGTTGTATTCTATTAATGATCAGAAAGGGGAGTTACAATATTCACCTTGATGTGGGAGTTCTCCTTTGGCGGGTCTGAATCCAAGTACATCTCCAAAGAAATATTTTCCAATCTTAACACATGGAGGCTAATGATATAAACTATCTCCTTCTATAGCTAAAGAAATCTTCAGGTTCCTTCTCCTTCTCTTCCTCTGCTCCAGCAGAGGCATGTGGAAAGGGATTATTTTATAGTAATGGGAGGAGGCGACATGGATCTTCATAAGGTGGAAGGAGGTTTTATCTCCTTGAGTGGTTCCTCTTATGTAGGAACAAGAAACCCAAAAAAAAAATCTCGACCATATCATGATCATCAAACATCCAACCTATGGGAAGCCTGATATAACTATGGTACATGGTGCTAGAAGTACGTGATATGGGGTCCATACCATCGCCGATCAACACAAGTCACAGGCTAAGGATTTTCCATAAGCACTTGTGAAACACTAGGTGGTCGCTCCGCTCTAAAAAAAGAAGATTTCTAGGCATATTCTCCAGAAATGAGTCAAAGAGGAATTTATCTTCAGACTTTGTGGGATCTAAGGGCATGTGCTCCATGATGGGAAAAGTACACAGGGACCACTTTATGAGTTCTCCAAGATCTAGGAACAGGGAATAAAAGGACAGTGAAAAAACACTGTGTAACACTTGCTCTAGACAGAAGCCCTCGTGTGCTCTCTTGTTCCAAAAAGTATTCTTGTAGATCATCACCGATAACTTTGTAGTATCTATATTCCCTGCAATGAATTCAATGCCATATTTTGTACTGATTCTCATTTCAGTTTGCACCAAAGTTATCTAAAAAATTTGAAATGACCTTTTTGTTTGAATGGCGCTCTGTACACATTTAATTTCAGTTTCATTTATGTTTTGAACGAATTCCACCAGTGGCTGGAACACAAAATCTATTTAATATTTATAAACAAAAGCAGTGGCTCTAAAACGAGGTTCAGAAACCATGCAATATAATACTTGATGACATTTTCGTTCCTAGTCTTATTTTTCTATTAGTTGGACCAGAGATCAACATGGACGCATAAGGAGTGATTTATTTCAACGCCATTGTTTGTATACTTTCTCTTTATTTTTAAATCAATTTCATTTCTCCACACCTCGCTGCAAGTGAACATTTACATCTCGATATCAATTGGTTTTGGTTTAATTTGTAACAATGTTGTTGAATATATATTGGTATATGTGTGAAACAAGTGGATAAAGGATATTATTTGGAAAATACTTGAAAATAATCTTTATTCATGATTATGTTGTCGTAATGAGTAAATTTTGGAGTTGAATCTATGTTTTATTCATTTATCTTTCTCCTTCATATGTATATCCTAATAACATGTATGTGAAGGTCATGTTGTTTTTCTATATTTTTCTTATTATATATATATATATATATATATTATAATATTTTTTATTGACATGGTAATCCATATTACATTTTGTTAACCTCTCAAAAGAAAAAGTGAAGTTATGAAGCTTGTCGATTTTCATTAAGCGTTAATCATTTAACCTTTTTTCTGATTGAAAAGTTGATTATAAATGGACGTCATACTAATATATTGGAATATGTTAGTCATTTTTTTATATTATTAATTCATACTTACATGTTGTTAGTCATATATGTGTGGATGTTGCAGGTTGTTTTAAGTTCATTTCAAATTATTTAAAGATATTTCACTAACTTGCAAGAAAATTCAAAGCTATCCTTTCTTTAGATTGATATCTTGCAAATGGTTACTTTTATTTCACATACATATCATTTGATTGATCCATTTTGTATGTTTTTGGAAACACTCTAAATTTTGTATTTGCAGCTATGCTTTCGATAATAGTTTTTCGATTACTCTTCAATTTTAAAATTTACTATCCTTTTTTTGCTTCCATGAAAATAAGTTTAATCCTAGGCTTGTATATACATCAGTAACATAGAGGTGGAATTGAATTTATAATAGTCTCTACACACTGTGTTTTCTTCCTATTTTCAAAACTAGAAATAAAAATATGTTTTCCCAAAATCAAGTCTCCATTCGTTGGAGCATCACCTTGTAAAGGGTAAACTGGTCCCAAAATTCCAGTTAGGACTTCCATTAACATAAAAGAGTTTAATCGGGACTCTAACCGTGCAGTTCCTCCCATGTTGAGTCAGGACATTTCCAGACCTCAACACTTTTGATGCTAGAAGGAGAGCTTGAACATCTGACCTTGCGGTTAACTAGGTTCATTTATTGAACAAAACATTATTACTAGGTTTGGTCTTCCCAACACTTTGATTTTTTATAACGCCTCCTACTTTTCTTCGGCTCCACTTACAACTTTTGCAGTTCAAAAAGGTATAAAACTTAAATATTCTGGTAACTATTACCCAGAAGGTAATTTTATTGAAGAATATGTTAGTGTCTATGAGTTACCAGTGATCAAATCTACTCTTTCCATGTGATTGATAGGCTCTTAGGTCAACTTGTTATATTTTCAAATAAAATTTGACATGTCTTTTAATTGTCAAATAAGTCTTCACTCATGTCCTAGGTGTCATTACTACTCCCTCCATTTTAAAGGTCATACAATAAGTGTCTTGGTCATCATTTTGGTCATTAAGTCATTCACATGCATACTTAAAGGTTTCGAAGTTCCAAATCATGGTTAAGATATGCATTAGGCGTCATCATTTGCTTGTGTCATCAAAATTTACATAGGAGTCATGTCATCACCATTATCTCCATCATGGGAGTTAGTAATTAGCGAGAATTTTTTCAAAAATTTATCAAAGGTACATTCATCCCACATGGAGATGTAACCTTTCCAAACAAAGTTATAAAGTTGGAGTACAATCACCTCGTCTAGTCATTCTCTCAAGTTCATGATGTCACTCCAAAAAAATCGAGTTTCAAACTATTAAAAGACCATCCAAGCATTCAAGAACTTCATTTCATCCTCCAATATCTCTTATCCACCATTGTGTCTCATCTCAGCCATTGGAGCATCAATTTTCATCACCAAACACCTTGCACATGAGCTCTTTGCGCTTCTTAACAGTGTTGCACTTTTGGTTTTCAAGCTCAAAGTAAGGAAAAAAACAGGGTCATTCCTCGTCCAAGAAAGTTTCAATAACTCCTAAATAATTAATTGAAGCAATCATCGTCCCTCTCATGCAGTGATGAAATCCCTCTACTAGGGTTTTATGCTGCGTTTTTAAGATTTCATGGTTTTGCTTTCTTCCAAGGATAAAATCCATATGTTTTATGCCTAGAACCCCTTGTATACACTTTATATACCCTCCCCAACAATTTCCCATGCCTATTTTCCCCATCTCACCACTTTTCCTAAAAACACACAAGCCCACGCTACACTTCTGCTGTGTTTCTGGGTTTTCCCGTGTTTTCCCTCTTTTGTCCCTTTTCCCTCACCCATTATCAGATATTCCACTTCCACTATGCCCTAACACCTATCCCTATCTCCCCTAATTTTTTCATATTTTTCCCTAACTTATATCCCCTCCATTTTCCTCCCTAAACTAGTTGCTTTGTTTTCCCTGTTTTGTAGCCCCAAACCCCTACCCTTTCCCCTATCAGACTAGGGATTTCAATCAAGAAAAACCAACAACATGGCAAAGTAGGTTGCCTATGGTTTTGTAATAAAGTGCAAGAGGTGGGATACCATCATGATATGACAAGATAATCTAAATCTATTGGTTGATGCATCATTGGTGGTAAATCAAATAAAAAGGAGACAAATTTTTAAAATTTTGAGTTTTGCGATCATTTGTTAAGGTTTACATTGCAAACAAGGACAATTTTGCTTCAAATCAGTTTCTAAAGTAATGGAGATGAATTTTACAAACGTGAAAGAGTTTTTTTTTTCAAACATACACCATAGAACATAAACATCCTTTATTTTATACATAGGTGTTATGATTTGGGAGATATGCAGCAAAGTTCGAAGCCTATTTTTTAGAAAATCAAATTTTCTAATTTAATTGCATGTTTTAGCCATTCTTGTGTGGCATGGATTACGAGGATATCGAATTGAATTTCAAGAAACTGAGAGCTCGTTTTATTAACAACAACGTTATCTATAAAAATCTATCCCAAATTTATAAAAATTATTATTCTTAAAGAGATATGGCTTCATCTTTGACCCCTATTTTTACAAAAGTGCAGACATTTGACTTCCCAGAAACGCAGCGTGTGCTTATTGTGCTTTTTCTGAGAGGCTCCAAATGAAGATTGAACAGAGTTTGGAGGTTTATTTTGGTTATTAAATTCCCTAAATCTACTTGGGCTTACTTTTCATTTCATATATTTTTAGAAAAGGGTCAAAAACCACCTATTTTCCACCTTTCTACCACCTTTTCAAACCACTCGTTGTGTTTTTGGACAAGTTTATTTCAAGTCAATTTTTCTGGGTTTGAATTTAGTGTTTGCAGTTATTTATGACTCCATTGTGTAGCATACATCTCCATATTTCCAACCATACCATTTTCTTCCAAACACTCCTCGGGGAAGGCCTCCAAATCACCTTCCAAACTTTCGCTGCGCTTTTGCTGCCACTTGTTGTGCTTCTGGGTTTGAGGATGTTTCTTGACACGTGGAGGTAAAAACGTCAAAATATTCGATTTAACAGTTTTCTTATGAGTTTTTTCATGTTTAATGAGTCTATTTATGGTCATATTTGTTAAGGGGTCTTATGTTTAATGACTTCAGACAAAAACTCAACTTGTTAGCTAAAAAAGGGCAAGTTGTTTCTAAATCCCCTAGAATTAGGCTATGAGTCATTAGGTGCATTAATTAGTTGCTTTGGATCATGTTTCGACCCATAGAGGTGGCATATTGTTTATTTTTTCTATATGTACTCAAACTCAAGTCATTGTGACGGTTGGTTACTTGGTAATCATAGTGTGGAGCTAGTGTACACCATTTTACATTGATATTAAAGATAGTTGCAACAATAATCTTGGAATTCCTATGGTATGCTTATTTACAGTCTTTATTTTTATTATTATCATCAATTTGAATGTTTATTTCTCCTTGCAACCATATGTATGATTTCATGTGATCATCACATTAGTGTTTAAGTAGAATTCATAGGTATTATGCTTTGTTTTGATGAGATATTCCTGTTTGTGTTCCATTTCTTCTGATGAATGAATTCATAGTCATATGCTCATTTTGATCCTTCATTTTTCATCCATATACCATAATGACAGCCTAAATATGTCACTAAACATACCTACTTTTCCTCATTTTCATCCTTGCAATTGATCATTCAAAACCCTGGCCTAGTTCCTAGATCTATGATCTTCATCCAACAAAATTAAATAAAAAACCCTAATCAAATGTTACTGAGCTTATAAATATCCTAAAATAGTTACTCTCCAGTAATTTCCATTGCCTGTGAGACTGAATTTGAGAGATCCCTCTCTAACTTGGTAGGGCTAGATACTGAGTCTAAAGTTGGTTTTTGGTTGCCCGTTTAGCTTCCTTTATCAACCTTGGGAAAATGAAGGGAGTTAAAATTTTGGCATCATTGTTGGGGAACGAGTGTCATATATTCCCTGGGATATTTATTACATTTTATTGAAGGCTATAATTGTAGGTGATAGGTGCTAGCATTCAGAGAAGGTTGAATTAGTCATTTCGAGCCAAAGTGCAGAATTAGAAGAAGACAAGCTCCCAAAAGGTATACAAGGTCCAATCCTAATCCTAATCCTTCACCAATATTTCATGACCCTGAGAGGCTTCTGAGGAAGCAGAAACCACAATATCAAAAACTTAAAAAGGATACTCCTCCACTTGTAAGATCCACCTCTCTGCCTACCAGGTTGGTTGCTCCTGAAGTTTTATCTTTTGACCTCAAATTTGAGCCATATTTATTCAAGTCTAATTCAAAATGTTTCCTCTCAGAATCCTTTTTTGATCCCATTAAAGTTGAAAAATACTTTCCATTTTCTGAGTCTTCATCTTTTGAGGGTGATATTAAGGTCTGGTCATGTTTTTACAAACTTTAGAGCTCAGTTGATCAGTTACAAATAACCTCTGAAAAGGCCTATATGAAGTACCAAAAATATATTTTTTTTACTACTAGATCTATTGTTATACCTCCTCATACAACTAATCCATCATCCTCTGCTGTCAACCCATCAATTCCTCCGCAATCAATTCCTCATTCAACACCTCCTGTTGTGATTTTCATACAACCTTCTCCAGTAGTCATGGCAAGATTTTCTCCTTTGATTTTACCACCGTAACTTACTGATTTTCCTCATAATTATGGTCAAATATTTCCTTTATTTGATGGGACAAAAAAGGTCACTTCTCAACAATATATAATTAAAGTGATTGATTTCATTGATCTTGAAGAAATTGATAATGATGATGCCAAGATGCGCATAATATCACAAATTTTTCAGGACAAGTTAAGAAATTGTTTCTTTCACTAAAAAATGCTTCTGTAGCTAATTCACAACAGTTATTATACCTATTCCTAGCAAAGTGGGAAGATACAAAGAACCCTCTCCAAGTTTTTTCCAAGTACAATGCTTTGAAGAGAAATCCTAATGAATCTACACAATATTTCACAGTCGGATTTAATAGGATATATGATTCTATCCCAGAAAAAATTAATC
This sequence comes from Pinus albicaulis, assembly GCA_034641835.2. Taxonomy (NCBI): domain Eukaryota; kingdom Viridiplantae; phylum Streptophyta; class Pinopsida; order Pinales; family Pinaceae; genus Pinus; species Pinus albicaulis. The sequence goes on from CM076577.1 coordinate 10,481,743, forward strand.
CTCCTCCTGGCCTAGTGCTTCTTCATTATCAAAATTATTTTGATCTATATATGGCTTACCAATTGAGGGAGAGAAATCCTACTACACTTGAATACATGCAATGGAATGCAGTAAATGTTGAGGAAAATATACTTATCAAAAAGTCAAAGATGAAATTAGAAAATAGGGTTACCATAAAGGAGGATCCATCCACTTCATCAGAGGGTAAAATTGATTCTTTGATTAAGACAATGGAGAAGATGATGGACAAGATGGCCATCACAGATAGACAAGCAGAACAACAAATCATAAATCCCAACTTCATAGGTCGATAGGATCAAACAAAGGGAGTAGAGGGGTCTAAATCAACAAGGTCAGCAACAAATTCGTACTCCTTTTCAAAAAAATTATACAGAGGGCCTTGATGAAGAAGAAGAAGAAATTTGAGGTGAAAATCACCTTTTTGAGGAAAATCAACAACCTATTTTCTTGACTTAGGAGGATGAATTTTCTGAATAAATTTATGTACCTAATGATTAGTAGTATGTTCTTTCTAATGATGATATGTTGGGAGTACAAACATAATATTATCAAAGAGGCTATCAAAAATCCCTTAGCAAAGTGCAAAGGAAATATGGTTTGAGAAACAGAAATGTGCCCATAACTTCAAATTAGAAAAAGCAGAATTCTCAAGCAGATGTTCATAACAAGGATATGACTTCTACAAATCATAATAAGGATAAAGGACCTACTATTATCAATCAAGGAAAAAGTAATGAAGCTTCCACTAGTGGTCCAAATAAAGACAAATAAATTCAAGCTAGAGGACAAAGAGAGGAGATTCCAATTAGAGATCAGCTCGAAAAGAAGGGCATGCCATCTAAAGAGGTAGAAAATCATTCTACTTTATTTAGTCTTGAGAATGAAATTTCAAGGCTTAAAGTCTCAATTCCATTGATTGAAATAATAAATAATGACCAATATAAGTTCTAGGTAGCCAAATTTCTTAAGGTTGACCAAATGTCTGATATGGTGAATGTTAGTGATGACCACCCTGAGCTTTTTTTTGCCCTGTTGTAGATGTTGACTTAGAAGACAGTGAGGTTGCGCCCTTTTACCTCAGTCTCAAAATTCATGATTTTATCCTCCATAACGCTATGCTAGACTCTGGGGCATTCCATAATCTCATGCCTAAATCCATCATGGACATACTAGGATTGGATACTACTAGGCCATACCATGACCTTTACTCTTTTGACTTAGGAAGGGTTAAGTGTCTCGGTCTCATCAAAGATTCAATGGTGTCCTTAGATCAAATTCCATCTTTCTTATGGACGTTGTTGTAGCTGACATTTCTCCAAGATATGGAATGATTCTCTCACGATCATGGGGAGCCAAACTTAGAGGCACTTTGTAGTTAAACTTTTCCTATGCTACTATAGCAGTTTTTAGACAACTCAGAAAATTATACAGGGAGAACGAGATGAAGTACATGATTAGTAGCAAGGAAAAAAAAAATAATCACCCAATTCATGTTGTTCATACATATTTAGAGTCCTTTATTTTATACAACGGTGATTTTTCAGCATTGTTAGAAAAATTGATGGAAGAAAAAGCAGAAATGTCAGATATTTCAATTTTTGTTCCAGAAATTTCAAGTGCAGAGAAACAAGAAAATATTCCAATCATCTTGCAGCCAAGTGCAACATTCAAAAATATAGTTGAAACAGTGAAAGATATAAGGCCTATTGGTACAAAATACCATTCTCAAATAGCTAATCAAGATCAGTCATCCAAAATTGAGCTTCCCAATGAAGAAAATGGCCTATGGAACATGGATTTTTATGGAGCCTTAGGTAAGGAAGGAGTTGGAATTGAAATTTGGATTCTTAGTCCCATGAATCAGTCATCTTACCTTTCTCCTAATGTTCAAATGTCTTCTTAAAAATTGGCAGTTGATTGTTCCAACAATGAGGCAGAATATGAGGCTTTGATAGTTGGTCTCAAAATACTCAAGAAACTAGGTTTTAATAATATTTTTGTATATGGTGGCTTCGAGTTCATAATAAAGAAATTCAAAGGGGAATTCCAGGCTAAGCATCCTAGAATGCAATCATATCGTAATGCAGTAGTAGACATTCTTAAGACCTTCACTGAATACACTCTATCATTGATTCTAAAAAACAACAATGTCATTGCTGATTCCCTTACCACTTCAACCAGTATGTTCAAAATTCCAGTTTATCCCAACAAGAAGTATGAGATTAATGTCAAACATCACCCTGTTGTTTCAGACAGTTTTCGTCATTGGAAATTTTTTCAGGATGATAAACAAATTGACTTCTTATAGACAAAAGAAGAGTTTGTGAGTTCACAAATTGATGATCAGTTTTATGAAGATGATCAAGAAATTCATGCAGCAGAAATGAAGGTATTGCATTTGAAAGATAACTGAATTCCAAGAGGTCTAGCACCCTTGGAGGAGATTTTTTATCAAGATTTTGTTGCATGGAAACCAACAATGCTACCAACTAAGGTAGGAGTTGAAGACCTCAATCTTGGCACTCCTTCGAAGCCCAAAATGATCAATATGTCAAATTCTTTAAGTCCAAAGATGAAAGTTAAATATGCAGCACTCATGATTGAATTTGTTGATGTTTTTCATGGGAAAATATTGATATAAAGGTGTATGGTAAGAGCATAATTTAGCACACCATTCCTCTAAAACATGATCAGAAACCATTCTGTCAGAAACTTAGAAGGATGAATCCAAATTTGTTGCCCTCAATTGAAAAAGAAGTGAATAGATTGTATAATACTGGTATTAGGGTGAAAATGTGAAGTTGGGTTACACTTTTGTGAGAATCGGGGGCGGAAAACATTTTTCGGCAATAGTTCGGTCAAACTTTCTCAAAAGTTTGGCTGAACACGTTCTGCCATTTAGATTGACGGCATACTGATAGCATGGGAAAACAGATTTTTGGCCGAAGATATAAAACTGGCAATAATAGTCTGGCCGAAGTTTTAGTTCAGCGAAACTTTTAAAATAGTTCAGCTGAACTCATATTTTATAAATATATCAATCGCGAATTTTTTTCACTTTCACGCGTCTTTGTTTGCATTGTCTGTTTTTCATGGGGTTCTTTTCTGATTTTCGTTTCTATTCATTTTTTTCGTGCTGCTGTTTTGTTGCTAATTTGGCACATGTGAATCATTTCTTTGGCGATGTTACTGCTCTGTTGCTGATTTGGCACCCGCGAATTGTTGCTCAGGAGTTGCGCCGAGTGAATTTCCAGGTAATCTAACCATGAAATGAATTATCTAAGGTGAATTGTTATAGAATATGTTTTTTACATGTTCGTAATATTACAATGAAATGAATTATCTGAGGTGATTGATTATTGAATATGTTGTTTACATGTTCATAATATTATAGGAATAGCTTACCTTGTAGATTCCGAATAGGTTATTCGTAAAAATGCAATGGATTGACCTTACTTGCTTAATGTGTATGCTTATTAAGTACATGATTTCAGGTTATGCTTACTATGTGATCATGTACAAGCCATAATGAACCTTCATGAGTGTTTACTGTTTTGGGTTAAGATCTTGTTTAGTATTCAACTGCCTAATATTAGAACAGTGTGTTTTAAGACGGGAAAGAGTACTGTAATAACGAACATAGTAACTCCATACTTACTAGCGGCTAACTGCTTGGTGGTGCCCATACTTACTTATAGTAATACAAGTAACTGATTAATATATACCAGTAAATTATGCTCAAGAAGCTAATTGGAAATTCACCTTTATTGATTATTGTTTTTGGTATGAGCTAACTGCCTAATCTTAGAACAATGTGTTTTAAGACGGGAAAGAGTACTGTAATAACGGACATAGTAACTCCATACTTACTAGTGGCTAACTGCTTGGTGGTGCCCATACTTACTTATAGTAATACAAGTAACTAATTACTATATACCAGTATATTATGCTCAAGAAGCACATTGGAAATCACCTTTATTGATTACATAGATAACGTACGTCTCTAATCCGGTATAGTGTAAACAAAGCATGCTCTGTTGTAAGTGAAATATATTACACTAGGTAGATAAGGTGATTCAATAGTCATAAGTGATTAGAGTTACTAGATTAGTACAGATAGTGTGTGAATTTTTACTTATCTTATCACCTTAATTAGGGATATGCTTAGAGTGCTAAAGATGTGTAAAGGGTATGTTACAGATGTGCCAAACAAGCTGGGCATAAGTATTACTAAGTGATTACTGGTTACCCTATACTATTTTTTAGCTTAAACACGATTTTTATATATATGTGTGATTGTTCAAGTTAAGCAGAAGCATGAGATTGGGCTTATAAGAATAAGGATAAGCATTATACTAACTACTAGCTTATATGGGATTTATACTTATAATACCTTATATATTATGGTGATACTTGTGCTTATTCTAGGATGATTGATATCCATGGACTTACTTAGCACATATATGAATAGTAGAGAGCTATAAGCATGAAGTTGTGGTATATAATAGATCACGTGTTATGCTATCATAATTATACCTATGTTTACCTAATAAATAACCTATTATAATCTGAGCTTTAACTATTACAGGTCCTAGGTATAAGCATAAGTAACATGATAAGCTTGTACTTACTTGATATAATGCCATTGATCATGGAATAAAACTAACTACTAGTATGAATACCCTATCAGTAAGCTTTACACATTATTTGTATCATTACAGTAATTATATGGTTTGTATCATCTTAGTTAATAGAGGCTATACCTTCCGGAAAATTCAAGTAGCTTTTATGAACATATCTGAGGCTACTTGTTTGTGTGTTCCTGGCTTCTAGTCTATCCCAACGCATCCCCTAATCTATCTGCTTTTTCGGTCTTTGTAGGAGTGGCTCTAAAAGGTAACAGGTAACTTAAAGACCTCATGTTCTAGGACAACAACATATACTGTATTTCTGTAAGGTGAAATACTAAACAACAGTATTAGTTAATATAGGCTATACCTTCCAGCAAATTCGAGTAGCTTTTATGAACATATTTGAGGCTACTTGTTTGTGTGTTCCTAGCTTCTAGTCTATCCCAACGCATCCCTTAATCTGTCTACTTTTTCGGTCTTTTTAGGAGTGGCTCTAAAAGGTAACAGGTAACTTAAAGACCTCATGATCTAGGACAACAACATATACTGTATTTCTGTAAGGTGAAATACTAAACAAAGGTAGTAGTTAATAGAGGCTATAGAGGGTTTTGTCAAAAAAATAATTTTATGAAAGGCCATTTAGAGTCTATTGATGTTTGCTTCTTCATTTCCATTTGTAGTAGTTCAATGTATGAAGTTACTCAATATATCAGTACTAGTGGTGTCTCTTTCAATGATATCTAGTTGTAAAAATTTTTGTTTCCTTCTTTTCCTGGTTTTTTTATTGCATGTATGAAATTCCCCAACAATATTAGTATTTCTTTGAGCTTTGTTTCATTGTTTGCTTGAATTTATGCACTACCTTATTGTCTATCATATGCATTTATATCTTTATTTTCCTTTCCCAAATGTCTTTTTTTTATTATCTTCATGATCTACTCAAAACATTGTGATAAATATAGTCCTCTTGGAGAGATATGAAGAATGTGATGTTAATTCTTCTTCTGCAAATGAATTTTATCTTTTATACTTGACCTAAAACCAATTTCTACTTTAATACTTTAACCATTCACCATTTGTATACATTTAAATCTATCATTCAAATATAGCATAGCATATATAAATTTTCTTTCATAATACAAAGCTAAAGGATTTAGAGGAATAGTAGTGATGGAATGAAATGTAACATTGTAGTTTGATCCCATGTTGGCCTTTATATCATAGAACCATTTTCATATTTACACAAATATCATAAGTGATTGATTATTAGACTACATATCTTCATATGGAACTTGCAAATAGTATGGTGGAAATGTGGATCTCATGACTCTTCATAATGTACAATGATTCATTCCATATTATTCATAGATCAAATGTCATTTAAATACAAGATTATCATAATGTACAATGATTCATTCCATATTCATTTAAAATAAGTAACTACTATGTATTCCACTTCTACTCTAGATAGAGAAAATAATGACTCTTTCTTGCTTAACCATGCAACCAAAGACTCTTCTAAGTAGAATTATACATTGTCCAAGTAATGACTCTTTCTTGCTTAAACATGCAACCAAAGACTCTTCTAAGTAGAATTATACATTGTCCACTTGTACTTTTCATGTCATCCACACAAGCCTAGTTGAATCTCTCTATGTTATCAATGTAAATTTCTCACCTTTTGGGTACTATTGTCCATTATTTGTAGTCTCTTTCACTTGTATCTTAATATCTGTTTGTTGGTAATAGATGACTTTGTTATATTGAAATATTCCAACTAATATAAATTCCAAAATTATATCTAGTCTAAAACTTGTTATGTATATCAAGCTTCATATCATATAGATGTAAAGGTTATGATCAACATCACCTCATTCATCATCCATCATCTGCACATAACTTGCATCCAATTGATTTGATAAAAACACATTAGCTAGTAAACAAACCATTGAAACCAAAAGTGATTTGATATTTCTATAGGCAGAGTTTGTAAAGGTACACGTAGCCTTTGGATCTCATATTTTATGAAAGGTGACATATCCATTAAATGCCCCTACATTCAATCTCTGGAATAGATCTAAATAGAAGTTTTTATTTTTCATATCCATGGTCTCAAACAATGAGAGAGAAAAAACCTTTTATATTCAACATGTAAAACACAAATTAGCCATAAAAGTTTCCCATTGAAACCAAAAGTGATTTGATACAAAACATAGGTTTTAACCTAAGAGTAAATGCCCCTACAGTCAATCTCTGGAATAGTTTTAAATAGAAGTTTTTCATTTTCATATCCATGGCCTCTCAAACAATGAGAGAGAAAAAACCTTTTATATTCAACATGTAAAACACAATTAGCCATATCTCTGGAATAGATCTAAATATAATTTTTTCATTTTCATATCCACGGTCTCAAACAATGAGAGAGAAAAAAACCTTTTATATTCAACATGTAAAACACAAATTAGCCATAAAAGTTTCCCATTGAAACCAAAAGTGATTTTATACAAAACATAGGTTTTAACCTTATATAGTTTAAAATTGTTTCAAATAGATTTTTAATAAAATGAAAAATATTCAATGTAAAAAATATGGTATTTAGAGACAAAAAGTAATTTGATACAAAACATATAGGTTTTAACCAAGTATATAGTTAATTGTTTTGAAAATAGATTCTTAAGAAAATGAAAAATATTCAATGTAAAGCACATGCATTCATATGCTTTCTTATACATCCTTATGTCCATGTAAAGTAGTTTGAGTGATTCCACGGGTCTTCTACACCCTTGATAGGGTATAGTTGGGGCAAGTAGTGTTAACTTCTACAAGCTCTATAGGCAGAGTCTATAAAGGGCCAGGTAGCCTCTGGATCTCATCTTTTATGAAAGGTGACATATCCAGTAAATGCTCCTATAGTCAATCTTTGGAATCTAGATCTAAATAGAAGCTTTTCATTTTCATATCCATCGTCTCAAACAATGAGAGAGAGAAAAAACCTTTTATATTCAACATGTAAAACACAAAATAGCCATACAGGTTTCCCATTGAAACCAAAAGTGATTTGATACAAAACATAGGTTTTAACCTTAGTAAATTCCCCTACATTCAATCTCTAGAATAGTTTTAAATAGAAGTTTTTCATTTTCATATCCATGGTCTCAAACAATGAGAGAAAAAACCTTTTATATTCGATGTATGTAAAACACAAATTAGCCACATCTCTAGAATAGATCTAAATATAAGTTTTTCATTTTCATATCCATGGTCTCAAATAATGAGAGAGAAAAAAATTTTTATATTCAACATGTAAAACACAAATTAGCCATAAAAGTTTCCCATTCAAACCAAAAGTGCTTTGATACAAAACATAGGTTTTAACCTAAGAGTAAATGCCCCTACAGTCAATCAATCTCTGGAATATTTTTAAATATAGAAGCTTTCATTTTCATATCCATGGTCTCAAACAATGAGAGAAAAAACCTTTTATATTCAATGCATGTAAAACACAAATAAGCCACATCTCTAGAATAGATCTAAATAGAATTTTTTCATTTTCATATCCATGGTCTCAAACAATGAGAGAGAGAAAAAAACCTTTTATATTCAACATGTAAAACACAAATTAGACATAAAATTTTCCCATTGAAACCATAATTGATTTGATACAAAACATAGGTTTTAACCTAAGAGTAAATGCCCCTACAGTCAATCTCTGGAATAGTTTTAAATAGAAGTTTTTCATTTTCATATCCATGGTGTCAAACAATGAGAGAAAAAACATTTTATATTCAATGTATGTAAAACACAAATTAGCCATATCTATAGAATAGATCTAAATAGAATTTTTTCATTTTCATATCCATGGTCTCAAACAATGAGAGAAAAATCCTTTTATATTCAATGTATTTAAAACAAAAATTAGCCATATCTCTTGAATAGATCTAAATAGAAGTTTTTCATTTTCATATCCATGGTCTCAAACAATGAGAGAGAAAAAAAACTTTTATATTCAACATGTAAAACATAAATTAGCCATAAAAGTTTCCCATTGAAACCATAAATGATTTGATACAAAACATAGGTTTTAACCTAAGAGTAAATGCCACTACAGTCAATCTCTGGAATAGTTTTAAATAGAATTTTTTCATGTTCATATCCATTGCCTCAAACAATGAGAGAAAAAACCTTTTATGTTCAATGTATCTAAAACACAAATCAGCCATATCTCTAGAATAGATCTAAATAGAATTTTTTCATTTTCATATCCATGGTCTCAAACAATGAGAGAGAAAAAAAACTTTTTATATTCAACATGTAAAACACAAATTAGCCATAAAAGTTTCCCATTGAAACCAAAAGTTATTTGATACAAAACATAGGTTTTAACCTAAGAGTAAATTCCCCTACAGTCAATCTCTAGAATAGTTTTAAATAGAAGTTTTTCATTTTCATATCCATGGTCTCAAAAAATGAGAGAAAAAACCTTTTATATTCAATGTATGTAAAACACAAATTAGCCACATCTCTAGAAGAGATCTAAATAGAATTTTTTCATTTTCATATCCATGGTCTCAAACAATGAGAGAGAAAAAAACTTGTATATTCAACATGTATATAGTATTTAGAAACAAAAAGTAATTTGATACAAAACATAGGTTTTAACCAAGTATATAGTTTTTCATTTTCATATCCATGGTCTCAAACAATGAGAGAGAAAAAACCTTTTATATTCAACATGTAAAGCACAAATTAGCCTTAAAAGTTTCCCATTGAAACCAAATGTTATTTGATACAAAACATAGGTTTTAACCTAATCTAGTAAATGCCCCTACATTCAATCTCTAGAATAGATCTAATTAAAAGTTTTTCATTTTCATATCCATGGTAGTTCTATAGGCAGAGTCTGTAAAGGGCCAAGTAGCCTCTGGATCTCATCTTTTATTAAAGGTGACATATCTAGTAAATGCCCCTACGGTCAAGCTTTGGAATAGATCTAAATGCCCCTACAGTAAATTCCCCTACAGTCAACATGTATATAGTATTTAGAAACAAAAATTAATTTGATACAAAACATAGGTTTTAACCAAGTATATAGTTTTTCATTTTCATATCAATGGTCTCAAACAATGAGAGAGAAAATGCCCCTACATTCAATCTCTATAATAGATCTAATTAGAAGTTTTTCATTTTCATATCCATGGTAGTTCTATAGGTAGAGTCTGTAAAGGGCTAGGTAGCCTCTGGATCTCATCTTTTATGAAAGGTGACATATCTAGTAAATGCCCCTACAGTCAATCTCTGGAATAGATCTAAATGCCCCTACAGTCAACATGTATATAGTATTTAGAAACAAAAAGTAATTTGATACAAAACATAGGTTTTAACCAAGTATATATTTTTTCATTTTCATATCCATGGTCTCAAACAATGAGAGAGAAAAAACCTTTTATATTCAACATGTAAAACACAAATTAGCCATACAGGTTTCCCATTGAAACCAAAAGTGATTTGATATAAAACATAGGTTTTAACCTAAGAGTAAATGCACCTACATTCAATCTCTGGAATAGTTTTAAATAGAAGTTTTTCATTTTCATATCCATGGTCTCAAACAATGAGAGAAAAAACTTTTTATATTCAATGTATGTAAAACACAAATTAGCCATATTTCTAGAATAGATCTAAAAAGAATTTTTTTCATTTTCATATCCATGGTCTCAAACAATGTGAGAGAGAAAAACCTTTTATATTCAACATGTAAAACACAAATTAGCCATAAAATTTTCCCAGTGAAACCATAAGTGATTTGATACAAAACATAGGTTTTAACCTAGAAGAGTAAATTCCCCTAGATTCAATCTCTAGAATAGATCTAATTAGAAGTTTTTCATTTTCATATCCATGGTAGTTCTATAGGCAGAGTCTGTAAAGGGCTAGGTAGCCTTTGGATCTCATCTTTTATGAAAGGTGACATATCTAGTAAATGCCCCTACAGTCAATCTCTGGAATAAGTCAAAATACCCCTCTGATAAATATCTGATCAACATATAGTATTTGAAACAAAACGTCATGAATACAAACCATAGGTTTTAACCAAGTATATAGTTTTCAGGTTCATATCTATAGTGTCAAACAATAAGAGAGAAAAAACATTTTATATTCAACATGTAAAACACAAATTAGCCATAAAAGTTTCTCATTGAAACCATAAGTGATTTGATACAAAACATAGGTTTTAACCTAAGAGTAAATGCCCTTACAGTCAATCAATCTCTCGAATATTTTTAAATAGAATTTTTTCATTTTCATATCCATGGTCTCAAATAATGAGAGAAAAAACCTTTTATATTCAATGTATGTAAAACACAAATTAGCCATATCTCTAGAATATATCTAAATAGAAGTTTTTCATTTTCATATCCATGGTCTCAAACAATGAGAGAGAAAAAAACCTTTTATATTGAACATGTAAAACAAAAATTAGCCATAAAATTTTCCCATTGAAACCATAAGTGATTTGATAAAAACATAGGTTTTAACTTAAGAGTAAATTCCCATACATTCAATCTCTAGAATAGATCTAATTAGAAGTTTTTCATTTTAATATCCATGGTAGTTCTATAGGAAGATTATGTAAAGGGCCAGGTAGCCTCTGGATCTCATCTTTTATGAAAGGTGACATATCTAGTAAATGCCCCTACAGTCAATCTCTAGAATAGATCTAAATATAAGTTTCTCATTTCTCCCATGGATTTGCAATAAATGTCAATTTAATATATATATTTTTATTGAATTAGTTTTTTTTAGGGATAAGAAAACCATTAAATATGGTTGAAAAATGGAAATTATGAATAGAATTTTCTTTCTATCCCAATCCAGGGAAAGCAGTGATTACATATGTGTTTTCCAATATTACGACTAGCAATGTCGTCCAAAGGAAAATGAATATATCAGGAAGAACAACAAACAATGAGGCATATTATATTGAATTGATAGAAGGCTTGGGAACATCAATGGAGTATGGATCAAATGGAATTGTATTTTTCACCAATTCTAAACTTGTGTGCAACTAGATGAATGGCGTGTACCAAGTTAAGAAGGAGAGGCTAAAAGAACTTCATGGAATAGCAAAAAATATTGTTAACCAATTTCAAATTTTTAGTATAAGGCATTGTAAAAATGTGAATAATATGTCTGTTGATTTATTGTGTGGGGCAATGCAAATTCAGGATTCATCTATCAAAGATGAATTAATAGATGAATTAGAATTATACGAGAAAATGCCAATGCAAGATTCATCTCTCAAAGATGAATTAGTTTTGAGACACTCTTCTTCAAAGGTTCAAGATTCATCTCTCAAAGATGAATTAGTTTTGAGATGCTCTTCTTCAAAAATTCAAGATTCATCTCTCAAAGATGAATTAGTGTTGAGACGCTCTCCTTCAAAATTTATTGATCAGCATTGTAACATATCTTGGATATGTGCGTGTTGTGTATTTATAAATGCGTCTTTTTTAATGACCATGTGCTTTTTTCAATTATATACCAAGTGTGCTCCCACCACACCATGTAAAGCGCAAATTGGTGAACTTCACATTTGCAACAAGTGGTGAAATTCACATTTTTATGAAATTAAAATGCGGGGACTTCAACAAATTTTTGTTTAAATGGAGTTTGTTGAAATGAAGTTTCACTTATTTTTTAACGACAATGTGTTTTTTTCAATTTTATACCAAGTTTGCTCCCACCATGTAAAACACAATTTGGTGAAATTATCATTTTTATAAAAAAAATTTGCTTAAATTGAGTTTCACACATTAATTAGTGCTTTGAAAATTTTGTTTTACATAATTTGTTTACACTAAATTACATTAATTTTCTGAAAATTATTTTGGATTTAATTTAAATTATTTATTTAAAAAAATAATTGTAAATGTCCACCATAGATATATATATATATCATGGAGGATGAACGACGAAGATCAACAGAATCCCATATCTCTACGAGAGGGGGGGATTAGGGATCGAGAGCTGTTCATGGTAAATTTAAATATAATCTTAAATCTCCATACATGTGTGTACATATGGAATTGATTTTTTATCAACTTTTTGAGTTAAATTAGTTGTTAATAAGTTTCATTTTTTATTTTTTAGGAGCTAATAAGAAGAGAAGGGTTTCTACTCCATCCATGGATATCCATGTTTCACCTAGACATGTTATGGTTTTAACACAATTTAATCAATGAATATGTACACGTGTTTTATATGTATGCATGTATTTTTCAATTGATTATAAATTCGTATTTGTTTATGAAGCTTCTCTCTCCTCTTGAGAGGTTGGTGGTGGTTCAAATCCCCTTAGAGGGCCATGAATAAGTGGTAGCAGGTTGCGTGAAGGTGGTGATATTTATTCCCCTTGAGGCCAATCAATGGCTGGTGGTGCTGGTTCTTAGCAAGGTCATTCTGGTTCTCAATAGTGTCAGAGTGGAGAATATGCTAGCCAACAACGTCGAGGTTGCCATCAATTTCAATATTTTTTTCATTGAATTTGTATAAATTTGTTTACATGTGTTTTTTCTAATATACAAAATTTTATATATATCTATGTAGAGGCTAAAAATGCTCCAAATGTTGGTCAAAATAGACACAGGGCAGAACGCTACATTCAAGAAGAAGATTGTCTACCCACCACAACTTATCCGGCTGACATTTCTAATATACCATGGAAAAGAAACATGGCGCAATGCCACTTAGAAAAGTGTCAACAAATTCATGCAAAATTGCAGAGAGATATCGTGGCTTTGATTCTACCTGCCGAGAGTCGACAAAGCCTCGAAATAGTTACACAATCATTAGGTGAACTAATAAATGTGTACAAAAAGCTTGGGCCAATGACTGATATATTTGTAGAAGTCATGAGAAAGAGAAAGGAAACAGTAATGGGTCCCAATAAATGGGAGGATGTAAAACAAAGAGTTACAAAAGAAATGGCAAAGTCAATGTTTAATTTCAAGGAAGGGAAAAAAAGAAAAATGCTGAAGGTGCAATATTTCAAGCACCACGATATAGCTCACTATTTGTATGATAGGTACCTTGCGGCCTATGAAAGACTCCCATGGAAGGATGAGGTTCTTATTTATTTTGAACAAAAGTTTTATACTGATTTTTTTTTGGAAATGAAACCCAATTACAATGACCTTTTGTCAGAATATTTTGGTCCGGGGAAATTTTTTTGTGTGACCGTAGGGGCGCTAGGCGAGATGTGGAGTTGTCTCACCCTAAGCCGCCATTAGTGAGTCGACCTATTCGGGTCGAAACTTTGCGGTCAGAGATGGATGCGACTTCTCAAATAAGTCGAGAAGCAAGGGGTGTCATCATCGACAATGTTTACAGTGGATTGGGTGGACTCGATGTTTGTCTAAATCTACAAAGAGCACGTGAGAATGCACGTGCCAATTTTGTGTATTGTATAGATGAATGGATTGACAACATGAGTGTTGAAGATCTCAGAATATATGAAAAGAATTATCGCAATGGTTGACAAGACCTAATTCTTCACGAGGAAGATGGCATGGGAACTGTATGTGTTAATGACCTTAGGGTTCAATTATTTTAACACATACATGTGTACAATTTGTAATAAATACATGTGTATGTACATGTGTACATTTATTTGTATGTACATTAATCTAACAAAAATGTATCATTATATGTTAAAACACCATTTGTAGTTATCACGCATGATGAATGATGAAAATGTTAATATCATATTCGGGGCCTCTGGTTCAAACAATGAAGATGGGTCTCACCATCAAGATATGTTGAAAATTTTTATTGTTTGTTAAGTGATATTTTTAAAATAAATAATTGTGCACACATGTACATGTACATATATAATAATAAAATGTTTTAACAGATTCTGATTCTGTCCAATGTTTTTGGGATGGCGGTACCTTATTCTTCCTTGGGAGATGTACCTTCTACTTCCTTAGGAGATGTGCCACATCCACAACAAGTATAGACAATTTTTCACTTTTAAAATTTATGTTTAAGTTATATATATATTCCACCTCAAAAAGTTCCATTAAAAATTGAGATATATATATATCTATATCTTGAGTTATTTTAAATTTTTTGAATTTTAGGTTTTTGGAGATTCTCTTTTGGAGCCTCTCTTAGGAGATGTCCCAAATTCACCTACAAAAGTATTCAATTTTTCACTTTTAGATATATATATATATATATATATGTTTTTCTAAAAGTTATAATTTATAAATTGAAGTTTATTTAAGTTTTATTATAAATTGAGATCTTGATCTTGAGTTATTTTATACTTTTAAAATTTTGAATTTTAGGTTTCTATAGAATATTTCTTTAATCCATGGACTCTAGCGACGGAGATAGGAACATCCACACCATTTCAACCATTTGAACAAGTTGTCTAACTTTTTTTTTAATATTATTGAAAATAAGTTTATATATGTACACATGTGCATTTTCATCTGAAAATTTTTAATATATATATATATATAATTGTACATGTATATTGTATAGTTTACTATTGGAGGTATTCCCATGGGGGGAGTTGTAGTAGGCGAACAAATGGAGAGGGAACCTCATGAGGTATTGCATGAATTTTTTTTTATATTTCGTTTTTTACATGAAGTTCTATATATTTTCACTTATTTTTAAAACATCAAATTTTAATTTTTGTATGTGCATTGTGTATAGGTTCCCCATGGTTCACAAGATAGTGCGCGGATTGAGACTCTGCTAGGAAAGACACTACATCCATATGTATTTGATGGACATGATTTGTAGATTTGATTGAGATTTCTAGTCTTAAATTTACTTTTTTATATATTATCTAGATGCACAGTCATATATATATATATATATATATATATAACTTGATACTTGATACTTGTGAGATCTACAATTTTTGGACATATTTTATTACAATGTTCATATAATTTGTTTTGTTCCAAAAAGTTAAGTTTTGGATGGTTTTAGTACTTTTGGCATGTGAATGTGAAGTAATGTTGTTATATAATTTGTTCGGTTTTTAAAACTTTTAAGTTTCGGATAGTTGAACTACTAGTAATGTTGTCATCTGTAAATTAATATTTTTCTTTTGAACTACATTTGGCATGTTATGTAATGATGTGTTATAATTTGTTTTGTTTTTAAAACTTAAGTTTTGGATGGTTGAAGTACATTTGGCATGTGAAGTAATGTTGTGATCTATAAATTTTTTGTTAAATTAAAAGTTTAGTTTTGGATGGTTTCAATCTACATTTGGCATGTGATATAATGTTAAATGTTTAATGTTTTTATTGGATAGTTGAACTACAATTGGCATGGAATGTGAAGTAATGTTGTGATATAATAAAAAAAAATTTAAAAATCAAGTTTTGGATGGTTGAAGTACATTTGGCATGTGAAGTATTGTTGTGATCTATAATTTTTTGTTAAATTAAAGGTTGATTTTTGGATGGTTTCAATCTACAATGTTAAAAAAATTTATTGGATAGTTAAACTATAATTGGCATGGCATGTGAAGTAATGTTGTGATAAATAATCAAAAAGTTTTTAAAACTTAAGTTTTGGATGGTTTCAATCTACATTTGGCATGTGATATAATGTTAAATGTTTTTATTGGATAGTTGAACTAGAATTGGCATGGCATGTGAAGTAATGTTGTGATGTAATCAAAAAAAATTTGACGCACGCAACAGTAGCGCTGGACTTTTCACTTTTTCATGAAACCCACAAAGGAATAATTAAACCCAAAATATCTCTTTTAATTTTCTATCGAACCCAATTCCTTTAACAAAATTAAAGGAAACCCATTAACAATATTATAAATATCGAACCCCTTTATATGAGTGATTTAACGCTTTTCACAATGAAATCCATTGTTCCGATGCGATAATAATAATCGCAATCGCAGCCCGATACAATATTACAACATATATATATCGCTTACCAGTTCCTCCGAAGCGATCGATCGGCGATTAATACCAGCCACATTTACATATGTTTATTGATTACCAAATGTTCCGATCCGATCCGATCGGAAATCAAAAATCACAACTGCACCACCTCCCTTACTCACTCTTCAGAATTCCGATGCGATTCAAATCGGAATCAGAAATCGCAGATTTAATATTGTTCGATTTACACAACGCGAGACCACTTTCGGACCCGATTCAATCCAACATTAAATTGCAATGTAATTCAACTCCACTTTAAAAGGTCTGCGAAGTCTTTTTAGACTATTTCTTTGTATAAAGGCTTTTCTAACTTACCAAATTTGACATCGCCCAATTTACAACCAATTACAGAATTCATACGATTTCCAATACAACCACAGATCAAAACCACTTAAATCATTTATGCAGACATCAATATTCAAGTTCCATCATTTCTCATTCGATTTGGGCAGAATAAAATTGCGCTCATAATATACAGAAACAACAAACAGAACCTCGCTTTTCCTTAATTATTCCAGAATCAAATATTCAATACACACTGTCACACTCATCAAATCTGAAATCTCACTCCAAACTCAAATCCTCACACACACTAACTCTCACTCGTAGCGATTTTCACATTACTTAATAATATCTAACAAACTCTCCTAATTTCCCTAAAGATCTTAACAAAATCTCCTATTTTCTCACTCTTGGTTACACCTGTTTTTAACAAATCTTATCACTAATATCTTAAATAAAACAGTCACATTTATTTCATTAACAAACTATTTATGAAGTCTATCCTTCTTGGTAAAACCGAATTTGACCAAACAGTCAATGAGTTTCACTGCGGTTAGCCACAACATGTGGACAATCCTCCACATTGCTGGCTAATTCCGATGCTCCTGCATCAGACTCCCAGGGAAGAAAAGATTTGTTCTTTAAACTTTCAGGATTTATTCCGTATCTCTACAATTCAGCTGCTGTCAACCAACTGGAATCTTCCAGTGGTTGCTCCTTCCACTTGACAAGATACTGGAAATATGTCTGCCCTCGAGTCTTTTTGGATATCCTTTGATCCAAGATATCTTCCACTTCCTTCTTAGATGCTTTTGGTACCTGTTCCTCCCAGTCCATAGTTTGAACTTCATCACCTGTAACTTCAGTTTGCAACTCGGTCTCTGCTTCTTTGAATGGATATAAATCTGCAACATTAAAAATGGGGGATATTCCAATTCCTTCCGGCAACTCAATTTCATATGCATTGGCTGAAAATTTCCTTTTAATTTTACAAGGTCCTATTTTCTTCATTTTCAGTTTATTATAAGTCTTTGTAGGAAATCTCTCTTTCCTCAAATATGCCATGACCAAATCTCCTACTTGAAATTATTTTTCTCTTCTTTTCAGATCTGCTCTCTGCTTGTATCTCTTGCTGCTTTCTTGCAATTTATCTTTAACTTCTTCCTGTAACTTCTGCATTTGTTCAGCAAAATATTCAGCACTTGCGCTTCTGGCTTCTTGTTTCCCCAAGTCTCTTAACTCATATACTCCTCTCGGATGCATTCCAAAGACAATCTGAAATGGACTCATTCTAGTGCTTCGGTTTGGTGTGTCATTGTAAGCAAATTCAGCTTGAGCTAATGCCAAATCCCACTGTTTGGGATTCTGATGTACCAAACTTCTTAATATATTCCCCAAGCTCCTGTTTACTGCTTCAGTTTGTCCATCTGTCTGAGGATGGTATGCTGAACTAAAACTGAGTTTACTTCCCAATTTCTTCCAAAGTGTCCTCCAAAAATGCCCTACAAATTTAGTATCCCGATCTGATACAATACTTACAGGTAAACCATGCAATCTTACAATCTCTGAAAAGAATAAATTTGCTATGTGTGTTGCATCATTAGTCTTCTTACAAGCAATAAAATGAGCCATTTTAGAAAATATGTCTACAACAACATAAATAGAATCGTTTCCTCTCTGAGTTTTTGGTAAACCCAGAACAAAGTCCATACTCACTGCATCCCATGGTCGATCTGGTATGGGCAATGGATGATATAGACCGGTATTTTGACTCCTTCCTTTGGCATACTGACATACCCTGCATTTCTCAACAAACTTTTTAACATCAGTTTGCATTTTAGGCCAATAATAAAAAGCATTCACTTGAGCGAAAGTTTTATCTTGTCCAAAATGACCAGACAATCCTCCACTGTGCTTCTCTTTAATGATGTTCTCTCTCATGGAACATTTAGGAATACATAATTTGTTGCTTTTAAATAACAGGCCTCCTTGAATAAAGTAATCCATCCATTGACTTCTGTTATGGCTCACCAGATTTTGCACTGTTGTGTAGATGTCTTTAAAATCCTCATCATCCTGGTACATTTCTATCATTTCATCAAAACCTACAACACCCACTTTAAATTCTTGCAAAAGAAAACTTACCCTGCTTAATGCATCCGCCACTTTATTAGACTTACCACTTTTATGCTTTATTACAAAAGTGAAACTTTGCAGAAATTCCACCCACTTGGCATGCTTCTGATTTAGCTTTGGCTGATTATTAATAAACTACAAAGCATGGTTGTTTGAATATAAGATGAACTCCTTCGGCAACAAGTAATGCCTCCACTTTTTCAATGCCTGCACAATAGCATAAAATTCTTTGTCATAGGAAGAATATTTTTTCTTTGCATCATTTAACTTCTCGCTGAAATATGCTATCGGCCTTTGCTCTTGACTTAGCACCGCACCAACTGCTTCTCCACTTGCATCAGTTTCCACCTGAAAGACTTTCTCGAAATTTGGCAATGCTAGAATAGGATTTTCTATTATCTTCTTTTTCAGCAAATTAAAACTCCTATCAGCTGCTTCTGTCCATCAAAATGGATGATTGACCTCCTTGATTGTCTCAAGGATTGGTGCACAAACTTGACTAAATCCCTTTATAAATTTTCGGTAGAAACTAGCAAGTCCATGGAAACTTCTTACCTCGAACACACTCCTGGGAGTAGGCCAGTTTCTGATTGCTTGTACCTTCTCTGGATCCATTTTTAATCCTTCTCTGGAAATCACAAATCCCATGTATACCAGATCCTCTTTCATGAAACTACATTTCTTTAAATTAATTAGTAGTTTTTCCTTCTGCAGAGTTTTCAAGACTAACTTCAAATGTTACAAATGCTCTTCTTTACTTTTACTGAAAACCAGAATGTCATCCAGGTAAACAACAACAAATTTACCTATATACTCCTTCAAGACCTCGTTCATTAATCTCATGAATGTGCTGGGCACATTAGTGAGCCCAAAAGGCATCACTAACCACTCATAGAGTCCATTATTTGTTTTGAACGCTGTCTTCCATTCATCGCCTTCCCAAATTCTGATCTAATGATATCCGCTTTTTAAATATATCTTTGTAAAATACCTGGATCCACTTAAACAGTCCATTAAATCATCCATCCTGGGCAAAGGAAATATGTACCTCACTGTTATCTTGTTGATAGCTCTGGAATCGGTGCACATGCGCCACTCTCCTCCCTTTTTCGGACTAAGCACCGTTGGCACAGCACACGGAATCAGACTTTCTCGAATCAGCCCCTTGTCCATCAGCTCTTGAACCTATCTTGCAACTTCTGCGTTTTCCTGAGGAGTTAATCTATATGCAGCTTTATTAGGTAAACTTGCTCCTAGTATTAAGTCGATATGGTGACTTATGCTTCTAATCGGTGGTAATTCATTCGGCAATTCATCCACAATGATATCCATGTAACTATGTAACACAGATTGAATTTCTTCAGGCAAATCATTTAAATTTGTGGAGGTTAAAATTACCTTTGGCCTTCCCACGATAGCAAATTGCATCTCTTCGCTTTTATCCACCTCTTGTAGCAATTCTTTACCACTTATCAGCATAATATTATTTTCAGGCAGCTCTTTATCAGCATCATTCTTTACTGGCATCAACGTATGTTTAACTCCATCCTTTTCTATGGTGTATGTATTTCTTCTTCCATCATGAATCGCCTTTCGGTCAAATTGCCATGGTCTCCCCAATAACACGTGGCATACATCCATGGGCATTATGTCACATAAAATCACATCTCTGTATGTGCCAATCTGCATTTCCACATTACACTGTTCTGTCACGATGACTTGATGACCTTTCTAAAGCCAAGATACTTTGTAAGTTGCAGGATGCGCTTTCCTTGTTAACCCAAGCTTTTCCACCATCTCTGTAGACACAAGATTGTCAGTACTCCCGCTATCAATTATAACCTTACAGCACTTACCCTTTGATTTGCATGTAGTCCTGAACAAATTCTTTCTTTGCGCAGGTTCTCCAATCTCCTTTTCCGATCTCAGCAAAGTTCTTCTAAGCAGCAATGATTCACCTTCCTCCGGTGGTTCTTCCTTTTCTACAAGTCGAGGTGGTTCCGGCTCTGCCTCAGCCACATTTGCACCCCTCTGGCTTGCTGATTTGTTATGAGGATAGTCCCGCGACATATGTCCCCATTCTCCACAGGTATAACACCTAACATCTCTTCCTCGCCCTCTTCCTCTGGGCGCGAATCTCCCTCTACTAGATTCACCCATCTGTGGTGATCTGCTACTTGAACTTCCTGCTTCAAACTGATGTTGTTTTCCTCTGGATCTAGCAGCTCCTCTACCTTTTGCTGAGCTCTTTCCTCTGTTTCTTTGACTTTGTTTCCGCAGTATTTTCTCCTCTGCTTTCAAACTTGCTTGATAGGCATCCTCAACAGTTTTCAAACTTAACAGGCTAATCTCATCTTGGATCTCATACCTTAGCCCATTAACATATCTGGCTACTTTCTCCAAATAATCTTCTACATGCCCTGTCCTGATGCTTAACCTGTAAAATTCTTCAGTATATTCTTTAACAGACATTCCCTTTTGCTTCAGATTTTGCATCTTCTTAAAAAGATTCAAATGATAGTCTTTAGGCAAAAACTTGGCTTTCAGTTTGCTTACCATTTTATCCCACTGCTTGATCTTATATTTCCCCTTTCTCGTTCTTGATGTCTGTAACTCGTCCCACCAAATGGCTGCGTGACCTTTCAATCTAGTGACTGCAAATTTTACCCTTTTACTTTCTTCAATCTCTTCATAATCAAAGTACTGATCTATGGATCTGATCCAATCCATGAGCTCCTCGGCATTCAAACTCCCTTCATACATAGGAATCTCCACTTTGGGTTTGCTTCCAACCTTCGCCAGCATCTTCATGAATTTAACATTTTCATTCTCTTCTTCTGCTTCCACATCTTCCTCAGATTCTTCTGAAGAACTTTCAGCTCCCTCATCGGGCGCTCTTCTCTGGGCTGTTTCCATTGTTTCCATTCGTTCACGCAGTCTTCGCACTTCTTCTATCAGGACTACATTTGCTTCTGGTCTCCCTCGACCAATTCCTCGACCAACTCCTCTCCTTGGCGGCATCTTTGCTGCAAACACCTGTCTCTTTTTGCTCCGATACCAAAAATTGATGCACGCAGCAGTAGCGCTGGACTTTTCACTTTTTCATGAAACCCACAAAGGAATAATTAAACCCAAAATATCTCTTTTAATTTTCTATCGAACCCAATTCCTTTAATAAAATTAAAGGAAACCCATTAACAATCTTATAAATATCGAACCCCTTTATATGAGCGCTTTAACGCTTTTCACAATGAAATCCATTGTTCCGATGTGATAATAATAATCGCAATCGCAGCTCGATACAATATTACAACATATATATATCGCTTACCAGTTCCTCCGAAGCGATCGATCGACGATTAATACCAACCACATTTACATATGTTTATTGATTACCAAATGTTCCGATCCGATCTGATTGGAAATCGAAAATCGCAACTGCACCACCTCCCTTACTCACTCTTCAGAATTCCGATGCGATTCAAATCGGAATCGAAAATCGCAGATTTAATATTGCTCGATTTACACAATGCGAGACCACTTTCGGACCCGATTCAATCCAACATTAAATTGCAATGTAATTCAACTCCACTTTAAAAGGTCTGCGAAGTCTTTTTAGACTATTTCTTTATATAAAGGCTTTTCTAACTTACCAAATTTGACATCGCCCAATTTACAACCAATTACAGAATTCATACGATTTCCAATACAACCACAAATCAAAACCGCTTAAATCATTTACGTAGACATCAATATTCAAGTTCCATCATTTCTCATTCAATTTGGGCAGAATAAAATTGCGCTCATAATATACAGAAACAACAAACAGAACCTCGCTTTTCCTTAATTATTCCAGAATCAAATATTCAATACACACTGTCACACTCATCAAATCTGAAATCTCACTCCAAACTCAAATCCTCACACACACTAACTCTCGCTCGTAGCGATTTTCACATTACTTAATAATAGTACATGCTGAAGCTCTCCTAAATTTTACTACAAAGATCTTAACAAAATACCCTATTTTCTGCTCTTGGTTACACTTGTTTTTAACAAATATTATCCCTAATATCTTAATTTAAGCAGTCACATTTTATTTCTAGTAACAAACTATTTATGATCTATCCTTCTACGTAAAACTTGAATTTGACCAAACGATCCAATGAGTTCCAGCACGGTTAGCCACAACATGTGGACAATCCTCCACATTCTTTGACTGGTCGATGCTCATTGCATCGAATTTAAAACACATGTTTTGGATGGTTTCAATCTACATTGGGCATGTGATATAATGTTTAATGTTTTTATTGGATAGTTGAACTACAATTTGCGTGACATGTGAAGTAATTTGTTTTGATATAGTCAAAAAGTTTATAAAATTCAAGTTTTGGATGATTGAAGTACATTTGGCATCTTAAGATTGCTTTTGATCTCTACATACTCTTCTCTTGTTTGAGTGAAAAATTTTCTAATGGGAAGAACATAGCTTTTCAATGCAACTAACCATATCAATTGAGCTCTAATTGAAAAAAGAGTAAAGAAAAGTTAACAGGGCACAAAACATGTCAGCAAAATAACATTCATGGTTGTCATTTTTGTTGGAATAGCTAAATCATATTTTAAGGATTCTCCATCGAAAAGAAATTGAATCAAGATAATCCTTAATATGATTTATTTATTCCAATAAAAATAACAACCAAGGATATTATTTTGTTGGCTTTTTGGTTTTTTTTACTTTTTTTGAAATAGAGCTCAATTGATATGGTTAGTTGGATTGAAAAGCTATGTTCTTTTCATTGGAAATTTTTCTCACTCAAACAATAGTATGTAGTATGTAGAGATCAAAAACAATCTTAAGATTAGTTTCACGTACGATCAAGTGTTATTGAAACATTTTCCCACATGATGATACCTTCATTGACCTCTAAAAAGTATTTATGGGCTATATGTTCAGCCTCTTTCCCATATAAATCCCTTTAATTTGATTGGAAACATAAGAAGTAGATATATGTTTGTTGAATTGGGGTCAATGTCATTAATGCACTCAACTAGGTAGCCTTGTTGATTTATAAATTGGTAAATTAATGACATTCAGTTAATTGCATTCTAGAACATATATATATATATATATATATCCAATACGTGCACAACGTTTTTCATCAATGCACATAGAACATATATGACCATTGAACATACATATTTTGTACTAGATTTTCAATTTGGAATAGAGTTTTGGGTCAAATCCCACCAAAAGTCGGAGAAGTTCTCCGTGTCTCTTTTCTGAAAGGAATATTCATACAAAATTATACTGTGGATGGTTTATTTACATTGTGGATACTTTCTACCAAAAAATCCTACAAAAAAAACTGGGTGTGCATTCAATTCGTGTATATATCCAGTACGTGCGACATTTTTCATCAGTGCACATAGAAAAACTAGTTTTAGTTAATTCCATTCTAGAACATATATATTGAATATGTGAAACATTTTTCATCATTGCACATAGTAAAACTACTTGAACAGTTAATTTCATTCTAGAACATATATATATATATCTCTGCGTGTGTGTGTGTGTGTGTGTGTATCCAATACATGCAACATCTTTCATCAATGCATATATAGAAAAACTGCTTTAAGTTGATACTAGAGTGTGCATGTACCAAAACAATTTGTACATGTGCAAACACTTGCACATATAAAATAAAAAAGTAGCTCAATTTTTAATTGAGTATTGGAAGTTCTAGAACATATAATCCAAAGAGAATAAATTTTTGGGCAGTTCAATCAAAAAAATTCCAATGGAATGCCATCTTCAATAATCCGTTCATGATCAGATTTTGACATTTTCCATTTCTTAATTTTCATTTTTTGCTTTGATTGAACCTCTATCAACTTTATGAGTGCTGCACACACCAAGTGACTATATTGACAACTTATGAAATCGTGTTCATAATCTTCAAAGAAAAAAAAATCCCCAATTTGATTAGTTTGTCTGAAAAAATAATCGTTTAGTATAATAGATCCTCTTTCATGTGGAAATCCGTGATCATTATAGTCTTCTAATAGTTTCATTTTTTGTTCAGTACAATGCATCAAATAATACTTCACATTTTCATCTTTTTCATTAGGTGCAATTATAGTAAAAACATCTCTTCACAATAAAACAAACTTAACAAAATTATACATATTCAAATTGATTTCTAGATATTTATCATTATAAAGCAATTCAAATGTTACCTTCTCTAACAAGATCAGAAACTCGATCACCATTGGATGATATTGTAGTCTCCTTTGAGTACATTTCTTCAAAAATTGCAACGGACATTTTTCACTTTGTATTTAGCTCACAGCCTTGTTTCCAATCTTCTTTTCGCCATTTTTGTTTTCTAAACGTCATTGGATTTTGTGTTGTCTGTCTGGCTGTAACAAAAGCAAGAATATTTTCTTTTATCCAATGCAAGCACATTTAAAGACGACTTTGTCTTAATTGAATGCAATTTTCAAGTCCCTTTTATTGTTTCAATGTCATTTCCAATTGATCTATCTACGTCTTCGATCCCAATATGCCAAAAAACCTTTATATTGAAAATTTAAAGAAGAATGTAAATATGACATAAAAATACAATCAAAGATAATCACATTGTGATAAATGTACACTGTTTAAAATTAGATATCCAATCAAAATTAAATTGACTGTACCTTTGCACTTCCCTTGATTGGTTAGTCTCATGGCTTAGCAGCGATGCACCATTGAACAACTTCTTTAACGTCCACAAGTCAGGTTGCAGAGGGGTTCATTTTATATCTTTGAAGTGCTCATTTTATGCATGCCCTTGCACTGTCATGTTCTCCTTTTCCATGGCCAGTCTAAAAGAAATTTCAACAATGTTTAATGCAGGTTTTCTTATGAAGACAATACAACCAAAAGAATGATCGTGAAGATTTGAATTATTTTTATCATACAGTGTATATTAACAAATACTGAATATTATTCTACGATTTTTCAAAGAATAAATAATATTTCCAAAAACGATGTAGCAAAAATATATATGTATTGTACAATCGTCAACGTGCTAAAAAGTGATATTCTTTTTAATATGTTAAAATTTTCTTTGGTTTCAGCACCTACCCATATGATTGACGTTCTTCGACATGTATTTCTATGGATGAGCATGGAACTTGGTCGGAATGATGGTATTCCTCACAGTTTTCTTTTGTGGAATAAATGTGTAGTTTTTTACGCAAAATCAAATTCTCTTGACAAAATGGTCCTGGTGGAAAAACTTCACAGGATTTTTTGAATTACAAGTCTCGCCATCGAGCTCTATGGGAATGTTTGGTGTATTTGTAAATTTTTGCCTCAAACTTTCTCAAAAATTCTATCACAAAAATTCCTTTTTCTCGTAATTCAATTCTTTAAACACTATTTTCACCTTGAATCGATGTATGTATATATTCATATCTCTTCCATTTCACTTTCATGTTGGACAATGATTGATCATTTATATCAGTATGATATTTGTTTTGAAATTTAGTCAAATTTCCACAATCATCGCATTTTTTACCACCAACACATTTCTTTTTGTAAAATAGTTCATCGTTTTCTCTTTCACATAGAATTTGAGATATGAAATCACGGATAGTGGAAGGAGGAGGTGAATCCTTCCAAAATGTTCTACCAAAATCAAGGAATGTGTCATAATATAACTCAAATTCCACATGATAACGACAACAACAAGTGTCACGTACGGTGATAGATTTTACATACCATGGTTTTTGTTGAACAAAAGCACTGATTGAAACATGAATTTCATGATTCTATTCTTTTAACTTGTTGAACAACTCTATCTGAGTGGTTTCCAAGAAATTTTTTTCATGTTCTTCGTATTTATTTCGTGACATTCTTCTTCGCATCACATGCCTTGCAGTTGGCGAAACATGCGAATTGTTTTTCCAATATTCATATATTACTTTTTTAACATTTTCTCCAAGTCTATATTTGTATGGTTGCCTACAAATAGCTCTCCAACAAGCGAGTTCATCATTTACATCTATTTGCAATTGAAATTTCCGATGTTTGTGCAAAGTTATTCGCGAGGTTCCTAATGCTCGTGCCATAGATTTTACCAAGCGATTCTCTTTAGTACTTGATGAAACCACTGCCATATGTATTGCTCTATGTACAACTGAAACATTTTTCTATCTAGATCTTCTAATTGAATTTATAACACTATTTATATTTTGTATCACATTTTCCTTCATTTTTTTTATCTTTGGTTGATTTTCGAATACCTAATAAAGTCGTAGCTTCTTTTAATTTCCTTAATGATAGGATACCTTTCAACATTTGGGCTTGAACTGTCACCTTTTCCTTTATGAAATACTTCTCAAAAATGCGGTTAACATGATATTGTATATAATGGACAGATTTTTTATCTCCATATGTGTGAGTGTCAACATTCTCTAACATCTCATCATCGACATTGATTTCATCTGTACATATTCGAATGAATAGTACATAATAATTTTACATATTCAATAAATAACTAAAATAATAAATATATGTATAATTTCAATAATACATGCATGTGTTCAACATATATATGTGTGTGTGTGTGTGTGTGTGTGTGTGTGTGTGTGTGTACCTTGTGATTCAATTTCTTCACTTGAATTTCTTTCAACATTTTCACCATCTTCAATCATTGGTTCAATATCTCTTTCACTTTCTCTTTCAAAATTTTATATCTCATCATCAATGTTTTGAGGAATATCTCTCTATGTTTACATTGTAATATATATATATATATATATGTGTGTGTGTGTGTGTGTGTGTGTGTGTGTGTGTACATACCTTGTGATTCAATTTCTTCACTTGTATTTCCTTCAACATTTTCACCATATTCAATCATTGGTTCAATATCTCTTTCACTTTCTCTTTCAAAATTTTGTATCTCATCATCAATGTTTTGAGGAATATCTCTCTATGTTTACATTGCAAAATATTTTTCAAATTAGTTCATCAAATAAAAATTAAGCTTCACATTTTACACTAGGAAAATTTTAAATATATCAAAATCATAATATTTCCATTTACATACATGTTTCAACTTCTAGTTGAGGTTGATTTTCCCCTTCAATATTTGAGAGTGCTTCTATCTTTATTTTGCGAGATTGTCTTGTCTCTTCTCTACATTCCTCAGGGTCTCTTTTTCGATCATATTTTCTCGTACAATTCCTTCAATTTCCCATGATAATAGAGTATTAAGTTCAAAAAAATTCCTTCAAAAATTTAGACAAAAACTCAATTAAAAAAAACATCACAAAAGATTTAATTAAAAAAAAACTCATTTTAATTTTTTTTCAAAAAATACATACTCCAATCCAGAACACTTACTTTAAAAAATTCAAGAAAAAATTGTCTTATAAAAATGAAACGAAGTTAAAAATATTTCCTTCCAAGTCCTACAAAAAAATTTCATTTAAAAAGTTACACAAAAACTCATTTTAAAAAATCATTATAAAAGATTTACTTCAACCCAAAACCAAAAAATGTCCTTTCAAAATTAAGCCCAAATCCATACCTTCAAAAATAATGAAAATTAAGCCCAAATCCATACTTTAAAAAAAATGAAGCCTAAAAAACATCCAAAAAATTGTATCACATACCTCCAAGAAATGTCCTTTGAATGTACCTCCAAGAAAAGTCTTCAAAAATATTCTTTGAATGTACCTCCAAGAAAATTATTTAAACCCAAAACAATTCCTTGCAAAATCAAATCAAATGTACGAAAATAATGTGTCTAAAAGAAAAGTCCTTTGAATGTACCTCCAAGAAAAGTCCTTAAACCCAAAAAAATTCTTTGCAAAATCAGATCAAAAATTTTGTAAAATCAGACCAAACGTGCGAAAATATGTGAAAATAATGAATGATTTCGTGGCAATTTATATTGCCGCGAAATGTTTTTTTGGAGGGGCTAGGTGGTACTTTCCGGCCGACAGAAAGTTAGGTAAAAGTTCGGCCGAAAGTTTTAGAAATAATTTGGCTGAACTACTTTTTTGTTTGACTTAATAGGCCATCAGTGCAAAAAACAGTTTGGCCAAACTTTGTTTAAGAGTTCGGCCGAACTAAGGCGTCACTAGTTATGCAGAGCCAAGCCCTAAATACGTTTCTGCAACTTTGGATTGATTAAACTCCATGAAACATTCTGAATTAACTATCAAAACCAAGACAAGCATTTTAAGAATTGAATCTACTTTCAGGAAATATAAATTTTATGGAATTTCATAAATATTTACTAATTTTAATTAATTTTATAATAAACTAGATGCAAACAATTTCTGAAGGTCATTGTGATTCAGTGAAATAAAATTTTTGTATCTTCCAAAATACATTGTAAAAAAAATTGAAAAAATTATGGTACGTTACATTGGTCCGTTGTCTCTAATGGGTAGCTTTTATATTTTTAGTTTATAACTTATATGTTAATAAATTTCTTGCGTTGCGAAACATATTCAAAATATGCAGTTTTTCATATTGGACCAGTTCAAAAAACTCTAGTAATTATGATATGCATCCATTAGCTTTGTAAATATGACGAAACCGAAGTAGACTCTGTTTGGATTGTTGTAACACATTTTGTTTCTCAAAAACACAAATTTTCAAAGAATACAACATTGTGTATTAACATGACTTCTTATGAATCCACTGATTGTTAAAAAACACACACTCAAAGAAACGCTAAGTTGACATATCAGATGTGTATAAAAAAATTCCAAAAAATAAGTAATAGAAAGCTAACAAAATTTCTGACAACTTTTATTTTTATCACAAAATGAAATTCTAAACAGAAAAAAAAAAATTTAGCTTGCAGAAAGTTGAAGAATCGAAAAAAATGAAAGTTTTTTCTCAAAAATGGAAAAAAGTGTAACCCAACTTCACATTTTCACCCTTGTCCCTCTTCGTTTCTCAAATTGGGTGTCAAATTTAGTACTGGTAAGAAATAATATAGGTGAGATATACTTGTGTATGGATTTCCATAATTTGAATAAAGTTTCATTGAATTATAACTTTCCACTTCCGAAGATGGATCATATCCTTCAAATGGTGGTTGGCTCTTCCAAACTTTCATTATTGGATGGATATTTCAAGTACAATCAGATCTTTTTTCATCTGGATGACCAAGAGAATACGGCCTTCATGACACCTTGGGGTAATTTTATGTATGCTAATATTCCCTTTGGTTCGAAGAACGCAAGAGAAACCTTTTAGCAAGCGATGGATATCACATTTTCCAATGAGAAGGATGTGTTTTTTTCATTTATCTTAATGACATAAAAAAAAATTCCAAGACAGATGAAGAACACTTGCAGCACTTAAAGATAGTTTTCCAAAGGTTCAGAAAATTTTACATATCATTGAATCCAAAGAAGAGTTTGTTTGCTATGAAGGAGGGAAAATTTATTGGTCATATCATATCTAAAGATGGCATCCAAATATATCCTTCAAGAATTGAAACAATTAAGAATTTTGACTATCCTAGGAGTAAGAATGAAATTCATTCATTCAATGGTAAGATCAATTTCTTTGGAAGGTTTATTCCTAAACTTGCTAAACACTTAAGGGAAATTACTGATATGTTGAAGAAAGACAGTGAGGTGAAATGGTCTGATCAGGCTAGAAAATCATTTAATAAAGTGATTTTTGCATTGTCTCATGCTGCCATTCTAATCAGCCCAGATTATACACTTGATTTTGTCATCTTTTCCTTTGCTTCTGAAGAAACATTAATTTTTGTCCTCATGCAAAATAAATATCAAAAAACAGAGAAGCCAATTGCTTTCTTTAGTAGGACCATAACGGATGCAGATTTGAAATATAATATCATTGACAAATAAGCATTGGTGCTCGATAAAGCTTTGAAAGATTTCCAAGTTTATATTCTTCATTCTCATGTTCTTGCCTATGTTTTGAATGTTGTTGTCAAAGCTGTGTTAACATAGAATGATCCTGAAGGCAAGCATTGTAAGTGGATAGCTGCTATGCTAGAATATGATTTAGAAATCAAATCTACAAAACTAATCATAGGACAATTCTTAGCTAAGCTCGAGCAGACTCTAACTTACATACCTTAGAAATCAACTTTATGACTGCAATTTCCAAGGAGCAGGAAGTTGATTCATTACCTCGGGTATCTCAAATTTTTACTTCATCGCCATGGTATTCAGATGTAGTTCATGTGTTGTAACATTTTAACCCTCCGACAATTTTTTCGAGCAGTAAAGGTAGATCTCTGAAATTTAAATATCTTAAGTATTGTATACTTAATAATGCTTTATATTGGAAAGACCCGGGAGGATTTTTATTAAATTGTTTGGTAGAAAGTGAAGTTGAGAAAGTGATGAATGATTTCCATAAAGGTGATTTTGGGGGTCATATTTTTCTGGAAAAATACAACAAACAATATATTGAGGGTCGGCTTCTATTGTCCAAGCTTGTTTTCAGATGCGTATAAAACAGCCATGAGCCATCATGAGTGCCAAATTTCTCAAGAAAAGAGAAAATTGTTACCGTTGCCCTTGCAACCAAATGCAGTTAAAGTACCCTTCCAACAGTGGGGGGTTGACTTCATCGGTGAGATTCACCCTCCATCATCAGCTTAGAATAAATGGATACTCATTGCCACCGACTACTTTACAAAGTGGATTGAGGCCATCCTCACGAGACAAGCTACAGACACAATAATTATTCAGTTTTTGGAGAGTAATATGTTGTCTCATTTTGGATGCCCACATAGAATAATTACTAACAATGAAACATTCTTCAAATCCAAACATATGATAGACTTTTTTGATAAATATCACATAAGACTCGGGAATTTGATAACATATTATCCTCAAGGAAATAGGTTGGTTGAATCATTAAACAAGTCATTGGTGAAAATAATAAAAAAGTTGTTGCAAGAGAACAAAAGGAATTGGCACAAAAAAGTTAATTAATGCTCTATGGGCAGACAAAGTTAGCACAAAGAAATCTATAGGCATGTCACCTTTCTAGCTCGTCTATGGTGTAGATACAGTGTTTCCAAATTCTCTATCAGTGCTAGTGATGAAAATCCTACAAGAGATTGAAAGTGAACCAAAATTCATTCAACGAAGAATTAATCAAATGATCCATTTGCGACAGTCCGGGGAAGAATTTTTCAATAATACCTCAAAGCTCCAGGAGAAGATCAAGAAAATTTATGACAAGAAAGCTAAAGCTGATGATTTCAACTTGGGAGATGTTTTTCTCCAGTGGGATGCCTGAAATGAGGATAAAGGAAAACATGGTAAGTTGAGAACTTATGGAAAGGACCCTACAAGATTTCAGCATTCAAAGGAAATAATGCTTATTTATTAGAATATCATGATGGGAAAACACGTCCAAGAGGACCAGTGAATGTTAGGCTCCTCAAACCCTATCTTACCCGATCTTGATGAAAAGGTTCACTTCCAATGTAAATAAAATTTTATTTGGCTATCAAAGAATAAGGAAGTTGTCAAAGAATTTTGAAGCCCAAGTAGAAGGCCATAAGACTTCTATGATCAACTATTGTTTTTTGTTTAAATTTCAAAAGTCAAATAATTTTTTGAGTCAATTCAATTCAACTTTTATTTTTCTCATTTTCACCTAGTTATTTCAGTGCTAACTCTATTATTTTGACTCCATCGCACAATGGATGAGGCTACTTGGTCTATGGTTTTCTTCACACCTCCTAAAGGAGATGTCATCCCCAGTTGGAGCCAATGTTAGTGTCTATGATTATTTCCATGTGATTGATAGACTCTTAGGTCAAATTGTTATATTTTCAAATAAAATTTGACATGTCTTTTTATTGTCAAATGAGTATCGAGTCATGTCCTATGTATCATTACTACTCCCTCCATTTTCAAGCTCATCAAATGAGTGTCTTCATCATCATTTTGGTCATTAAGTCATTCACACACGTACTTAAAGGGTTCAAAGTTCCAAATCATGGTTAAGATATGCATTAGGTGCCATAATTTTCTCATGTCATCAAAATATACATGGGATTCATCTCATCACCATTGTCACCATCATGGGAGTTATTAATTAGGGGTAAGTTTTTCAAAAAAGTATCAAAGGTACATTCAACCCACATGGAGATGTAACCTTTCCAAACAAATTTATAAATTTGTAGTACAATCACCTCATCAGGTCATTCTCTCAAGTACATGATGTCACTCCACCAAAATCAAGTTTAAAGTTATTAAAAGTCCATTGAAGAATTCAATAACTTCATTTCATCCTCCAAGAGCTCTTCTCCACCATTGTGCCTCATCTCGGCCATCATAGCATTGATTTTCATCACCAAACACCTTGCCCATTGACTCGCTACACATCTACTATGATTTTGGTTTTCAAGCTAAAATTAAGGAAAAAAAGGGTCATTATTCCTCCAAGAAAGTTTCAAGCACTCCTAAGCAAGTAAGTGAAGCATTCATCATCTCTCTCATGCAGTGATTTCCTTAAAAAAATGATGAAATCCCTCTCCTAGGGTTTTATGCTGCGTTTTTAAGATTTCATGGTTTTGCTTTCTTCCAAGGGGAAAATCCCATTTTTTTTGCCTAAACACCCTTTTATACACTTGATATACCCTCCCCGACCACTTCCCATACCTATTTTCCCCATCTCACCACTTTTCCTAAAAAACCTAAGCCCACACTGTGTTTTCGGGTTTTCCTTGCGTTTTACCTCTTTTTTCCCTTTTCCCTCACCCATTCTCATAAATTACACTTCCACTGTATCCCTAACACATATCCCTATATCCCCTAATTTTTTCATTTTTTCCCTAGTAACTCCTATTCCCTCCATTTCCCTCCCTAAACTAGCTGTTATGTTTTCCCTGTTGTGCAGCCCTAAATCCCTACCTTTTCCCCTATCAAACTAGGTTTTTTAGTCAAGAAAAACAAAAAATATGGCCAATGAAAATAACAAATACAAAAAGGGGGGACATCTCTCAATATATGAGCCCAATGATATGTAGTATATCAATGCTTTAGAGTTCAATAAGAGGTCATTTTGACAAGTAGGTTGCCTAGGATTTGGTAAGAAAGTGCAAGAGGTGCGCTACCATCATGATTTAACAGGATAGCCTATACCTGAGCCAAGTGGATATTGGTGGTCACCCGCATATTCCACTTGGGGCCCCACCATTGTCTCTTTCAGTTTTTTAGTTTCAGCACAACTTACTATTTTTAGTAGTTTTTCGGGTCCTGAACTTCCAAAGCTGTTTTGAGGGCCTAAACAACTTTTTTTGGGAAAAATGGGAGCAACATGGGTCCATGGACTAATTTTTCTCACTCAAAATTTGTAGTCCTTAGATAGATACTTCTAACGAGGTATGGTACGTGTCAAATGGAGATCGTATGCCAAAGTTACGTCCTCGGGAAGTTGAAACACCAATTTACCCAAACGGGGCCATAGTTTTGGTGCTTCATCTCCTAGGGTTAGGGTTTTGGCTGTTTAGGATTTCCCATTGTTTCTAAATAATAAATAGGCCCTCGAGCCTCATTGTAACTCAGTTTAGAGGCTTGTAGCCACGACACATCT
This sequence comes from Pinus albicaulis, assembly GCA_034641835.2. Lineage (NCBI taxonomy): Eukaryota > Viridiplantae > Streptophyta > Pinopsida > Pinales > Pinaceae > Pinus > Pinus albicaulis. The sequence goes on from CM076577.1 coordinate 10,516,422, forward strand.
TCTCAGAGATAGCTACTAGCGCCCTAGCTAGTTTTATTTCCATTCTTTCTGTAAGCAAATTTCAGTTCTTTGATATTAATGAAATGAAGTGTTATTTCCATTGCATCTTTGTATTTATGGTTATATGTTTATTCTGTTTCATTCCTGTATAAATCGGGATCAGTGGTATCAAAGCGGTCTGCTTTTTCTCGATCCTTTTTTGCATGTCCCCAACGAGGTCGGGGTATAAGGAGTTAGGGCTCTGGTGGAACCTTTGCAAGATCAGCCTCACAAACCCCGACAGACGCCCATGGGGGATGAAAAGAAAGATGACAAAGCAGGAGATCCTATCAAAATATTGCTCGATGAGGCCCTAAAAAAACAAAGGAATGCGATGATGGAAAATTTTTCCCAAATCCTTCAACGGCTGCCCACCGGCGACACATTTTCATCCAGCAGCCACTCTGGAGGTTCGACTCATTTTAAGGTACAAGTAAATTTTTACATTCCCATATTTGAGGGTCAAATAGATGCAGATGTCATAGATAGATGGTTGAATCTATTAGAAGGATATTTCTCAGTTCATGACTTTTCCGACAGGGAGAAGATTATTTTTGCACTCCTCAAAGTTGCCCCCCATGTCAAGGACTGGTGGGAAACCCACTGTGAGAAAAAGGACGAGACAAAACCCTCTCTGTTCTCGGTCATACCATCTTGGAATTATTTCCGAGATGCCATCAAGGAACAATACTATATCGTGGGGAGCTATGAGGACAAATACATACAATGGACCACGCTACAACAACAAAGGGCTCAAGATGTGCATGATCTGACGAATCTGTTCCATACCCTGCGCACAAATTTGGGTATCAAATATTCAGAGAAACATCTGGTGCTAAAGTATCGTAGTTGTCTGCACAGATACATTCAAGAGGAAATGGAGTTCCTCTACATCTCCTTGCTTGGTACGACATACCAGTATTGTGCCAAGATTGAGCAGAAATTCAAACAGAAGAAGCGAGACTTTGGATCTGTGAATCAAAAGCAAGGGAAAGGTACTCCCAAACAACAGAAAAAAGGACAGAGCCAAGGCATGGAAACTCAAGACAACCTGTCGAAGCCACAAGCAAAGAACAACACTGCAAAGCCAAAGAAGGACACTGGAAAGTGGTGTGAGTTCCATAAGAGCTCCACTCACAACACAAGTGAGTGTCGGGCCAAGCAGTCGTTGGTGGCCGAGATGAGGGCTTCTGAGTCAGATGCATGCTCCAATTCTGAATCAGAACCTGACAAGGGGAATGACAAAGGGAAACAGATTATTGATGTGGAACCCAATGCTATTGTTGCCACTACGAAGATCCAGAAGGAGGAACCAGAAGATCCAAAGGAGGAGGAACGTCTCTTCCACTCCCAGATGTGGGTAAAGGGCTCCCCAGTATAGTTCATTGTTGACAATGGGAGCCAAAAGAACCTCATTTTAGCAGATGTCGTGAAGCGGTTGGGTTTGCCGACCACAGCTCACCCACATCCATACACCATCGGGTGGCTTCACCAAGGACGAGATCTCCACGTCAGCCAACAGTTCCACCTTCCCTATAGCATCAAGCCCTTCACGGATGAGGTATTATGTGACGTTGCTCCTATTGATGTTTCTAATGTATTATTAGGACAACCATACTTGTGGAAGCGTCATGTTGTGTATGAGTCTTGGCCTCACATTGTTATTATTACTTTGGGAAATAATTTGTACAGGATACCATAGTTACCACCTCCTGCCGCTATCTCTTTCGTTACTGCAAAAAAATGCAATAAGCTCATTTCCAAAACCAGGAAATTTGTTTTTCTGATGATCCGCCCCTAGGGCAAGAAGAAGACTGTGGCCACAACATCCAGACAGGGCTCCTCTGCATGACAACAACAAATGGATAAGGTTGTTGAGGAGTACGGGGACATCTTCACCTCACCCACAGGGGTTCCTCTGCACTGTCAGGTCAAGCACCCAATTGATCTGACCCTAGGTGTGTCGCTACCCAGTGGACTGATCTATCGGTGCTCTGTTTTGGAGAAAGATGAAATCAAGAGGCAAATTCAAAAGCTGTTGCATAAAGGTCACATCCCACCAAGTTCATCGCCCTGTGGGAGCTTGATCGTGTTGGTACAGAAGAAGGATGGGATGTGGAGACTCTGTATTGACTATCGGGTGTTGAACAAGATCACTGTCCAGAATAGGTACCTGATCCCACGAATTGATGACCTTTTGGACCAACTCAAAGGTGAAAAATATTTCAGCAAGATCAACTTGAAGTCTAGGTATCACTAGGTACCAATTGAACCCTCTGATGTGTGGAAGACTGCCTTCAAAGCCAAGGAAGGCATTTTCGAAGGTTGGTCATGCCTTTCGGGTTGACGAATGCTCCCACAACCTTCATGAGGTTTATGGATGACATCTTGCGGCCATTCACCAACTCATTTGTAGTGGTGTACTTGGATGACATTCTAATCTTCAGCTAGACTTGGGAAGAGCACTTTCACCACATCCGACAAGTCCTCCAAACACAGCGGCAACACAAGTTGTGTGCCAATTTGGAGAAGTGCACTTTTGGCATGACCCAAGTTCAATATATGGGATACATTATTGATGAAAGGGCGGTGCATGTGGATCCAACCAAGATCCAGGTCATTCAATATTGGCTAGCCCCAACCACTATAACAGAGCTTCGCAGCTTTCTGGGTCTTGCTAATTTATACCATAGGTTCGTGTTGGGATTCTCTCATATCACTTGGCCCTTGAGTCAAGTCACCAAGGGAGGAGTGAGAGAAAGATTCTTTTGGTCGGAACCTCAACAGAAGGCATTCACAGAGTTGAAAAATTGCCTCTGTTCTGCCCCAGTACTCATATTACCAGACTTGCAACAGCCATTTAAGATTGAGAAATATGCCTCTGACTATGCTATTGGGGCAGTTCTTACTCAACAGGGACATCTAGTGGCATATCACAGTGAGACATTGTCTAACACAGTTCGCAAGTATCCCACTTATGAAAAAGAAATGTATTCCATTGTGCAAGCTTGTCAACAATGGAAGCATTACATTTTTGGGAAGGAAACAATCATCCACATAGACCACTAGCCCCTGCAGTTCATACAGACACAAGGGAAGTTGCAGAATGATCAACATCAGAAGTGGTCCACATATCTGCAACAGTTTCATTTCAATATCAAGTACAAGAAGGGTAGCACCAATAATGTTGCAGACTGCCTCAGTCGACCAACAATTGTGGTGCTCACCACCATTCTCAACTCTTGTGGGCACGAGACTTTTGATTGGCCGTTTCTCTATGAGAGCGACCCAGAATTCGGCCACACTTACAAGGCACTCTTGGGGGGTATGTAAGTTCCAAATTTTCACCTCCAAGATGCACTTTTATGTCACCTGGGACACCTTTGTGTTCCTTCAAGTGAGCGTGCCAAGATGATATGGGAAGCACACTACAAATGAAAAACCAACATTTCGGGGTCGAGAAAATAGTAGCAATACTACAGAAGTATTTCTATTGGCAGAACCTTCAAAAGGATGTCGAGAAGCACATCACATCCTGCACTACTTGTGCCATTGCCAAACCAACCATCAATAAGCAAGGCCTATATACTCTGCTACCTACCCCTAGTCGACCTTGGGAATCCAACTCCATGGATTACATGTCGGGTCTGCCTTCTACTAAGCATGGAAATGATTGTGTTTTCGTGGTAGTTGATAGATTCTTGAAGATGGCCATTATGGCGACTTGCAAGAAGAATATCACAGAAGAAGCCACTACTAAACTCTTCTTTGAACGAGTGTGGGTGCACTTTAGGATCCCACAGTCCATCATATCAAATTGGGATAACAGTTTCTTCAACACATTTTGGTCCGGCCTCTGGTCAATGCTGGGCACCAAGCTCACCAAGTCCACAACTTTCCATCCCCAAACAGATGGCCAGACAGAGGTCATCAACAGAATGATTGTACACATTCTGCACATGTACAATTCAAAGCATCCATGCACATGGGATGAGAGCCTCCCTTATGTACAACATAGTTATAACCGAGCTCTCCACAGTTCAATCGTCCATAGCCCCTTTCAGGTGGGCTTGGGATTCCAGCCACCATGTCCCATTGATGTAGCCATGCCATTTGCGGCTACTCAGGCTGATTCGGCTCATGTCCAGTCTGAATTTGACAAAGAAAATAGCTTCATCGACCACATTCAACACATCCACCAACAGGTTCATGACATATTGGATAGAGCCAATGCTAAGTACAAGCAACGCCATGGTCAACATCAGATGCCACACAACTTCCAGGTGGGTGACAAAGTATGGTTACATTTGCAGAAGGAGCGCCTCACTAGACCCCACTGCAAGCTTCGCCCGCTCCGATACGGGTCGTACACCATCAGCAAGGCTGTAGGGAACAATGCCTTCGAGCTCAGTATTCCACCATTCCTTGGTATGCACCCAGTTTCAATGTGGACCGCCTTCATCCTTACTTCCCACCTCTACTAGACACCTCTGACATTGCAGAACAACTCACACCAACAGAGTTAAACCCAGACTGCATGGAACAGGCCACCACATATTGTATCATGGACATTCAAATCAAGAACACTCACCAACAGAAGATCCAACTGTATCAGGTTGTCAAAGCTGGCCAACTCCTGCACCAAGGAAAGTGGTTCACCAGGGACCAATTTCAGTAGAAATTTCCTTATCTCATGGAGGAATTTGTAGAAATTTGCTGAATAATGATTAATTATCCACTGAGACTATCCTGATCACATACAATTCGAATTTATATGCAACACATAATCTCTTCCACTCAGATCATCACACATGCGGAAAATAAAATCAAGCGATAACACATCAAATCATCATACACATTAACACAGTATGTATGGGGAAAGCTTATAGCTGAAAACCCCACAGCTATTGTGTATATTATAATGGAGAAAACATGTAACAACTCAGTACAATAATCCTCACAAGTACTCAGTACTATCTCATGAAGTTACACACAAACTAGCTTGGTTTTGAACAGGTTACTGGTTCAAAACTCACCGCAAATTGCCTTGCCTCTATTGCACAATCCAGGCCTGTCTAAATAGAGATCCAAGGTTTGAATCTCCTTGGCTTGACAGTGCAATCATCATGGGAAATTCCTCCAAGTGTGGTGCAAATCTCAAGCACAACTGATGTCGCCACTGATAGCTAACTCCACCCTTTCATCTACCTCTTTCACTGGTCTCCACTGAAATGATCATGAACTGTAGTGAACTGATGTGTTCTTGAGTTGAATAATGAGTTACTAATTAACGAATTAAATAATATTTAATTCACTCCACTCATTACTAGTTGATTAGCTAGTTAAACTAATCTCAACTAGTTCAACTAAATTAAACCGAACACAACTCCACTAGCTGTCTCATTAACTCCACCAAACTTCTGCCACTGAAGTCCTAACTGAATTCAACCATGCATGTGCTCACCAAACCCTTAGGAATAGCGTAATTCCTATGTCAGATGCATGAGCCACTTCCAAGGCTCGAACTGAAGTGCTCCAAGAGAGTAAACTGAAGTTTATAGTCCAAATATTATTAAGGGTAAATAATATTTGACTTCCCTATTTTTAGGATAGGCAGTCTAAAAATAGACTTCGAACTATCGACCTATAGGTCACAAAAATAGAGTCCCATCTATTTTTACCAACATGACCAATACTCCAATAATAACATACTGCAACCCCTGGACCATGCTCCATATGTCTAAAAATAGACATAGTCTAAAAATAGACTTTGCGCCAGAATTTGCCTGCGGGCCCACTTAGTGAAGGCGACTTCATTTCACTAAGCTCCATCATCTTGCTACATTCTCAACACTCCCTCTCAGCAAGATATGGATTATCTGTAACCCCTATCATGCCTCTTTGGAATTCGAACTTGCTCCTGGTGAGTGCCTTCGTCAGGATGTCGGCATCCAGATCCTCTGTGGGAACATATGAAAGCATCATGATTCTCCGCTGAACACAATCTATGATATGATGATACCAATCTGTGAAGCCATGCTGCCTCAACTGATCCTCCTGTCTATACCATGAACCATATCCCGATGTGCCTCTAATATAGCGCAATACATGCTTGCCTGCCTTCCAAAAGAGCTTGGTAGGCTTAACCATAGCTTGCGAAAGCTGGTTAACTGTATAGCATATATCGGGTCGTGTATTGACCAGATACATAAGCGACCCCACCAACTGTCAATAGACAGTGGCATCCACTACCTCCGCTGAAGTAGCATCCTCCTTCCTCCAACCACTAGGAAGAGGAGTGTCAACAGGCTTGCAGCCTTGCATGTTGAACCTCTCCAGAATCTCCCGGGCATACTTGCCCTGAGAAACAAACAGTCCTCCACTGCGCTGCCAAATCTCCAATCCCAGGAAATAATGAAGGATGCCCAGGTCCTTCATCTCAAACTCTCGTGCAAGATCCTCCTTGCATGAAAGTATCAACTGCTCGTCGCCAGTCAAAATCAGATCATCTACATACACTACGATGATCAACAGCTTCCCCTCCACCACAATCTGGTACAGGTTTGGATCCGCCTCACTCTTGGAGAATCCAAGCCCGGTGAAGTAGCTGTCTATCCGAGTGTACCAAGCACGAGGTGCTTGCTTCAGCCCATACAGTGCTCTCTTGAGTCGGCAAACATGCGACTCACTGCTGAAGATCTCAAAACCTTCAGGCTGCTCTATGTACACCTCTTCCTCAATAACTCCATTGAGGAACGCAGTCTTCACATCCATCTGATGAATGTGCCACCCCATCTGCGCTCAGAGAGCAAGGATCGTCCGTATGGAAGAGTACCTTGCGACAGGTGCAAAAGTCTCCTCATAGTCAATCCCCTCGATCTGTGAGAAGCCACGGGCGACAAATCTCGCCTTGTACTTCTCCACACTCCCGTCAGCCGCCTGCTTCACCTTGTAGATCCATCGCGAACACACCACTGATTTTCCCACCGGTCTTGGGACAATCTCCCATGCACTGTTCCTGATGATCGAATCATATTCTTCGATCATGGCATCAACCCATGCGGGTTCCTCCACAGCTTCCTCAAAAGAGGATGGCTTCGTCACAACACATTGACTCACAAGAGCCATGTATCCAGTGTACCGATCCGGTGACTGTCTCTGTCTGCGCTGTGCTGTAGGTGGTCCTACAACCTTCTCTGCATCTCGAGCCAGTCGCTCAGCTTCTGTAGTGCGCATGCTCCCTCTGATGGTTGGCGCTGCATGGGTGGTTTCTTCCACCTCCCGAACTTCCTCTTGTGGCTGATCCACATCCGGAAGCTCCTCCTTAGGAACTAACAGCTCCTCATCTGCATGCAAGTGTAGCTCCCTCTCAAGCGAACACTGCATGGCTTTCTCCTCCCGAAATTTTATATCCCGTCGCACAACAGTCTTGCGACTGTCTGGCACATACACCCGATAGTTGTGAGGTGTATCAGTGTACCCCACAAATATTCCAACTTCAGCAGTTGGATCCAGCTCCCTTCTCGCATCCTTCGTCACATGCATGTAGACAGGAGATCCGAAAATCCGCAAATGGGAAATATCAGGCCTCTTGCCAGAATAAGCCTCCTCTGGTGTACTCATGCCAAGAACCTTGTGAGGACAACGGTTCTGCACATACACCGCTGTATTGCATGCCTCAGCCCACAAGTGAAGGGGTAGGCCCTGATCATGCAACATCGCCCGTGCAGCACCCACGATCGTTCTGTTCTTCCGCTCAGCCACCCCGTTCTGCTGTGGGTTATGGGGTGCGATGAGCTCTCTCCGAATCCCTTCTACGCTGCAGAACTCCTTGAATTCAGCCGAGATTAATTCACCACCGTTATCACTCCTTAGAGCAATCACCTTCTTCCCCGACTCCTTCTCGACCAGTGCTTTAAACTCACAGAACTTCGCGAATGTATCGCTCTTCTTCCGCATGAAGAAGATCCAGCACTTTCGAGAGAAATCATCAACAAAGATCACATAATACCTGTGCTTTGCTGTCGAAGCAACTGAGAAAGGACCACACACGTCTGTGTGAACTCTCTCAAGGATCGTCGTGGCGCGACCATCCTTCTCGTGAAAGGTGGCTTTCACATACTTCCCTAAAGTACACCCCTTGCACTGATCTGACTGCGCAAGAGTGCCCTTAGGAAGTCCAGTAGAAATCTGCTGCAGAATCTTCAAAGCTCCATGGTGAAGATGGCCCAATCTCCTGTGCCATAGTTCGCCCTCATCATCCCGGCTCACCACTTCTCCCGCCTTGCATGCCATAGTTGCGCAGTCATCTACCTGCAACTGATAAAGGTTCTGAGTTCGAACCCCTATCTTCCGGGTCTCTCCAGTAGTCTTACTGCGCAGGAAGGCTTTTCCTTCGCTGAAGACCACATCATACCCCTTATCCTCCAACATCGCCACAGAGATCAAGTTCTTCTTCAATCTAGGTACATGCATGACATCCTTCAATACAAAGGGCTTACCAGACTCCCTCTGAAAGGATATGGTACCGATACCAGTCGCACTGTATCTACCATCATCGCCCATCTCGATGTGCACACCCAGATCTTTGTCCTCCAGATCTGAGAACAAATCTCGATCTCCCGTCATATGAAATGACGCACCGCTGTCCAAGAACCACATCGATCCCATCACACTTGAAACCAAGCATGCGATCAGTGAAAAGTCAAGCTCAAACTGTGAATCCAAAGCCTCTCCATCTGCAGATCTTCCCGCTTGATTTTTTTTCTTCTTCTTTGGACAATTGGTAGCATAATGTCCGTGATCATGGCAGTGAAAACACTTCACTTTCGCCATATCCTGCTTCTTGCCCTTTGCACCAGAATGAGAGGTTTTCTTACCTTTCCCCTTCTTTGCTTTGGCAACCAAAGCGCATTTTTCTTCATCAGCTCCCTTTGATGAAGATCCAGCCCGAGTAGTCCTCCTTATCTCCTCTTGCATGAGATCCGCCCAAAGGCGCTCCCATCCCGGCAGCTTCTCCCAACCATTGACACCATCTTGATATGAGTGCCAAGCCTTTGGAAGACCAAGGAGAGCCAGGTCGACCATGTCCTCGTCTTCGACAGTCACCCCCACACTTCCCAGCTCATCTCTGCACTGAGTGAACTTCGTGAGGTATTTGGCGATATTGTCGCCCTTCTCCATCTTGATGTTCCTGAGCTTATCTTTGAGCGCCAGCTTGCTTTGGTCGCTCTTACTCTGGAATAGATCCGTCAAAGCTTTCCACATTAAATATGGAGTAGCCTTTCCATGCAGGCTGGATACAATATGATCCTTGACGCCCTCCAACAGGATCCTTCGACACTTCACCATCTTCTTTTGCCATGCTTCGACTTCAGCAGGATCAGTGGGCTTTTGGACATCCGTATCTACAAACTCCTTCAGACCATTATCTTCTAATACTGCCTCCATGCGATCCTTCCATGCAACATAATTCGAACTGCCTTCAAGAGCATATTCGAGTCGCAAACCGTTGAAAGACATTTTCAACACTGGCACCAAGAAAACAAAACTGCTGCAAAATTTCGAATTCCACCTCAAAGCTCAACCGCTCTAGATCTGTGAGAACAAATTATTTCTAGCACAGAGATCGACTGCAAGGGGCGTTTACCAGACCTTTAACTTTCCGAAGAAAGATGAATCCGGAGGCTACCTGGCCCGCATGCAGACTCTGTCTACCGAAATAAGTTTGTAATCACTGTGATGATCAATCTCTGCTTCAATACCTCTGATACCATGTAGAAATTTGCTGAATAATGATTAATTATCCACCGAGACTATCCCGATCACATACAATTTGAATTTATATGCAACACATAATCTCTTCCACTCAGATCATCACACATGCGGAAATAAAACAAGCGATAGCATATCAATTCATCATACACATTAACACAGTATGTATGGGGAAATCTTATAGCTGAAAACCCCGCAGCTATCGTGTATATTATAATGGAGAAATCATGTAACAAACTCAGTACAATACTCCTCACAAGTACTCAGTACTTTCTCATAAAGTTACACACAAACTAGCTTGGTTTTGAACAGGTTACTGGTTCAAAACTCACCACTAATTGCCTTGCCTCTATTGCGCAATCATGGCCTGTCCAAATAGAGATCCAAGGTTCGAATCTCCTTGGCTTGACAGCGCAATCATCATGGGAAATTCCTCCAAGTGTGGTGCAAATCTCATGCACAACTGATGTCACCACTGATAGCTAACTCCACCCTTTCATCTACCTCTTTCACTGGTCTCCACTGAACTGATCATGCACTGTAGTGAACTGATGTGTTCTCGAGTTGAATAATGAGTTACTAATTAATGAATTAAATAATATTTAATTCACTCCACTCATAACTAATTGATTAGCTAGTTAAACTAATCTCAACCAGTTCAACTAAAATAAACAGAACACAACTCCACTAGCTATCTCATTAACTCCACCAAACTTCTGCCACTGAAGTCCTAACTGAATTCAACCATGCATGTGCTCACCAAACCCTTAGGAATAGCGTAATTCCTCTGTCAGATGCATGAGCCACTTCCAAGGCTCGAACTGAAGTGCTCCAAGAGAGTAAACTGAAGTTTATAGTTCAAATATTATTAAGGGTAAATAATATTTGACTTCCCTATTTTTAGGATAGGCAGTCTAAAAATAGACATCGACCTATAGGTCAAAAAATAGAGGTCCATCTATTTTTACCAACATGACCAATACTCCAAGAATAACATACTGCAACCCATGGACCATGCTCCATATGTCTAAAAATAGACATAGTCTAAAAATAGACTTTGCGCCAGAATTTGCCTGCGGGCCCACTTAGTGAAGGCGACTTCATTTCACTAAGCTCCATCATCTTGCTGCATTCTCAACAAAATTTAACGCAATGGGGACCATTGCTTCCTAATGGGGGAGGAATGATCCAAGTGGATATTGGTGGTCACCCGCCTATTCCACTTTGGGCCCCACCATTTTCTCTTGCAGTTTTTCAATTTCGACACAACTTACTATTTTTAGCAATTTTTCGGGTCATGAACTCCCGGAGCCATTTTGAGGCCCTAAACGACGTGTTTTGGGAAAACGGAGAGCAACATGGGTCCATGGATTGATGTTTCTCACTCAAAATTTGTATTCCTCGAATAGATATTTCTAATGAGGTATGGTACGCGTCAAACGGAGATCGTATGCCAAAGTTACATCCCCGGGAAGTTGAAACACCAATTTACCCAAACGGGGCCCATAGTTTTGGCGCTTCATCTCCTAGGGTTAGGGTTTTCGTTGTTTAGGATTTCCCATTGTTTCTAAATAATAAATAGGCCCTCGAGCCTCATTTTAACTCAGTTCAGAGGCCTGTAGCCGCGACACCTCTTCTCAGAGATAGCTACCAGCACCCTAGCTAGTTTTATTTCCATTCTTTCTATAAGCAAATTTCAGTTCTTTGATATTAATGAAATGAAGTGTTATTTCTGATGCATCTTTGTATTTATGGTTATATGTTTATTCTGTTGCATTCCTACATAAATCGGGATCAACACCTATTGGTTGATGTATCACTGGTGGTATGAAAGGAAATCATAAGTAAAAGAAAAAGGAAACAAAGTTTTGAAATTTTGAGTTTTGTGATCATTTGCTAGGGTTTACATTGAACACAAGGACAATTTTGCTTCAAAATCAGTTTCTAAAGTAATGGAGATGAATTTTACAAAAGTGAAAGAGGTTTGTGTCAATAACACAACAAATAACAAAAAAATCCTTCAGTTTATGCATGGGTATTATTATTTGTGAGATATGCAGCAAAGTTTGAAGCTTATTGTTCAAAAAATCAAATTTTCCAATTTAATTTCTTGTTTTAGTCATTTGTTTGTGGCACGAAGTAAGAGGAGATGGAAATGAATTTCGATAAAATCAGAGATTTTTGGCTTCACAACAACCTTATCTACAAAAACCTCTCCTAGGTTTGTAAATAGTATTATGGTTAAAGAGACATGGCTTCATCTTTGACCCCTATGTTTACAAAAAGTGCAGAATTTTGACTGCCCAGAAACACAGTGTGTGCTCATTGCACTTTTTCCCTTAGGCTCCAAATGAATATTTAAAAGAATGTGGAGATGTATTTTGGTTAGTACATTCCAGAAATTTACTTGGGGTTACTTTTCATTTCATGGATTTTCAAAAAAAGGTCAAAACCACCTATTTTCCACCTTTTTGCCACCTTTTCATACCACTTGCTGCCTTTTAGAATAGGTTGATTTCAAGTCAATTTTTAAGGGGTTTTCAGCTAGTGTTTGTAGTGCCTAATGACTCCATTGTGTATCAAACATCTCCAGCTTTCCATCCATACCATTTGTAGCCAAAAAATTCATCCGAGAAGGCCTCCAAATCACCTTCCAAACTTTCATTGTGCTTCTGGGTTTTAGGATGTTTCTTGACATGTGGAGGTCAAAAAGTCAAAATAGTCGATGTAATAGTTTTCTCACGAGTTTTTTCATGGTTAATGAGCCTATTTATGGCCATATTTATTAAGGGATCTTATGTTTAATGACTTGAGACAAAAACTTAACTTGTTAGCTAAAAAAGGGGAAGTTGTTTCTAACTCCCTTAAAATTAGGCTATGAGTCATTAGGTGCATTAATCTATTTCTTTGGATCATGTTTCAACCCATAGAGGTGGCATGTTATTTATTTTTTCTATATGTACTCAAACTCAATTCATTGTGAGGGTTGGATACTTGGTAATCATAGTGTGGAGCTATTGTACACCATTTTACAGAGATATTAAAGACAATTGCAGCAATAATCTTGGTATTCCTATGGTATGCTTATTGATAGTGTTTCTTATTAGTTTTATCATCAATTTGAATTTTTATTTCTCCTTGCAACCATATTTATGCTTTCATGTGATCATCTCATTAGTTTTTAAACATAATTCATAGGTTTTATGCTATGTTTTGATAATATCTTCATGTTTGTGCTCCATTTCTTTTGATGAATGAATTCATAGTCATATGCTCATTTTGATCCTTCATTTTCCAACCCTATACCACAATGACAGCCCAAGTATATCACTAAACATACTTACTTTGCCTCATTTTCATCCTTGCAATTGATCATTCGAAACCCTGACCTAGTTCCTAGATCTATGATCTTGATCCAAACCTAAATAAAAAAACCCTAATCAAATTTTGTTGAACTTATAACTCGCCTAAAATCCTTATTCTTGAGTCATTTCCATTAACTGTGTGACTGATTTTGAGAGATCCCTCTTTGACTTGGTAGGGCTAGATACCGAGTCTAAAGCTAGTCTGTGGTTACCCCTTTAGCTTCCTTTATCAGCCTTGGGAAACTGAAGGGAGTTAACAAAATCTACTAATAAGAACCTTTTAAAAAACATTAAGAATTTTTTTTATGAAAAACAGAAGAATTGGCTTAAAGCATTGATTAACGCCTTATGGGATGATAGGATAACATGTAAAACCTCGATAGTTACTTCTCCCTATTTCTTGGTTTATGGTAAAGAAGTTATTTTACCACCAAATTTTTTTTTTCCATCAATATCCCTTGTCCAATCCATCCACGAGGAGCCTTTTTCTAGCTTACAACATAGGCAAAACCAAATCTTTAAATTAGAAGAAGCTAGAAACAAAGCTAAACAAACTTTCATTAATCATCAGAAAATTGTCAAACAATGGTTCGATAATCATACATCAAGTGACAAAACTTTCAATTTTGGAGACTTACTCTTGAAATGGGACAAATCCCATGAAAGCAAATGAAAACACATAAAATCCCAAAAGTTGGGGTTTTGACCGTTTCATATTGCCAAAAAGATAGGCTCATCTACTTTCATCCTTCAAACTATAGATGGAATAGATAAAAACTTATCAGTAAATGGGAAAATTCTTAATAGGTAATTTTCTTGAAGATGGAAAATAACCTTTGTAAATATGTAATTAATCATCTGTAAATTCTTGGGTGTGAAAGTTGTTTCAGTTATAACATTTGTGACAAACTCATCTTTATGTCTCATTTAGGTCTTCTTTGTTCATAAGAGAATCGTTTTAAAAGTATGTTGATAAGTTGTAATGCATGATCATCCTCATCATAATTGGATTTTCATGTCGCATTACTTTTAACGAGGAAAATATTCCCAAATGATCTCCAACTTCTCTCTTATCTAGAAATGCATATTAGTTCAACTAAATGTAAGATCATAAATATTAGTTCAACTAAGGTGAAAAGCATCACATGTATTGCTCCTTTTTACATAAATTTATGTATCACCCCGCTTTTCTCACTTAATTACAAAAAACAAAATACTAAAAGCAATTCTTTAAACAAGTGATAATAATAAAAGATGCAGTAACAAGAAATTTTAAAGCACTAATTGTGTGGGAAGTGTATGTAAACCCGTTGGGGCTATGGATGCTCACTGGAAGTAGGTAAATACAAGCATGATACTAAGGTAACTTCATCGGGGTATTGTCCAGGATAGTTGGCAGCAATGTTGGGTCAAGAAAGTATAGTACATAAACATACATGATGAATGGAATGAGGTGTGACTCAGTAGTCAAATCTTAAAACTTTTGTTTTACTTCTACATATCATAAAATGCATTCCAGATTAAGTTGTGAAGATATTGAAGAATACTACTTTCTCATTTTTTAAATGCTCATGAATTTTCTTGATTGTGAGTGTCTTCAATCATGAATTGTCGCTAAATTTACATACTAATATTTATTCTCTTCATTTTTGGCCTTAAAAAAGATAATTGGTCTTCCCATCTTGTCGCCAATTGTTGTACATTCCCCCATTTTGGCTTTCTCTTTTCATAATAAATGGGGACCCTTCTTCCAAATTTTGCCAAGATCGTCCTTGGTTTTCTTTTCTTTGATAGTTTTATACTTGTTGCAATTTCATCCATTCTCATGGGATCTCCAATAACTTTCAAACATTCAGTTTACTTGATTTCAACCTCTAAATTAAATCTTGATGAACTCCCTTTAAATTGTTAAAAATTGACTTGATTTGGTCTCTTTATGACCTTCCCATAATCATTTTTGCATAATATACTTGTATTAATGAACATATATTATGTACATTTATTATAACATAGAAATTAATGTAATAATATATTATTATATGTAAATAAATATAGTTGTAAATATTCATGTAAATAACAAACAAATATATTATTACAGATTAACATAAAACATAAAACTTTGTATAAACTATAAATATGAACCAAATGTAATATAATCCAAAATGACATGTCAAAAACGTCCAATTTTTTTTACGAAGGGAATGCTATCAAATTCGTTGAATACTCAATGTATTGGAAAGTTTAATGCTCAACGTACTTCAATTTTCACTTGGGAAATTCGAATTATATTGGTTGAAAGTCTCTTTGATACACATTTCAAATAAAAGAAAAATGAAAATTGGTGTATATCTCTATTGACACAATACGTTGTTATTAAAGTGAACACATCCAGATTAGTGAGAATACGAAGGGGGACACAGATTATTCATTTGATATTTGAAATCAACGTATTGACACATCGATAATTTCCATTTTCTAATTAAAGATGAACATCAACCCATTGCTCCTATGGTGACTTGCAATTTCCAATTCCTTACATGCATAAACCGCCAACAATCCTTTCATGCAGTGCCAATTTGTTTGACTAACGACCTGTTTGCAACGTGTCATCGTGGGAGAGGCCGAATGTTCTATTATTTGATTCTGGTGTTTGTTGTTCTATTATTTGTGCATTCGAAATAAGAAGATTCGGTGGGTTAAACGTCAGATCGCCTCCTGGATGCCCTTTAAACAAATTAACACAAATGCCCATCATATAAGCTCGGTTGTATTTGATAAAACAGAAAAAGAATGCCACAGAAGCCCTCATGTACTACTCTCTTGTGCCATAAATGATTCTTGCAGACCATCACCGATAATTTTGCAGCAGCTATATTCAACGCCATATGCTGCAGTGATTCTCATTTCAGTTTGCACCAGAGTTATCAAAAAAATTAGAATGGCGCTCTGTACGCATTTAATTTCAGTTTCATTTCTGTTTTGAATGAATTCCACCCGTGGCTGGAACACATCATCTATGTAATTTTTATAAACAGAAGCAGTGGCTCTAGAATGGGGTTCAGAATACTTGGTGACACAGTTGTTCTTAGTTGGACCAGAGATCGATCTGGATGCATAAGTAGTCATTTATTCCAGCGCCATTGTTGGTATCTTTTCTCTTTATTTTTAAATCGATTTCATTTCTCCAGACCTTGCTGCAACTGAATATTTATTTGTCGCTATCGATTGGTTCTGTTTAATTTGTAACAGTGTTGTTGAATATATATTGGTATATGTGTGAATTGGCACTAAGGAAATAAGGGAGGGGTTATTGTATCTGGGTTTTCGTTTGAAAGTAACTGCTCTCGGGATTGCAGATTGGATTTGGATGACTGACAAATTCAGGAACAGAATCTAGAGGTGGACAAATCGATGGTTGTCGCTGGGAGGAAGGTACACATTAGTTATGATGGTACTATCACAATTTGTGGTGTATTGGGCTCATATTTTTTACATTCCTGTGTTCATAGTGGGAAAGCTCAAGGCAATTATTGCACATTTTATTTGGTTGGGATCGATGGACAAGAGAAAAATCCACCTGGTGGGACTAGAGGTCGTCTCTATCCCCAAAAAATATGGCTGATGGGGAGTGCTCAATATTAGAGTGTTCAATAAGGCGCTGTTGACTAAATCACTATGGAGGGGAATTAATGGAACGGGGATGTGGTCTTCTATTATCCAGTGTAAATACGGAAGGAATCTATCTCTATTGGAGATCTACAGATCCAAAACACTGTGTGTTTCCTCAGCGTCGGAGATATGGAGAGGTTTTATTAAAATAGCAATGGACTTGGCGGAGCTTCTTTGCTGGAGATTCGGGAATGGCCTTGATATTATGCTAGCTGGGGATCGGATCCAGGGGGTGGCAGTCCTACCTTTAGAAAATAGTAATCTGCTCCATAAATTGGCACACAGACGCATATTCTTCCTTTATCAAACAATTGAAAGATGGAACATGGGGTCTCCAATATGGAAGTCAGGGAGTAGCATGGATTTACATCAAGCAGAAGTAGTGGAATGGGATTTGATTGCTAAAGATTTGAGTATGGCAGGTTTAAATTATCATGGAGATGGGGACAAAATAGTATGGAATGGGCGACTCAAAGAGGGGGCGTTAATAGTGAAGGACATATACATGCACAGGATTATGGGTTACATGAGGAATAGATTAGAGTCTTTTTTCCATCAGTTATGGCGCTAGGGTGCCCCTTCAAAGATTTTTCTCTTCGTATGGTTGCTTTGGAGTAGGAAGATCTTGACGTGGGAGGGACTTCAACACAGGGGTTTTAATGGCCCTTGATGGTGTGCTCTATGCCATTCTAACGAGGAGACCTCTTCCCATTTATTCTTCAGATGTCATTTTTCTATTGAGATTTGGGAGCTTTTTTCCCCTGAAGTAGGAAGAAGAGGTTGGCACCCGGCATGTTTGGAAGAAGCAATATAGGTATGGGGGATGAAAGCGGGCGCCATTAAAACGTTGCCTCTTGCCATAATATGGAAAATATGGGGAGCTCGGAACTGCAGGATCTTCAAGGGCACCTCCACATCTATGAAAATAATACACTCTTTGATCATACGATGGCTGCCTCGGGGGTTGGGAGATGCTGGTCATACCAGGGATTTGTCGATTAGAGTTGCTCCTCACGATATTGAACTCCCGGCAATTTTCTTTGACGGGGCTCAACAAGGAGGAAAATGTGGTTGTGGTCACTGGGTAAAATTGAGCAAAGAGATCAGGTATCACATTTGGTGGTCCAGGGGTTATGGATCAAACAACAAGGCAGATTTAATGGCCTTATGGAGTGGCCTATGGATGGCTCGACACCTGGAAATCAAAGAGGTAAATATCTATGGTGATTCAAAGGTAATAATCGATGGCTTTTCTAGCAAAAGTGCCATGTTTTTACAGGGAGCATAGGGATGAATCGACAAAGTGAAGTATCTAATTACAAAATTTGACAGAGTTTCATGGAATTACATCTTCAAAGAACTTAACACTAGGGCAGACAAGCTGTCAAAAAAAGGCCTGGTTTCCTCCCCTAGAAATCTACATATTTTGAGCATAAGGACCGGCAGTATGAGCTCCTTTTCAATCCCGATTCCTTGAAGGGCAGATGGGACCAAACTCAAGCGAGCGTGAATAATTAAGGTGGGACAGGATGATCCATTTTTTGGCACAAGTGACTTCTCAACAGTTTTGGAAAATGGAAACTGGTAAAATTCGATATGGTGACCAAAGGATTATATGTAAGGCAAATACATCTGTGATTATGTTTCTTCATTTTAGAGTTACAGCAGCAGTTGACTTAACAAACTATGATTAATTTTTAGCAGAGGCAGTGTAAAAATGACTACTCCACTCCTGGAGTGTGGGTCTCATTATCCAAGTTCATGTACTATTTTATATACATAATATATATAACAACATTTTTTTTATCTGAAAATGAAACTAGTGGATAAAGGATATTATTTGACAAATACTTGCAAATACTCATTATTCATGATTGTGTTGTCATAATGAGTAGATGTTGGAGTTAACTCTATGGTTTATTCATTTATCTTTCTACTTCATATGAATATCTTAATAACATGTATGTTAATGTCATGTTATATATATATATATATATATTGACATGTAATTTTATATTACATTTTGTTAAACTCTTAGAAGAAAAAGTGAAGTTATGAAGTTTATCAATTTTCATTAAGCATTAATTATTTAACTTTTTTCTGATTTACAAGTTGATTATAAATTGATGCCATACAAATAGATTTGAATATGTTAGTCATTTTGTTTAGCTTCTGAATTCATACTTACATGTTGTTAGTCATATGTGTGTGGATGGTACAAGTTGCTTTAAGTTCATTTCAATTTATTTAAAGATATTTCACTAACCTGCGGGAAAATTCAAAGTGATCCTTTTGTTAGATTGATATCTTGCAAATGGTTACTTTTATTTCACATACATGTAGTTTGATTGATCCATTTTGTATGTTTTTTGAAACACTATAAAATTTGTATTTGCAGTTATGCTTTCCATAATAGTTTTTCGATTAATCTTTAATTGTCGAAATTACTTTCCATCTTGTGTTTCCATGAACATAAGTTTAAGCCTAGGCCTCTATATACATCAATTACATAGAGGTGGAATTGCATTTAGAATGGGCTTTATGGACTGTGTTGTCTTCATATTTTAAAAAACACAAATTTTTTATTTTCCCAAAATAAAGTTTACATTCGTTGTAGCATCACCTCGTAAAGGGTAAGCTAGTCCCAAAATTCTAGTTATGCCTGCCATTAACGGAAAATATTTTGATCGGGACTCCGACTGGGTAGTTCCTCCCATGTTGAGTTAGGAAATTTCCAAACCTCAACATTATGTTACTTATATTTCAACAATCTTCAGCAAGCCAACAAAAAAATGATGTGGAGAGTATTCCTAAGCAGATGGTTACTCCCTATGTGAAGCATATGGATCCAACATTCATAATAACATCTTGTACATAAGAAGCAAAGTAAAACTTACCAATATCGGTGGTGATACCCCTATTTGAATGTAGATCTGCAACCTGGTTCTGTTCTCTGTAAATGTGTAGGAAGGAAATGCTCTGAAAATTACTTGCTAAATAACTTATGCGCCTCATCGAGTTGGATAAAATAGGGGGGCTGAAAAGTGTATATTCCTTTACCCAATAAATTATGCTCTTTGCATCACCATGGATGTGTATTTGATCCAACCTTAGCCATTTGGAAAAGAGGAGGACACCCCAAAGTGCAATAATTTCAGTCGTGCGATTTGTCCCATGTCCTCCCTTCCACCAAAAGTGATAGTAACACCCTAGAACAACAATGACACCACAACCACATATTCTCTATTGGCTGGCCCCATCAAAAAAACCTATAGGGAATTTCCCCATATACCCTTAGGCTTGAACTTTCTCTCATATATTCTCTTCTTCTTAGGCCCAATCTCAACAAAGTATGTGATAACATTCATCACAACCTCTCGTATCACAAGCATTTTTTGTTCAAATATCCATGAATTCCTGCTATGCCATATTTACCATATGACATAGAAGGGTAAGGAATGATGCTCAAGTCGATTCTTGAACCAAAAATTGAAGCATGTAGCCAGTGATTCATGTGTCCAATTTGGGGAGTTTCTAATACCTCTTCCCACACCACCATTGCAAAAGGACAACACAAAAAAAGATGGTCAATCTCTTCAATTTCATTCTTGCACATATGACATATTCCTAGACCATGGAAGCCCTTGCGTTGCAAATTTTCCCAAGAGATCACTATTTTATGAATGAACATCCAATAAAAACAAATGATATTTTGTGGAATGTCCCATATCGAGGCTTCTTGGAACCATTTTTTGAATGCAAAGTCCCTCTCGACCATAGGGAGTCTGTTGTATATATACTTAACCCTCAGTTTTCCTTTCTTAAAAACACCATCCCAAAGAAACTTGTCTTTGTCCTCACAGATGGAGATGCATGCAACAAGGTTACTTGGGAGCAGGAGCTGAAGCGGGCAGCAGGGAGCGACATTTTCAAAAGCTCCCAGTTTGGGAGAGAATTTTTATAAAATATATTTTTATATATTTTGATGCATATATGTCATGAAAATCATGTAAAATTATGAATTACATATAAAAAGCATAAAAACATGGATTGAACCATATAACATCAATAATATAGAAGCTATAATATTCATCAACCACATCCACAAGTTAGTAACACACAACATATATAGTCTAATGATTTATCAATCTTAAAGTTTCAAGATTTCAAAATTTGATATATTATATTCATCATCATTGATCACTAAAGTTGTAACTTGTACTTCTAACCATTACCATAACCAAATGACCAAATGATAACAAATAATATCTAATGTGGAATGAAATGTTTCAAATTTGTTAGCACTCTGTAATTTTCCTACGTTGAGGAAGAAAACTACAAAGGTAACCACAAGCCACTTTTAAAGTTAGGATCTAGCCCTTCTGGCTTCAGAGAGGGCCCTCTCTGTATAATTTAATTTCTTCTTTCAATATTTCAGGCTAGATATAAGAGTTCAATTTGGATTTTTTAAAATCTTAGTTGAAGAATGAAGGAAAAGTCCATTGGGCATGGAGTCATTAAACTTCTCAGTAATCAATCACAAATAAACAGAGTATCTATAAGAGGGCAAGGTAGGAAAACTCTTGGATCTTAAAATATTTATGGTGTGGGTGAGATGAAAAGGTAAATGATCGATTAAATATAAAGCATATTGAAATGAATTTTATATTTAATTTTAGAAGAAACATTTAGATTGTTTTAAAAAAGCTAGAGCAGAGTACACTTAGGTAAATTCAACTCTTAATCTTCATGCAACAATCAGGAAGGGAAATACATATGAAAACTCAGAAAGAAGAACAATTCAACATGATGAAAAACATCACCATTTTTTTAACACAATAATCATGGAACACAATTTCCTCTGTATTTCTAAAATTGATTACTTTGAGTAAAAATTCACAGCTTACATCTAGGTAGAGATCTTTTCTTCAGTCTTATTACAAAATATTTGTATAATTCCTATTGAACTCAATTCGAATTCCAAAAGGAATTGATTACAAAATAATATCTAACAAAGATATAGATATTTCTAAAATAGAACTAAAAAACAGGAATTCTGGAAAAATTCGGTTGTTCTATTGAATCTTTAGAGGGAGGTGGTTGCTGATTGTAGCTACTTTTTGGCCTCTTTTATTTTTTTGTTCCCAAAAATGTAGGATTTTTCTATTTTCCTTTAATCGATCAACTCCAATAATGTATCCCATCATTCTTCACTTGGAATGGAAAATTTACCATGCTTCTAAATTTTGCATATTATTTTGTGTAAGCTTGGAAAGTTGGCTTAATAAGGAACAAATGATATATTTCGTGATGAATATGGATATCATACAGCATGCCCTTCATGAAATCTTCTCTAGTTATTGCCACTCTCACTTTAGAAAATTTGGATGTATCTGCAGCTATATTCCACAAATTTTCTTGATAATTTTCTAATGGAATCAATTTTCCATTAGAAGATCTTAATGTTGGAAGACCATTTTCCTTCAATAAAGAAAATTTTCTATTAAATATTATAACCTGCAGCTCTAATTATTTTCACTTGTTCTCCAATTTCACCATAAGATTTTTCTTTTTCAATGCTCGTTTGACCTCCATCACTATCTATGTTCTATCTCGAATATTGAGCTCTTCAATATCACCTTTAGTTTTGGAGTTTAACACTTCTATTATCCTATGTGCTTCAATTGGCCTATGTTCAATATCCACTTTAGTTTTCTCAATTGTTGCTTTGACATTCTGCATTAGCTCCTCCTACTCAAATATTATTTGGACTGATGACCATAAATTTGTGATATTTTCACTTATACTATTCCATATACCATTTTTGGCTTCTTCCAACATTTGAACTATTAGATACTGATCATCATACTTTTTAATTTGATGTATCAGTTTGAAATTCTTTTGCACCTCTGCTAGGTATGCATTATCAGATTTGATCTTATTTTCGTCCAACTTTGATAGTACTAATATTAACTTTTAATTTTCTTTGTTTGTTAATGACAATTCTCCCAACTATTTAACCAGCTTCTCAGAAGAATAGAAGTGTATTCTTGTCCTGTTATACCTATTTCTAATGATGTACCTTCTGCTGAGGATGTACCTGTTGATTCCAATTTTTCCTTTTCCTTCAACATTGCTTCCATGTCTGTATCCATATTTTGAATATGAACATTATGTTAAACATTTATCTTGAATAGATTCTCTTTCTCATCCTCTAAATTTGTCTTGGTCTAAGGGTGTTCTATGTTTGGCAGTTTAAGTTGTTTTCTGAGGGTGTGGATGTCTTCATTCTTGCTTTTAATAATCTCCTTTGTTACCTTAACATTGTTAGGATCATATCCTAGCTTAATAATCAAATATTCCAAAGCTTTTGTTCTGGTGTCTTTGTCTAGAGATGACATTATCTATATTTTCAATTGTGAGTGCATATTGTTTAGAGATGTTTGTAATTTGGAAGCAGCGATGGTTGAAATAGTCAATGTTGAGTAAATAATTTCTCCTTCTTTTTTATAAAAATAAATTTCATCGATTTCATGAACTTTCTTTATATGAATAGAAAATATAGAAGATTATAGTCTTTAGCACTCCTTGGCACTGGCACTGTAGGTGCTAAGAAGGCCAACTGAAATTTCCCTTTCTCTATTTCAAATGCAGATATGAGTCTATGTTGTGTAGTGGCAGTCTTATTCCAGAACTCTGAACAAGTTGTATCTTTAATGACTTCATTCTTCATTTTTATCTCCTTGTACTTGGAAAATATACTTTGATGATAACACGGTTACCGATGAAACGAGAACTATTACCTCAAAATGAGAACTCTATCCCAAAAAGACTCAAAAAAACATGAAAAAACGCCCCAAAAACAAAAGGTGTGTATTCCAGAACGCATTTGGTTTTTTCTCAAGGTAAAATTTCAACATTTTATAAAATTATGCTAAAAATGAAATTGTTTCTTGAAAAAAGGATTGAAAAAACACCCTCAAAACAAAATGAGTTGATGTTGGAATAACAAAAAAAAGCATTGTCACTTTTGGCACATTGTAACAATGGAATTAAAGACAACATATTAGGACATTGAAAAATCATAAAATTCTAAATTTTTTGATACATGATGTTAAATATAAACAAAATCATGTCTGAAGGGCTTATAATTCTTGCTACGTCAAAAACTAGGTACCAGTGTTGTTACCTATTTCATCGGTAACAGTGGTTGATGTGTGGGCATATGATATGAAGATGACATAGGTGATTGTATTATGCCTTCAACATTAGTGAAATGAGTTACTGAAAAACCTATTAAGAACATTGTGTCTTGGTCTTGTGTTTCTTTCTCTTCCGATAATTCTCCTTGAGTGTTGGTTGGTGTATCACCTTTGATGTCGATGATTATTTTATCCTTAGGGTTTATATTCTTTCTTCTTTTGAACACCCAAAAATCTTGTGACTATGAATCAGTGGGGCACATGCTTTCCCTTATTCTCTTAGTGTCTTTTCCTTTTGGAATTGGATTCTGTAGAGAAGTTTGGCTGACAAGTTGTTCTTTTTCCTCCTACAAAGTGTTACCATTCCACTACTCTTGATTAGCATATTGCTCTATCTCTATCCTGGGTCCGTGTGCATATGGAGTAGTATTTTTTTCAAACCATAGCTTAGAAATGATTCCCAATGGGTCATAACACCAAGTGAAGCTCAATGTAAATTTCATTTGTTTCAAAAATTCATCCACTTCCTTGTTTTCTCTCTAGTGTTGACAATGTATGGCCCAACCTGTGCTTTTAACTTGAAATGTGTTTTCTTTTTTCTTTACACAAAATGCATATCATCCATGTTAAGCATCTGTCTGATATATTCAAGGCAAAAAACTCTCAATGGTACAAACTTTGGAAATATATAGGGAGGAATCTCACACCCATAGATTCTAATCTCTGTATAATTGTGGTATAAATACCAGTCTCCAAATTTAGTCAGCTCTATGAGATGCAAAAACTTCCTGATTTCTGGTGAAATTCTTGGTATAGCATCACTTCTAAGAAGAGACAAAGATGTGTGTAGAAAATGATCCAAAAAATATTTGAATGAAAACACTTCTAAGTTCTTTCTGGGTAAAGAATTCTAGTGGACAACTAATAATTTCCTTCCTTGCTCATCCAATAATTGTAGTTGAAACTGAAATCTTTCTGCTTGATAATACAACATTAAATAAACAAAAATTGATTATTGTTTGAAATCACCTCCAGCTTTAGATTTCATAAATTGCCCATGAAGGATATCTAAAAAATATTGACTGTAATTAAAATGTATTGAGGGCTTTTCTCCAAATGAAAAAACTGACAATAATCCTAATACTACTTCATCCACCCACTGGTATGAATGATAACCCAATAGACAGGTAAACATAGAGATTACCTTCCTTGACATCTCAGGAAAAATGGAGGTAGAGTAAGGACGTTTTCTTCTGGGTAATTTAGAGTTTCATGTAGGAAACACTAAAAAATATGGGCACTTTGGGAAAATTTAAGTTTCTAATATATTTCCATCAGGGTATCGGTTAAAAAAGGATGCAGAGAGGCTTGAGGATTTACCCGAAGGACCTCGCATATACTCTATGGGGTTATTGAAAATAAAACTTGGCCATTCTGGGAAGCAATTGTTTTATGGCTAGGGAGGTATCTTAGATGACACTAGGTGACAAAATCAGGTAAAAAATGGGTTTGGGGAAATACCAATTGTGGCAAGAGGGATTCCCAAATGCCCAGATCATCATTGTTATCTAAAAACTTTTGGTTTTTCCAAATAATAAGATCATATAGGCCAAATTCACACCAATTATCAACTATTTTGTATTGTGTCTCCACTAAGGGTAGCCTATCCAAATCACACATGGGAGAGATCATCGTATTTTCCTCATATTTCTTTCCTTTTCCCTTTCCCTTAGGTGGAGACATTTTCAATTTTAAAGTAATACTGAAGCAATGACATTAACCAATTATTTTATGGTTGAAATTATAGAGGGAGACGGCTTGCAGATGGCACTGGTAAATTCAAAACACTTCAAGATTGACCTACAAAATTCTGATAACTGTTGAAAGGGAAACAATTCAGGTTATTGATGGCAGGGGTGGCAACAGAATCATTACCATTTTTTGGAGGGGAACATTAATTAGGAATGCATCCATTGGTGAGAGATATTAAATTTCCAATGTTTATTTGTTGCTACCAGGTATTTTGAATGGTAATTTTTAAATGACATGGCGAGGAGGTGATGTGGATTGCGAGATGAATGACAAGTGGTATGAACAGATAGTGTGGGGTTGAATGAGAGGAAAGAAGCACAAGATGGTAGATTGTTTTTTTGGGTGGGGGGTGGGGCGTGGTGGGGCGGGGGCGGGGGGTTGCGGGGAGGGTGTAGAAGTGGTAAGCTGTATCAAAAGGGTACCCCCCGAAAACACTATAGGATAAACACATAGCTAAGGCAATATATTCACAAACCATTTCTCCACCCCCCAGGTCGTTAAGTTGCGAAGGGTTGGGCGTGGGGGGGGGGTGGGGTTTTTGAAACTTGTCCCCCGCTGTTCATCCAGGCGGGAAAACCCATCGTCATTGATACATGAAAAGGTGTTATGGTAAACGAAAAATGGTCATTTCACATCACATCCAAATTATTTTAAAGCAAAATTTTAATAAAACATGATTTGGAAGCATTTAGACTAACATGCCCTACGGGGTGTTATTTTTATATATTTTTATTTCCTTTCTTTATTTTTCATATATATTATTTTTATTCCCCTATTTATTTAATTTTTTCTTTATTTTTCTACTTTTTCAAATGTTGAAAATAAATTTGAAAAAAAAAATTAGAATATCCCATGTGATAAAAATCTAAATAATCAACAATTATTCACTAAAATTTATAAGAATCTAATAGTGGCTCCAATGGGGATGGAATCCTCCCTGTGAGGTTCCAAGAACATCATAGATTAGTAGCCTTCTCCATTTGGTATTGATTTATCCTTTCATTAGTTGAAACTTACCTTGTCAACTGAAAGTTCAATACCTATGGTAGCAAGTCATTAGAAACTTAGGGCCTTTCTATGGGCTTCAATTTCCAATGGCAGTTGCTCACACCTACATTATCTGAAAGTAAAATGGTATATAAAATGATGCTATGAGAAACTAGCTTAATTTCAAGCAAAATAATGTTTGAGCAACCTTCCATTAACAGGCCCTCCAACAAGTACTTCCCCTGTTAGATCATTCATTAAAAATGCATTAGTTCCCTAGAAAGCTTCAATATTATAAAGCCCTTTCCATAAACTATAAAACTTTCCATATTTTCCTTTTTCCTCATTTATGGCATCCCATTTTAAAACAAGATCATTGAGTGGAAATCATATGCTTTCATTCTCTTGTCATTAATCATTTTGATTTTATCCTGAATTGTCTCTATATTGTTGTAAGCTTCTTCCCTGGTATGCTGCACATGCACCATTTACTTTATCCTTATTTGCACATCATTTGATTCAACATATAATTCCTAAAATAATTTCAACACAAGAATTCATAGGGAGGTGGGGAAAATTGCATTAACTCCATAAACCAGTTGGAAAGGTGAAATTCCAATTGATTTATTTGTGCTTAACCTATCGACCCATAGAGAATTTATCAACTTTTTGTGACAAACCTTCTTATTTTATGGTAGTAATATATTTATTATGTTGACCAAGCTTTTGTTAGAAGACTCCACCTTTCCATTTCTTTGAGGATAATAGGTAGTAGAGTGTCCTAAAACTATATGACACTTATTACAGAAATTTACCATCTTTTTGGATTTAAAAGAAACAACATTATCTGTGATGACTTTGTGAGGACAGTCAAATCTAGGTAGAATATTACCTTCCATGAATTGAATAATCATTAAGTCTATATATTTCCTAGTTGGAAATGTTTCTCTTCATTTGGTGAAGTAATATGTGGCTATTAATCCACCTTTGTTTGGCTAAAGAAATAGGATGAATCTCTCCAATAAAATCAAAACCCCATCGTTGGAAACGTACTTCAACTGAAATGGGCTTTAAAGGAAAGGGTAAGAGCTTATTCTTTCCCTAAAAAATCTGACATTTATGACAAGTAGAAACCCTCATGTGTACATCAAAAAACAAATTAAGTCAGTAAAAACCATCTCTAAATATTTTATTTGTCGTATTATTCCAAAAAAGATGACCTCCACAATCACCTTTATGAAATTATTCCATAATCTTATCAGCTTCATCTTCAAATAAAAAATTTAATAAAATTCCTCCAACATCTTTCCAAAATAAAGCTCGATTCAAAATGCATAATTTGACAGCTTTTAATTTAAGAAATTTTTCTTTAGCTTTGGTCATACCTGGTGGAGCTTGTGAATTTTGTAGAACATACACAATGTTTGTATGCCAAGGGGAAGTGACAAAACTC
Organism: Pinus albicaulis; assembly: GCA_034641835.2. Taxonomy (NCBI): domain Eukaryota; kingdom Viridiplantae; phylum Streptophyta; class Pinopsida; order Pinales; family Pinaceae; genus Pinus; species Pinus albicaulis. Next base: position 10,544,723 of record CM076577.1, read on the forward strand.
TCGGATACCTGTTGGATAGATTCTTCTTCACCATCTAGAGTAGCAAGAAAAATTATATTTAATGCATGTAAATTTGACTTTTCCATCAACTTTGCCAATCCCTAACCCTTAATAAGCTTTGTAGGTTTAATCTCAAAATCATATTCTAAAATTACAGCAATCCATTTTCCTCTCTTTCCTTCTAGATCATTTTTCATAAGGATTTCTTTCACTGTTGCATTGGGGACAAAAGAAACTATATGAGAATGCAGTATGTATAATCTGAAATATTTCAAGGCATTTACCAAAGAAAAAGCTTTTTTTCCATAATATTATATTTCAAAGCAACATATCTTAATCCTCTATTGAAAAATGATATGTGCTTCTCATATCCCTCCTTGTTATTCTTCCTTAGCACTACTGCAATAGTGTGCTCTGAAGCAAAAGAAAAAATAATGAAGTCTTTAGTGTAATCATGATTGGTCAAAACAGGGGCATGTTTTAAGCTTGACTTTACCTCACTAAATGATCTTTTGGCTTCAAAATTTCATTTTATTTCACTATCCTTTCTCAAAATATTAGTAATAACTCTCAAAATATCAGCCAAGTTTGGAACAAACCTTCTTAGAAAATTAAGCTTGCCAAGGAGGGAGTGCACTTCATTTTTGTTTCTTGGGATATCAACTTTTTGTATAGCTTCAATTCTTCTTGGGTCAATTCAAATGTCGTCTTTGGAAATAATATGATCTTGAAATTTACCTTCTTCTAGCCCAAACAAATACTTTTTGGGATTAAAGGAAATACCATATTTTCTACATTTCTTAAAAGCATTTTTCAAGTGTTGCAGATGATCTTCAATAAAATTTGAAAATATTGTTATATCATCAAGATAAATTACAATGAACCTATCCTTCTCATCTACAAAATAAATTTCCATTTCTCTCTGAAATGTTTCCCCTACATTCATAAGTCTAGAAGGCTTCTTTACATACATAAATGTTACCCACGGAGTTGTGAAAGTTGTTTTTTCTTGATCATCTTAATGCACTAAGACCTGGTTTTTCCTTGAGAAACCATCAAGCAATGAAATTCTACTCGAACCAACTACTCGCTATAAAATATGGTCTATCTTTGGAAAGGGGTAGTTTTCTCTAAGGGGGGATTTTTTAAGGTTCTAGAAGTCTACACATAACCTTATTTCTCCATTTTTCTTTCTTACTGGCACTAGATTTGATAATCATTTATAAAATCTCAGAGGCACGATAATTTTAGCATCAAAATTTTTTTAAACCTCTTTCTCAATTAAGGGAAATAAAACATGATTTACCCTTCTAAGTTTTTTCTTGAAATGCTTCTGTTCCTCTCTGACAGTAATAGTATGTTGAATAATCCCTTTATCATAGACCTTTATATGTTCATCACCCCATGCAAAAATATCATAATATTAGTTCAAAAACTCTATGTAATTTTGCTTTTCTTATGGAGGTAAAGACTTAGAAAGCTTTACAATCTTTGGATTTTCTTAAATTCCAATATTACAGTCTTCAACTTCAGTCCCACTTAACTCTATTTTGGGCTCGTGAGACACATCATTGTAATAAAAAAACTCCTCTAATGGAACCAAACCTATGGGAATTCCATTGTCCTTTAACTACGGAATTTAAATATTTGTTTCATATTTATTAAAGTCTTCATTGATATGATTTAGCTGAGTTTCTCCTCCGTCATCATCAAGACTACTCTCCCCATCAATATGGATATTTTCAAACTCTTCCTTGAATTGCATAAAATTATCTAATTGTTTGTCATTATTAAACAATTTCTAATATCTAATGTTATGAGGGACAATAGGTCTATGGTTTACCTCAATTTCGAGATTTTTTCTAAATCAGAAAGGCATGTTAAATGTACTTATCGAAGTTTCCAGTGAATTAGAAAACACATTCTTATCTTTGGGAATCAAAGAAAACCAATGCTTTGGAAGACACTACAAAAAATACAAAACAAAATTCATGTATGCCCTCATCCTGGGATGTTTAGCTAAATATTCACCTTTGATTTGTTTAATAATGAACTGTGAATCTCCATGGACCAAAATTATTTTATCTCGTGATCCCTTCAACAACTTTAACCCCAATATTAAAGCCTCACAATGAAAAACATTATTTGTACATTGGAAAGAAAGCTTATAGGAATGTTTTTGTGATTTACCTGCCTTTGTATTTTAAATCCATATACTAGCTCTTTCTCCTTATTTATTTACTTCCCCATCAAATTCCATATTCCATAGACCATCTTCTTCATCTTCCATTTCTATCTTAGCCTTTAAATTTACATCCCTTTCCTTGTATAATTTATTATCCATATCTTGAACTTCTTCTTCTAAACATATATCATGATGTAAAATGAAGGAATCCATATCTGAGTGCATAGAATATATTGGATCATTATTAGGCTTATCCTAGCTACTTACCATGTATTTCAATAGGGTCTCCCTTTACAATCTCCTTTTTTTGTCCAAAAACATGAATGGTTGCATATGTCATGTCCATTTTCAATGTTCCTTGCAGCTTTTCTCCCCAAGAACCTAATAAGAGAATTCCATAATTTGGAGATGTATCAGGCACAACACCATCCATTACGATAATTTTGGCTAGGATTTTAGAAAGGGTTACACATAAATCTTGGATCAATACTAAAAACCTTACCCTTCTTGAATCAAAAGAGAAAAGGTCTTTATATGGTCTAACTATATCCAATCCAAGTTTTTCCATAATCACCTTTGGCATGATATTGTGTGAAGCTCCTAAATATAACATGGAATTGTGGCAGTTGGCACCACTACAGGTGTTTCTTTAACTATTATGACCTCTTTGGGGGAAATAGGCATCATCCCTCTAGAGGTAATGTCTGGGCTTTCTAGCATGGCTCGAGGGACCAAATACCACATGGGTATTGTGAAAGCCATATTTGGCAATGTCATAATTTCCATGACCTATTTCGATACACAACCAAGTGAGGGATAAAAAAATGCGGTATGTGAAATGGTGTATGGTAGGAATGTCGTACTTATGGCTTCGACATCCATACTGTTGGTTTCTGCTTCTGGGCTAGTTCTGTGTTTGATGAGATCACCATGCACACCGATGCCTTCATGCTTTTGGGGACTTCCCCTGGTACAATAGGGGGATTTCCTAGGAATGAACCTAGGATAGATGATGGTTTGAATTTCTTGGTCCAAACTCTATATACTTTGTGAGAGGATTTGTAGTTGTATCTACATGTGGTATTATGACATCTATAGCGGTAATGGGTTTCTTGTCGTACTACGTGAGTTGGTAAATGGTGATGATCCGATAATCATGAGGTAAAATAATCACCCTAAAGAGAGAGGATGCTATCACGGTCATGGAATACATGTAACTCTGCCCGAGGAGTATATTGTAGTATAGTTGTGCATCTAAGACCTCAATGTCTATAAGAACTATTTTTTTGGGCAAGTTTACTAGGAAATTTTGATGAAGAACGAGGGTTGATGGGCGCCCATCGTATGCTCTAAGCATTATGTTAAATGGTTTCAATTCAAGTGATCCTAAATTTTTCCAAACTAATTTGGATATGATACACATGGATTATCCTTCATCCACAATGCATCGGTGTATGGTGATATTCTGAACTAAAACTGGTATCTCGAAAGCGACTAGAGAAGGAAGCCTAGGGCTTTCCTTGTCTAGATAAAAAATCATTAAGTGATAATAAGAGGGGTTGATTGCACCTAAGGTGGAAAGTAAGGCCTTTCGTTGTGTTGGGTATGATTCTAGGACTTCCAATGATGACATGGTTGCTGGAGATTAAGCCAAGTCATCCATTATATTATAGCTATAAGAAGCTTTGGAATGATGTCCTACATGCCTGGTTGGTCATTTTACCGTTCTTGGAAGAGGCTCAATAGGCACTTTAGAGATATTTAACAGTGTAGTAGGTATTCTCATAGGTGTACCTAATGGGTTGATATCTGGGGGAGTTTCATAGTTCCTATTACGTGTTTGGAAGAAAAATTCTTCTTCGGCCATGTAGATTTCATGGTTGTTCCCTCCAGTCTCATTTTGGGGTGGTTTTTATTGCTTAGTATTAACCACTCCTTGGTGGGGGAAAGGTTCCTACATTACCACAAGTTGCTGGGTAGGTTCCCCTTGTCCTCGGTTACCCTGAAGCTTTTTCAATTCAGGGAGTTCGAGATAGTGATGAGTGTAATGTCTATACTCACCACATATGGCACAAGAGTGATTTTTCCTTAGACTGGGTCTCTTGTTTTTCCATTGGGATTTATTACTTAGCTCCTGGTTTTGATTTCGGTTGGGGTTTCCCCCAATTTGAGACTGTGGGGGGCGTTTTGATGATTACTACCCCCTATCCAGGATCTCCCTTTTTCTTGTTCCTTGGCTTTTTCTTTGCAGTGTTTGTAGGATTATTTGTATTCTCCTGATCATAATATTTTTATTGTTGAGCCTGAGATGGTTGCACAAGATTCTCCAGTGCATTGTTTTTGTCGTTGGTGGATTTTGTGCCGGAGAAGGGGAGTATTGGTTTCCCTATCCTTGTTTGGTGTATGGCTGCTAAGGTGTCTCTCTTGTATCATTATTCCTAGTTGAGTATTGGTTCCCTTGCATGGGGGGATATGAATTTCCCTGTTGTTGATGATATGGCATTGCCTTATTCATCACGTTCTGCAGAGGCGCAGGGTGACTTTGGTGGTACTGAGGTTGTGATACATTCTGAGTAGAATCATAAGAGTATCTTGGGTACTGATAACTGCTACTTAGTTTACCTTGGGCTAAGGACCCTATCAAACCATCAACAATATTGGATGCACCTGGTAATTCTCTATAAGTTTGCAGGCATGGGGCGTTTGGCACAAAATTATAAATATATCTTGATTGGGTGTAAATGAATTCAAGTTTTTGGGATTTTCTAATGGTGTCTTCCTAGGCTGGTTTTTGTGTTGCCGCATCTTTTGAAATCTCAACGGTGATGGTTTTCAAAAATAAATCCAACAATACTTTGTCGTTGATTTTGGCTTTACACAAACTATGATGTCACCACCATTCGTGGAGATGGTCCGATATATGGACAACTATTGTTTGTCTGAAATGTTTCAGAAGTTCCATTCTCAAGTCATGATGAATGGGGAGTTGGAAATATGTGAGTAATGCAGTAGCGAGGGTGCTAAAGGTTCCATGCGATGTAGGTGGCTGCTCAACATACCATTTCACTATGGGCCTTATGAGGATGTGTTGAAATAGTATCGGTTGAATGGTATCATCAATGATATTATTCGACCAACACCATAGGTGGAAAGTCATTATATGATTTCTGATGTCTTCCACTTGCTTCCCTTCAAATTTTGGCATATCAGAAGGGAGCTTCATGGGCATGGGGGGCCAATTAAGGCCATGTGCAATGGGGTCATTTTTTAACTTCGTTATGTATAGAATATTTAGTGATGCTAAGAAGGGTAATTGTGCATTGAAATCCATTTAACTTTGTTGAGAAACATATATTTGAATATGCTAGTTTAGGGGAGGTGCTTGGGGAATTTTATCCTATGGCATACCCTAATGTATATTCGGCTAACTCCTCAAAGGGGTAGCTACCTTTTCACCTCGAGGGGTCGTCAAAGGAGTTGAGGGTGGTGACCATATTAAAGTTTCCACTCGTGTTGTGGTTGGTGACCCTTGGGAGTTTCCAATCAAAGATTCCCCGATAAAGGATGTTCTGATAATGTTGTTCGTGTGACGTCCTTTGTGCTTTAATGGCGGGAGGGATAAAACTCCTCCCTTTCATGGGGGAGGTTTAAGAAACACCTAGTTCAACGAGGTCTCGTTGGGTCCCCCATGATGTCGATTAGTGTGACCTTTTTGTGATTTGGGAGGTAGGATGATTCCTATCAAATAAAAAATATAATAACATGCATAAAACAAAGAGAAAAATGAAAAGGTGATTTTTCTCTTTAACGTTACACTATGTGATCAATCAAGAAAAAAATAAGGTTTTGTTTGTTTTTGCGTATGATGCCAAAATCCTATATAGACCTATTCGTCCTTACACTCTCAATGTAACTAGGCCTTGCGAAGATATCTTCTGATGGGTACTGGGGCCAATGTCCCGAAAGAACTAGCGATGCCTTCTAGTAGCCTAAGAATTGACCAAGGTAATGGTATGAGGACCGAGTGTTACCTGCATTGTCACCTATAGAGAAGGATGCCCTAGTTTTGGACACTAAAGTACTGTCATCCCACATGAGCATTCGATTCTTGAGCTTCTTGGTAATCAATTACCAGTACTGAGCACTAGATGGGCCAGGTAGCCCAAAAGAGTATTGCACTTATTGGGCCTAAGCTTAACCCCCTCTGAAACGTGTCTCTTAATGCTCAGGTATTTATTTTGTGGGTGTATAGACAGGTTTGAACCTCCCTAAAATGTCAAAATCTATGTTTCAAAATGTATTATGACCACACCGGCTTATTAGATACCTACCCCCGATGGTCCTAACCTGAACTATAATTTCTTTTGTCGCCCCTGTGGGGAGAATTTAGTGAGTTCAGTTAATGATTATTTTTAGAGAGTCTCAATTTTTCTTAGGGTGTGCTTTGGTGAAGTAACTATAAGAAGAGAACAAAGTTCCCAACACACTATGTGCCTTACGGTCTAATTCTTCATGTGTGCTTTGTAGTGAACAATCACAAGTGTTATGAGATGTGGATATGTGTTGATCGTTTACAATCCTTTTCTAATTACCCTATGTGTGATTGTTCCTTGAAAAAATTGAAATTATGGGTGGATGATTTGTTGCTTACACCTTGCCTAATTAGACTATGTTTACCCTATAGGGAGATGGAAAATTGTCTTAGGAAAGCATTCATATGCGTACCCAAGCTCACCAGGAGGTGCAAGGGTGGAAGATATTACTTAATTTTTTTGTTGACAATTTGATCCTAGTCCCAAATGTTAATGTAGAATTGAACTAAGTTGATGTATAAAATTGACAAACTTGAACTGGCAAAAAGATATGTGGATATATGGGATGCTTACTCTTTACTAATTAAGCTACCTGTTTTGTATCTTTTTTCAGCAAATAATTTTTTCGGAAAACATATGTGGATTTAAGTCCACTTACTTTTCCCCTATTTAAATTATGTGTATTTGCGAAATAAAATACTAAAATTAAAACTACCTAGTTGCTAAGCTAATTCTAGGTTAAACATAGCACCTAAGTGTCCTATTAGTAGTGAAATATAGAGAAAAAGTGATGGAAAATTATTACGGGTTTTCAATCACCTTAAAAATGGGAAAAATTAGCCAATTTTTTGTTTTCTAGCCTACTGTGTGAGTTATCTTCCCACATATGCAGAGCGTGTGTTTGTCAGAGCACAAAGCGCGCTGTTGGGCAGAATGAAGAAAATTTGCCCTCTCTACTGTGAAAAACATTTCACGAAGTGTGAATGGAGATGCAGAGAGAATGTAGGGGTGGTTTGTATCAAATTGAGCTGGAATAAGGACCTGCATCAACAACCATTAACTCAAAAATAAAGAATCCATTAAAGTTTCCATTCTCGTGGTAGTGTATTTGGCACAAGGGCATACGAAATACACTTCTTTAGCAAGTTGGTTGCTACCTCCATAAGGTCACAGAGAAAAATTATTGTCTACTATCAGTGGAACAGATTTGACATAATTTAAACTAATTTTGAGCGAAATCTAAACATACAGCACTAAGAGCAAAACAACACACAAGATGCAAAATACAAAATCTCGGTGGATCAAACTACCAAATAACACAAGTGGAGAATTCTCCCTTTATTAGGATCTGGTGGTAAAAAATATACAATGATAAACACTTGAAGTGGGTCCTTTGAGCTATGGAGCTCAAATACCCAAAACAAGGGGGTCTTCGTCCCTCGAGTTCCTGCCAACGTTTCATCCCTCTCTCAAAGGATGGTAGATCAAGATCAAATGGTGGACCTCTCTCTCTTTGATTGAGATGTCGGTTGGCCAAGACATGCGTCCTTTAAATCCCTATACTATTGGACTATGCAAGATGGTTTGCTATGAAGCAATTTGGCCAGAATAACAATGTGCCTCCAATTGTTATTCCAAAGGCCGACATATATAGAAATTGTTTGAATTCCTCCCCCTTCTCTTGGCCCAAGAAGGATAGTGAGACAAGGGTGGAGGAGGGATTCCTTTGTGTACTACATTTAAGCCTCAAGGTGGCTCCATGTTGATTGTCCTTGGCAGTACTATGTGGATAATCTTCCTAACCAAGTGTGCCAAGTGGTCCTGGATGGTGACATTTCGCCATCCTCAGGACCGCGACTATCGAAGAAATAGTCACGTTTCCGCACAAAAATCCTTTGTTGCCAGTGTGATTTCCATTAAATTATCCCTTAACCTTAGGAAAAATTAATTTTTTTTCTGATCTAATGTATTCCTTCTCTAAAATCCTTCATTTGTACCTTTTTCTTGACATTTTTAATGTCTTTTTCGTGTACGATTTTCTGGTGTTAATATATATATATATATATATATATATATATATATATATATATATATATATATATATATATATATATATATATATATATATATATATATATATATATATATATATATATTATTTTGTAATTAGGTTGATCTTAGGATGGGGCTAGCCCATCTATTGGATGGAAGAATGATTTAACCACTGGTGGGATGCTATCACTAGGATTGCTCGAGGCTCATTCGATCTTGGATGCTGCTTGTGATAGTTTAATTCCCACAAAAGTAGCTTCCATCCTCAACCCCTCCCTGTGAGTTTTGAACATGAGACCTAGTGGGGACTAAACCCCCCTAAAACCAATTTGTTTACACCTCATGGGTTAATAAAATAGTATTTTTATAATACTCATGGTGTTAGATTTCCTATCTACAATGAATAAGGTTTTTCCATAGCCACTTGTACACCCCTCTCCTTGTGATTAGTTTCCTTTGCTGCATTGTGGTTGGCTATGGTTCCCCCCCTTTTATCTCCCCCCATTTAGCCATTGTCCTCCCTGTCAGGTTTGATCTTGGATCCTTCCATACATCTACATCCCATCCTGAGACTACACTGATCTTTGTCAAGCATGGTTCTCCATGTTTTGTTGATGCTAGATCCCATCATGGGTTCCCCTAGTGCTATCTCTTTCTAGAATATCATGCTTCAACAATCCTATGCTCATTCTTCCTTTATTCTAGTTAAGAAATCTCCCTCCATTTTCATCCCCATTACATCAGAGGACAATGAGGAAGAATATTTTCTCATATTGTAGTTTGGTTTATCATTTATTTAGGTTTTGTCCCATATCGCATATCTTTAACCTTGGATAATGAAAATTTGGGTTCCTATAATCATCCACCCTTTTGTAAAGGGATATTTTGTTGTTGATTTGATAGTGTTGAATACAAGGATTTGATCCTTAACTTGGGTATGTTGTTCTGGGGAAATGTTAGCCTATGTCTAAAGCCTTGATCTCCCACATTTGATTCTTTGATAGATTTTTTTTCCTCAACTCATGTTTGGGCGTGGCTTCGAAATATACCACTACATCTATGAGGTTTTCCCTCTCATGAGGTCATTAGGTTTTCTTTAGGAAAGTTTCGTTGTGTCTCTAGTGAAACTCAATGGTGAAGTATTACAAATTACGTCATTATTTGTGTGGAAATGGGTTTCATTTTAGGGTTCCCTGCTGAAATTAACTTGATTGGAAAATATTTTTCCTGGACTAAAAAATTAGACTATGAGCATGCCTCCCTGCGGTGTAGGGCATGTTTTCCTATAGGTTATATAGCTACTCATTATCCAAATGGGGTTATGAATATTAAAAAGAAGTTATAAAAATCAACTTTATGTATATAATGATCCTTCGAAGATCACTAGTTATTTATGCAAGATAAATCTCTACCAACTACTCCATCACCTCAAGTGACTCAAGTTTCCTAAGAAAAACAACAAGATCAAGTTTCTCAAAGTTTTTCAAATGCATATTAGGTCCCACATGACTTGGGAAATGAATCTCATGGTAAATTAGGTCCTTAGATAACATAAAGTTGGAAAAAACAAGCTAATGAAGTTGATTCTCGATATCAAGCAGAACTCTTGACACAAGATACTCTAGGTATGCAAAAACCAGAACTCTCGACACAAGATACTCTAGGTATGAAAAAACTAGTGAGCACTCTGTCTACTTCAAAAGGAGTCTAGACAAAACTAGGGGAAAACAAGAATAAATATTACGTAGAATCCTAATCAATGGTAATAAGAAGTTGTAGTAGAAAACTAGATTAATCATGTATTTCTTTCGTGTATTATTTTGTAATCAACTCATGAGAATATATTCATGCAAGAAATGTTGTAGTAGAAAACTAGATTAATCATGTATTACTTTTGTGTACTATTATGTAATCAACTTATGAGTAATGTATTTCTTATGAGTATTTCAGAACATAAGTCAATGAGGCTCTTCTTAGGCATGTTGATAATATTTGAGTTATATATTTTAGCCACATTTTTTTTTGGAAGATTGATATTCTTAATGTAACTCCACTACATTTCATAGATTTTGATGGATATAGGTTTCCAAATTATTATTAAAATAAAATCATATTATTAATAATAAAATTATTTTCAATAAATATTTTGTCAGAAAATAAAACATATCTTATAAGTTTATAGAATAAAATACTATGACATGAATATCGAGAGTTTCTAATGGTAAATTATAAAACATAATATTTAGAAAATCAAAGAAACAAATAATACTTTGAAATTTAAGGTTTTAAGTTTGAAGGTAAGTTGCATCATTTCATTTAGGGATTAAGAGTCATCTTCACTTTTTATTTATTTATTTTAGTCTTGAACATAAAGCTCTTTATTTGAAAAAAATTCAGTCATGGGAGATTTATCTACTTATTGTGTGATTAAGGGTATTTTGGGTTATATGTTGTTTTCTATTTAAGTGTTCGGTTTTGGTTTTTTTTTTTTTTTTTTTAATTGATTTTGGATTTTTTTGGTGTTTGATGTATTAAGTAGAGGAGATGATGGGTATAACTCTTTTTATTTTAGTTTCACCCAAGTTCATTTTGGTGTAGTTTTTATATTTGAGGTTAAGATTGATATAATAGTGGATGGTTGAATAATTATGAGATTTTTTTTTGTTTTGCTTTAGTAATATAATTTTTACATATATAATTTTTATTGTTTTCTTCTGAATTTTAGCTTTGAATTTATGATTTTTATAGCTTTTGTTTTTGGCTTTTTACTAGTGTTAAGATTGAAACACAAAGGCTCATTAAATGGTGATCTATGTCATTTAGTTCATCATTTTTTTTCAATATATTGTATGTGTTCTTGTTTTATGTAAATTTTTAATCATCTATTATATAATTTATTTTAGCATTTTATTTTAGTATTTTATAAATAATTACAAAATATAAAAAACAAAAACAATATTGTAAAAAAATTAATAAAATTATTAAGTAAAAAAAGAAAAATACCTTTATAAAATTTAATTAAAATAATATCACAACATAAAATTTAATCAAAATAATGACAACTTGTCCAACAATACTTTTAAAAAGTATTAATACTATATATTATTTAAATTTTATTAAAATAATGCACAACTTGTCCAACAATCTTTTCAAAATTATTAATGTTACATATTATTTAAGTTTTTTTAATAAAAAAAACAAATTGTACAATAAAAAATTATAAATTAAAAAATATATATATTTAAAAGAAATTACACATATTTTTTAATTCATACTTTTTTTAATTATAATTAAAAAAATGTAATTCATTATTCATTTTCAATTCAATAATTTTTGGTTTTATTTAATTCAGAGTCTTCATAATAGTTAAGTAGTAAGGCGTCATTATTTGAAAACAACTTCATTGGCTGTCACTGTGTCCATGTTTGAGCCATTGGATTAAATGTTAGACGATTGAAATCTTTTAGACCATTAGATCAAGTAAATAATTTTATATATGTTTTTTATAATGTTAGTTTTTTTCTTTCTAATAAGTTAGATTAAATTTAGTTTTGGGTGACTTTTAAGTTAAAATGTTGTTATTAAAAATTTGTTAGATTTTAACCTCAATTTTTTTAATAAAATAAAATTAATAACTTAATAAAACTAGATTTGACATAAATTAGTTTAATGAATAATTTTTTTTTATATAAAATACATAAACATTAAATTTTTGGGTACATGAGCATAAAATTTTTATTTAGAGTAAAATTTATATCAGAAAATTAAACTCCACAAAAACCAATTAATTTATATTATATGGATAATAAAAAAAAAATAAAGAAAGGAAAATAACTATTTATATATTTAAATATTACATTTTTGTGTTACTATTCTCTCCAACAATGTATGATAGAAAGGTTGTAATGCCATGTTTAACATTTAGACTAAGTCAAATTACACAAAATTAAAAATCAAAGTAAATTAAATAAAAAGATTGACATAATGTAATGAACATTTTAACTAGGTCAAAACACAATAAAAAAAAAAATCATAAAATAAAATAAAATAATGATAAACTATAAATACAGCTATTGACCCATGGTATTCATGTGAAATGTAGTTTCTTTATAGGGGGAACTAAGATGGCCTAAATCAATCTTAACTCTGGATCTAAACTAATTATTTAATAAAATTATTTTTAAATGTTTATAACGATTATTCTTTTAAAATTTTACTTAATAAAATGTATCTAAATTTTACAATTGTTTTATAAATCATGAGTATTATTTCTTAATATATATAAAATTAAATTAATAATGATTTTTTTTAAAATATGTAGTCTTTTTTAAATTTCCAAATTATTTCAGAGGACATGATTTATCTTGAGCAATAATGATGAATGTTCATAATTTTCATTTCTTAAATAACACTAAATTTACCTTTAAAGGGGTTGGTAATAATTGTTTGTATCAACCTTCCAATGTGTATGGAATCCATTTTCCCTTATACACATGAGAAGTGCAATGAAAAAACTTGGAATTTGGAAAATGTCAGGAAGCTTATCTCATGTTCCATTCATTTAGATCTGAAGTATATGAAAGAAGAAAATTAGGGCAATGGATACTTATCAGCAATGTATGATTTTTTTGGAAGGATTTTGAAATCTAGATGAGCTACATTATCTCACTGATTCAAGCAAGTGCTCAAAAAGAGACATACAATAGTGATATAGAGACAATTTATTCATAAACAAGAGAAAGCTAGAATTATAACCCGAGATAGAGTTATGGGAAGAGAAACATTCCAATTGTAAGGAGAATTCAAAGTTACATGAGTAGTAGTTCACTCAACATAATTCTCCACCTGGAGGAGAAAGTTCCCACTAAGGCCCACATGAGAAAATCAGAAGAGATTTCTCAATGTTTCATTTGACATTCAGTCACTCTGCTCTTTTTTGTCTAGTAGTCTCTTTACCTCTACCCTTAAATTCAATGACTCATAAAATACTAGACAAAAGACACTTACCTATTGCAATCAGTTGAAAAAATGGGTATCTCTAAAGGGTCACTTGGGGAGGAATCTATTATTTAAAACATCCGAAAAATAATTTCATTTCAAAACAAAAATGTACTATCACTAGGGAAGGGAGTCATTACATTTAAAATTTGTTCCCATTCTTGTCACTACAAAATTTGATTGTTTCTTTTTATTTGATGGAAAAATAAACAATCTTTAAAAGGCACTAAAGTCTTGAATTATTATCTTTAAAGAAGTTGCTAGATTCCCTGATTGTGACCTGATTTTTTCTTCTTACTTTTTTCTTTTTTGTGATGTTTGTTATTCTGACTGACCTAAAAAGTCGATTAAGATAACTTTTATTACCATACTTAAGCTTCTTAGTAGTCTCTTATGAAGTACAACATGTCATAGTGATATGTTTTTATTCCAATTTCCAATGTGATAGAAGCAAATAATTTCGTGGAAGAGTGAAGTTTTCTCAAGTTGGTCATAAAAACCAAGTGCATCCTTCATGCAAAAAAAATAAACATGCAGATTTGGTCATATAGAGGTCTTGAGTACTTTGGCCAAAATATCTCATCTATTATGAAAAAACACATCTGACATGCGATTAATAACAAATAAATTGTTCCACATCAATTACCCACTATGGATATTTTGATTTAAGATCCACTAAACATAATTATCCACCCCTTATTCTAGAGGATAGTTGGAGCCAGACCCAAGAAGTTTCTACTACCTCTTCTTTCTTATATGTTATTTTTTCTGAAATTAACATAATCGTGATTGGATAACTTTTCACGTGTTAGAATTGCGAGGAAATAAGTACATGATCGTGATTGCGAGGAAATAAGTTTTTGTTAGTAGACCATCGCTTTAATATGAGAAGGAAATAACAATAAAAACCATTCCTAAAGATGAAAATTAAAATATTTCAATCATATTTATATCCTCTGATTTTAATGCGATTAATCAAATCAAAATATGTTTTGTGTTGGTTAATAAGATCAGTTATATTCTGAATAGACAATTTATTGGAAAGGTGGGAAGTACATTCATCCCTGCCCACCCTAGTCTTCCTACAAAGTTGGGAGCTAGATCGACCTACGGGGCCTCTTCATGAGCAAGATGAGCAAGAGAAAGAACCAGCGATGAGCATCTATTTTGTAATGAGGCGCTACAACAAGAAAAATGGTACTGCATCTGCCTACGCCAAAACATCTACACAATATTACTCCAACTGCAACGGCGGTGAGCAAAAGCTTTCAGTGGGGAGCTTCCATAGAGACCTATATATCTAGACTAGAGCTTATACAAGTTTTATTATATATATTTATATCTATCTATAAACTGCATGAAATAGGGCGCTCAAGAGCAGGAAAGCATGAATGCAGAATCGGACTCCATATTCTCCATGGCCTCTCGGCTCAGCATAATCTCTGCATCAATAGTTGCAGTGCCATCATCGTGTTCCCCTCCGAACAATGTGACTTGCCCATCTTCCCACCTGCTACTGCTACTGCTACTACTACTACTTCTCATTGCCATTGCACTTCCCCACCCAAAATCTGAATCTTGATTCATCGTCCCACATTTGGTCACATAAATCATGTCTATATTTTCTTGGATGCTCGTCGTCACGGTTTCTCGATGAGAAGGAAAGTAGGCGGTGCGGGTGGCGGCTGCTGCATTCACATTAGCAGCAGTGGCGCTATATTCGTGCAACAGAGCAGCGGCGAAGGCGAGGCTCCGCTTGGCGAGAGTACCAGCAGTGGCTGTGCCGTGAAAAGGCACATCCACCACCGCTGCATCCGCATGATCATCGTTGAGAATGGCGCGGAATGAGCAACGGGTGGATGCGGTGGCGGACAGATTCCTGGCCCTGGTAATGCTTCTCCACAGATGAGCGCCCAGCGAGTGGAGGGAGGAATATGCAGCCACTTTGCTTCTCCTACTTTTGGTTATGCTGCGGCTGGCGTTGGCCACACTCTTGAGGCCCTCCATTGCCCGAGCACTGAAGTGGAACGTTCTCATCCTGAATCTGGACCCCACCGTAGGAGTCATCGATATGGTCGGCCTCCAGTACTGCACCACCTCCGATGATGATGATCTCCTGCTCTCCTCCGTTAAGTGATGATGATGTTCTTCTTCTTTATCTTCATTAATGCTGCTCAGATCGGGAATCTCTGCATCTTCTTTGCACAGGTGAGCCCATGAAGATAGTAATTGCCTTGCCGAAGCTGCATCTATCATGCTCTCGTTCGTTGCCCACCCCAGCGCCATTGTTCCGCCTCTCAATTCCGTAACCTACAATTCACACAACAAAACCCACCCTAGTAAATAACTCTCACACAACAAAACCCACCCTAGTAAATAACTCTCACACAACAAAACCCACCCTAGTAAATAACTCTCAAAGATCAAATGGATCTGAAATGTGGAACACCCAAAAAAAACATTACACGAAAGTCTGTTCTTTTACACGAAATGTCATTACATGTGTCTCTCTTTTTAATGGCCATTTCAAGTCTCAACAATATGGGATAGAGCAATCTTAGACATTTCGAGGAAAGAAGAACGTGAAGTAGAAGTAGAGCACCTTAGAGATCTTTACTTCACTCAGGGAAGGTTAGGTTGTAAAGACTTTTTAATAGAAATCTCTATGCTCAGAGTGAGCGGATGTGTGATTGGAAAAAGTATTTAATAACTAATCACTTATTATGTACAAACAAGAGACCAGGGTTTGCTATCATCACTAAGAAAGATTCCATGAGTGTACAAATTATTCTGTATTTGACTAGCCCTTCTAACACTAATCAAATATAACGAATAAAATTTATAAATTGGGGAGAATTTTTATGTAAAATTTATAAAAATGGCTGACTAATGTAATGTTAATTATAAATTTTAAACCTTTAATTTTTTAATTAAATATTCCATATCTGTTCTACATCAAAAGCTGTGATCAATATAAAGTTAAACCTAATCAACCACTCATCAGGAATCTAAATGTAATTCAAAATTTATACTATAAATGTAAAACCATTCACTTTGCAATAAATGTAACTGTAAAGTACACACCACACCTGAACCAGAAGCAAGGGACGAGTAGTAGTAGTGTTGAGGTGTGAGATGGGTGTGTCTTTTACGAGCAGTGTATCATAGGTGGGAACGAGCTGACCCAGAACCGAAGGATCATTGGAATCCACAGCATCCTCACGAGTAAACTCAGCGGAGGCTTCGATGAAATCGACTCCTGCATCCATCCCCCCCATAATATTGGACACACAGCTAGTACTAGATTGTACTACCGTTGGTGGGCACAACTCCACCAACACTTGCGATAAGCTCTCTTTCATTTTCTGCACGATCAACGAGAAATTATAGCCTCTCGTTGAGTAAAACAGCGTCTGTTGACTGTACTCGATGTGATGGAAGCTCATCATCAGCTTCACTGCTGGCACAACAAAACGCCGAGGCTGCTTTCTGGCAGCTACCATTGACCGCACAATTCTGGATCTGCGATAGTAATACAAGAGAGTGCTAGCAGAGGTGGCATGGGCTACACTCACAGCTCCCACCTGCAGCTGCTGCTGCTGCTGACACTTCATTTCGTTCGAACAATTAACTACATTAACTTCCTCTTCATTCAACTCTACTTTTGTCATTGGCGATGGAGATGTACTTATACTGTCCGACAATGTCACCATCTTGCGATTAAAGCTTTTGCAAAAACCACAAAAAGAAATTAGACAACAAATTAAATTATAGAGAGAGTATGCAATTGAATGAGGGAAAATCTCAATATTTATTATGAAAACTTACAGCCACAGTAGTAGTAGAGGGATGTATGATAATCGCGGAATACAGCCACAGTAGTAGTAGAGGGACGTATATTGATAATCGCGGAATACAGCCACAGTAGTAGTAGAGGGACGTATGATAATCGCGGAATACAGCCACAGTAGTAGTAGAGGGACGTATATTGATAATCGCGGAATACAGCCACAGTAGTAGTAGAGGGACGTATATTGATAATCGCGGAATGGAATGAAGGAACGAAAGTGTGAAGAAAGAAAGGTGAAAAGGTGGGGATATATAACATGATGTGAGCGCTTTTTAAAGACTTGATGATTTCTTTCTAGGCATATGGAGATAAGGCATTCAAGATGATTTCTTTCTAGGCATATGGAGATAAGGCATTCAAGATCTCGATTGTTTGTGGCTTCCAACTTGATAAACAAATGGGGTCAAATATTTGGAGAAGATATTGGATGATGCTTATCTTTCGAACATAACACCTACTCATAGCGCAGAATATTTACTTTTACAGTACCTATATTGTAGCACCCTCCGAGTACCTATATTGTAGCACCCTCCCCTTAACCTCGTACAACATTTCTGCGTAGGACGATAGGCCATTTTTTTCAACTTCTATTCCTCCCACGCATCTTTACTTTACTTATTAGGACGATAGGCCATTTTTTTCAACTCCTATTCCTCCCACGCATCTTTACTTAATGAGGATTTGCGTGCGAGCATTGGATTCCAAATCGCATCATTTTTAACGAAAATTTCAAGGAGTAATATACGGCATCTCACTCTGGGAATTATATTTTCCTTTTAAATTTAACTTTGATACCGTAAATTAACTTTAATTTTGGATTGAGGTATTCCAAAACGAGGAAGACAAGTGGCTGACCCATCTACACGATTTGGGTTTTATTTTCACTAATAACACGTGTTACGCAAAAAAGTTTAAACTATTTGTTAGAATTGGACTCGCAAATATGCTTCACAATGTTGAAACTTTGATGAACCCCCGACATTGTTTCCTTTCTCTAATATTTTGTATGACATTGTTTCCTTTCTCTAAGATTTTCTATAAATATATATTGTTAAATGATGTCAAGTCTATGGCTGGATTTTAAAACAGTTGAACATTGTACACGATTCTATTCAATATTATTGTGTTTTCCCTGGTTTGTTTAACCCCTTTTTATAATTTAAATTACTACTTTAGAGTCAAAAATATTATCTATAAATATATAAAAGAAATTGTTTGATGGGATGCAAACTATTATGAAGTCTATTATCTTGGCATCTTATGTATGATCATACTCATTTACATGTTAACTATAATGGGTACTGGGACCCCCTCAGGTTAGCCATAACCCATAGATCCTTGCATATATGGGGAAGGATGCTAGTAAGAGACCGATCCAATCACACCATCTATGACATGAGATGCCCTTAATGCACAAGAAGCATCAAGACAAGGAAGGTCAGGAAGAACAATGTAAACATAACCTGATTGGGCATCTAGATTAATCAAACTACAAAGCCTTCAGAAAGGCTTCTTCTTCAGTTTGGGGGAAGGTGGATGCAACATATTTAGAGATAGGTGAGAGAAGGGATTTGAGGAAACAATCGAAAAATACTTGGTCTTCGAACTCTGGAGCTTTGCACAAGCTTCGCCTTTTGCGTCATTCCTGAACATGATCAGAAATAAGGGTTGCAAAATATTGTCGATAGGTGGTCAAAAGTCTAGTGTCGGTATCATAATCGACAGGTAATTGAAATTAAGATAAGAATGTGTTCACAAGAGTTGAAAACACTTGCTTTGATGCATGGGGTTGGTGTACATACCACTTCGCGGTAGAGCCAACAAGGGTGCATTGAAATAGGTGCAGATGAATGGAATCCTCTATTATGGATTTGGAGGAACACCACATATGGAAGGATTGTGTGTGGTTGGAAGGATCTTCTCTTGTGTTTCCTTCAAACTTGGGGATGTCTGATGGAAGCTTCGTTGGCATAGGGGACCAATCAGGGTCATATTGAAGAGGATCATTAATGAGTTGATTCAAGTCTACGAGATGTAATCCAACCATTTAGGGAAGGAAGGGTTTAGTGACACTCATTCCTTGCGAGATTATGTGTTACCTCCTAGAGGGGGACCCTGAGTATTACCAATGGTTTTTCTAGTGGTGGCCACATTAGGACCAATGTTTCCACTAGCATTGACACCAAACATGGTAGCAGGTTGGGGTTGAGAGGTTTCAGAATTTGAGAAAGAACTGTTGAAAAATGACAACAAGAAAATCATGATTTATTTTTCACTTGAATTAAATTAGGAGAAAATTGTAATTCTACATCACAAGACAACAAGAATTTGTTAACTAAGTTAATTTGACTTATTTGGCTCAGCTAATTCAAGTTGAGGGCCTAACTTGGGCATGTAGAGTGTTTCCTACCTTTTAGGAGCTTAAGTTGAGTTTAATTTGAGTTGTAATAATTTAATTTAGTTAAACTGAGCTAAAGTAAGTTAAACTAGTTCCAACTGTTTGAGGAACTAGTGGGAGATCAAGTAGTGGGGTGTGTACTCAGTGATCAACCAATTAAATGATAAATTAGCCCTAATTAACTCATGCATGTGTGATCTATGAGTTACCCAGTTGAGATTGGAGTTCAAGGGTAATGTACTATACGTTGTATAATTATCCAAGTTGTACAGGTGGTGCATACAGCCAAATAAGGACCTATAAGGATGACATAGTTTTGGATGGGGAATTTCCTAATTAATAGGGGAATAATTCCCAAGGAAATAGGGGGTTGGCAGGCATAAAAATTGGTTAAGTATTGGCCAGAGTCAGCTTGTGAGGTAGTGAGATAGTTTATACTTGTGTAGAGATTTTTTAGGCTTGAACAAGCATTATATTTCTTCTTTATTTTCTGATTAATGCAAAAAAATAGGAAGGGGTTTTGAGCAGTGGCTTTCCCCTATATATATCCTCGTGTTATGTGTGTTAATCGATTCATGTCACATGTTTTTGATATTTCTTCTCAATCGTGAATTTATTTCCACAAATGAGTAAAGTAGATTGAAGTCTATTGTTTTAGTAAATTACAATTAGAAGTTTGAATCTACAAGGAATTTCTACAAGAACTAGATGACTCTTAAGAACTAGAATCCAAAGGCAGACTAGGGGAATGGACCTTCTCTCATCTAACATGTGTTAAAATATTTCCTAACAGAAACTGAGGATGAAGACCACATAGTCTCCACAACTGATACAGGTGAATCTTCAGACAATGGTGGCTTGGAGAAAGGCTCAAAATTGAAAGTGCCAGAAATGTGGAAAAATCAGCTTCAAACTGAAGAGCTCATTGCCCTGATCGCAAAAGTGTGAATAACGTGTCAATTCGAGCTCGTATGAGGGAGTTAGAGTAGTTTGAAGTTTTGTTAAAGCAAGGAACGTGGGGCCCACATAATGCCACATGGAATCCCAGTAAGCACGTGGGACCCACATAGCAACCTACTAGGCCCTGACACATGGTACTCCTCCATTGGTCCTCAACCTGCACAAAAGGACAAAAAAATCATTAAAAAACTATGGTTATTAAAACATCAAAATCATTCTAAATTAGTTATTTTTAATAACTATATAACAGAAATCATTTAAGTATTAAAATAGTTATTTTTATAGCTATTTAAAAATAATATAAAGCAAAACCATATAATATATGGTTATTCCACCCAAAAAGTTTTGAACGAATATCTAAATGGTACATAAGGGTTTGTGTATGGTTATGGTTATAACCAGAACCTTATTTAAATATATTTCAATACCACGACCACCTTAAACCATAACACACAATATTTAATACAAATGACGGAGTTGGTTGGGCAGGCCGCCCAATGCGGACCCGACCTTCCTAAAAAAAAATAAAACACGCATTTTTGAATTAAATCTCGAGAGGGGCAGGATTTGACCCCCTGGCCCCTCACCAACCATTTTTTTTTTACCGTGCCGCCAGCCCATTGGGCTTTGTAAACTCAACCCAAATTTTTTATATAAACTAAGTTTTTTGCAAATGTACCCAGCAGACCTAAGCACAGATTTCGAGGCAGAGGAGGCAAGTTGGAGCACACAGTTCGAGACAGATTCATGTTTGATGCCAAGGGAATCTTTTGATCCCAAGGAGGTAAAATTTTCATAATATATTAAACTTTATATGCATTTTAACTAGAATTTCGCAAGGAGCATGATGGTGCACCCAGATTTTCCATTTAAGCAATGGTTTTTCAAATTCCCTGTGGAGGAGAAGCTTGAGGAATCTTGAGAGAATCTTTCAGATTCCTTGGAGGCTGAAATTCGCCGATGTCAAAATGAGGTCAAATTTATACTCATTCTTCTCAGAATTTCACAAGGATCTCAATGGTGAGATCATATTCATGTTTCGAGTTGCAGGCAGCATCTTTGAGGAATCTATGAGGAATCTAAAAGATTCCCTAAGGATCAGATTTTCACTTTGTTAGAATTCAGCAAATTGATAATCGATCCTACACCTCTCGGCGACACGAGTTCAACAATGCAACCCGATTTTTCATCTGAGCCTTATGTTTTTTTGCCACTTTTCAAAGTGGAGTTGCAGGTGTCAGCATTCAATGTGTGAGCAGTCGTTTTCAAGATATTCGACGCCATGAGATTGATGGTACAAGCTAGATCCATAAATTTATCATCCTTATCTTTAGATAGCTCCAGGATGTGAGGTATATGCAGTGTGATCACATAATTCTTTTTCTCTTTGCTATGAGATGCATTGTGATGTATAGATCCCTGTTGATGTTTGATGTGGGATCTTGTTTTTGTTCTTGATGTGAGATGTAATTTCTATCATGGATTTGTTATGTTGTTTGAGATCCCTTTGTTTCCATGTTGGCGGGATCCTCATTGTCACATATATGTTTGATTGAGATCCCTTTGTTTCCATGTTGGCAGGATACTCATAGTCATTATGTCTGAGTTATTGTCACACTGATAGGAGTCCTTTTTGTGAATGATAGTTCCTGTAGCAGAAAATCTCAAGCATAGGTCCAACCACTCATGCGTGAGGGAATTTTCCTTGTATGACAGAGAAAATATCATGCATGTACATCATCACTCTTTCCAGCACTTAATGCACTGGCCACCATTTTGACACCGAGGCCCGGAGACGTAGTCCCTCTTGGACAAACTCCATTATCAATCTCTTATGTTGCTAATTATTGTTATGTTCCTCTTATTTACAACATGTAGGTGCTCATTTATTTTCATTAACTCTTTGATTAAATGCAATTCTAACACATCAGCCGAAGTAAAAGGTCTTGGTTTAAAGGGTAGTGAATTTTACCCAAATCAATAATTTATGCTTATAGGGCACAATGGTGTCTAAATAATAAAGGATCTAAAAGGCTAGAGGAAAATTATGGTGAAACATGACAATAGAGAGAAAGCAGAACACTACGTTCAATGATGTGAATTATTGAAAAGAAATAACGCTGTAGTAGCACCATCATTTAAAAATTTTAGTATAGCCCCAACCCACTTACTGAAATAGCCAATAGGAAAAATTATGTAACGATGACTGTGAATTGAGTGAGGGTTATATTGCATAAATTCAATGCCCCATTTTTTAAAAGGTTTGATAACAACCACAAGGTGAAGTGGATCAAGGTGAGTGTGCATATTCCAAGAAAATATTTGACATAGTGGCATCTTTGGACAACATTAATACAATCTTTGAATATTGATAGCCAAAAACACCTGATGCACAAGATTTTCTAAGAAATGGAAATCCTAGACAGATGACTGCCACAGGCTCCAATGTGATAATCATTCAAAACTTATTCAGCCTAATCATGAGTGAGACATCGATGTAAGGAAACATCAACTCCACGATGGTAAAGGGTATCAATGATAATAGCATAATGCCTAGACTGGTGTTGTATATGTTGACGCTCATCATGAGATAGTTAAGACTGAAAATGTTGAGTCTCGAGATATAGAAAGACATATCCATACCAGGGAATAGAGGAGCTAATGAGAAATAAGAGCTCATCAAGTAATGGGTCCTCGGCCACAATTTCTTCATAAACTCAAAGTAAATCGGATATTAACTCATTGGATGCCATGGATTTCTTAGACTTAGCAACCATAAACTCCAAATCTAACACCTAGAGGATGCCAATCCTCTCAGAGTATTTTCCCTAAATTATTTGATGACTAAGGATATATTTAATGGGATTGGATTAAACATTCAAAATGATCTTTCGCAAGAGTATGTAATGTTTTGAATGTTGGACACAAAAGTAGCTACCAAATCCAACTTCTCGACATGAGAATAACAAAGCTCAAGACCAAGAAGGCCTTTCTTAAGATAGTAAATCATATCTTCACTGTGCATCTCATCCTCTTGGACAAGAACCATACTAATGGGGAATTCAAAGGCCATTAGATATAATAGAAATCCATGGTTGAAATCAGGAGGAGTAAGTAAAGGTATAAACAAAAAACCATGTTTCAAAGAATAAAAAACTCTCCGGGCTTGGTCGTCCCATATAAAAGGTAATCCATTTTTAACCAATCACATAAAACCATTGGTAATCTCGGCTTAATTGTAAATAAACATATGCAAGAAATTAGTCGTTCCTTGAAGTTGGAAAAACGTACGGGGAGGAGGAAACTTAATTATGGACTCAACCTTAGAGGGATCAACACAAATCCCTTCCTTAGATATGATAAAACCTATAAACTTTTCGAACCATACACAAAATACATATTTGTGAGGGTTTAGCCAAATTTTGTATTAACAACATCGAAGAAACACTTCCCTGAGACGGGAAAGATTATCCTCGCAAAGTAAAGTTCGAGTAGTAAGGTCAAAAATATAGACTTCAATGATTCGTTTTATATTGCGAAAATCATAATACATGACTTGCTGGAAAGTGGAACTAGTATTTTTAAGACCAAAAGGAAGTTTCTGATATGAAAGTGGTTTTGTGCTAGTATTATGGTATGATATGGATTTTATTATAACCATAGAAACCATCCATAAAGGAAAATATATAATTTATGCCACATTCATTGAGAATTTGGTCAATAAATGGTGTGGGGTAATTATCCTTGATACAAGCCAAATTCAAGTCTAAATAGTCCACAAAAACCCTAATCATCCCTTTCTTCTTATAAACCAAAACAAGATTAGAAAGACACTCTATTAAGGGTACCAAATAGATAAAACCAACATCTAGAAATTTTAAACATATGCTTTGATAGCAAATTATCTTTTAGGATTAACTAGCGAAAGAATTTTTCAAACAGGCTTAGATCCATCATGAGTTTTTATCTCATGTTGGAAGATATGGGGGTCAATACCAGGCATCTCTTGATAATACCAAAAAATACGTTGTGAAATTCTTTGAAAAGGGTAGTATATGTTTCAATCTCTTGAGGAGTGAAATCTTCCTTAATCATAATGTTTTCCACAACACCTGGTTTCATGGAAATGTTAATGGGTATAGTATTTTAAATATTTTCCAAGTTCCCTCCATGGAAACACCTTGAATAAATATGGGGGACTGGGAGCATTCATTATTTCCAAAGGAATCAAGGATTTGAGATGACTCATCCAAATAATCTACATGGGGGTGAAAATATGATCGATGGTGAAGATCCCCCAAGGGATGATTGGAGACCAACATGACTTCCATAACTTATTCATTAGAAGGAGGTTTAGTATCAATAAAGTCATTAGAAAGTGGATGGTTGACCACAAAATTGGGAATAATATAATCATCAAGTGGTTCACGAGGTTTATCACTCGACTTAGCATACTCATATTCCAATTGGCTACATTGATAAGAAATCTAAGCTGGGATTAAAGGCATTTTCTCACCATGCTAATTAACTTCCAGTGAACAAGGAAAAACCTAGGGGTCAAGAGACATATGGGGTCCAAAAGTGATATAAGAGATCATGTGCATATGAAAAATTGAAGAACTAGAAGGAATGTCCAGTGGGGGTAATGGAAAGACACTGATAAATGACGATATTTTAAACAATTTCACACCAACACTCTCATAAGTTGTAGTTTTATCTCCGACAAATGGCACAAAATTTCCCATAGTGGTAAAATTGGTTGACCATATCCAATAATATAATTGATTGATTGTGACAATCTTGCCTTCACGGGGAAATTGAATCACACGAAACACTAAAGACACGACAACAGTCATGGCATAAAATAAAATAGGGCCAAGGAGCATACTATATTTGAAGGGAGCTTCAACAAATTCAACATCAACATACAACTTGATGGTAAAATTCAGAACAATGCAGTGAGGCATGATGGTGTGTCCATAAAATTCATATAGAGTAGGAATTTACTTAGTGAGTGATGGAGAACCAATATTCCTCCTGCATGATGCAAACATAACACAAGTAGAAGACTGTTCATCCACTAGATTGTGGAATATGTCATGATTAAATGTACACAACAAGATCTGAAAAGAGACTTGATGAGACAGTCTAAATGAGGAGCATCGATGTCAAATGTTATAAAACTCAACTCTGAGGGATCCACCCCTATGATAGTAATTAAAAATGCTTTGTGTTGCATAGGAAAACTCTATTAAACCTCTAGCAGACATGGCCAATACTATAATTTGAGGAATCCTTTGCATTATTATTATGTGTCTAATTTCGGAGAATGCCCTTAGGTGGGAAAAATAATGGTTCCACATGATTATCTAGCATGATAGTTCTAGTGGACACAACAAGGGTGGACAAGTTTATAGAAGAAAAAATCTACTCAAGAGTGTCATAATACTTCACTCTTGTGGACAACTTGACTTGTTCATTTAACATAAGAATAGGCACATTTCTTCCAGAAGAAAAATAATGTTGTCTCCCATTTCCCCTAAGTGGAGGTTGAGGAGCTTTCACAACCATTTGCTATTTTGGTTGGGCAAGGAATGGATGAGTCAAAGAGGTCAGATACTAAGTGGTTATCGATGATGCAAGAAGGAAATGGAATTCATCCATACAAGGGAACTCATGAGTTACATGTTCTCCTTGACAGATCTTGCAAAGAAACTTAACATTTTAGTGATGCTCACTTGTTCCCCACCCTTATAGGTTTATTTTGAGTATTCTTATGAGCAGGTTTAAGAGTATTCTTTTATTTATTATTTATTATTTTTACCACCATGCTTTTGAGGATTCTTAGGTGTTTTGGAATTAACCATGAGAACCTTATCAGATTGCTCAGAAGAAGGTGCTTTTTGAGAACTAGATTCAATTTTTAGGGCTTGGGAAGTGAATTAATTTCCTTAGTTGAGAAGCTAGCTAGCTCACAGTATCAAATGAAATGGAACCAATAAAACCGTTAGTGTTGTCCTATATTGGGTCATTTTAGATCAATATAAGGTCAAGGATCATTAGGAATAATCTCATACAAAGTGCTCAACTATGGGTAAATCAAGTGAAGGTGTTGAGCACATAATATTTCCTACTCCTCAATATCCACTTCAACGATAATGACATCCTTGGAAATAGGTGGCAATAGGGATAGAGTAAACTAGTATTTAAGAACTTGTTTAGGGAGTTTGGTTTGTACTAACCTCTTGTGTCTTCTCCACTCATGAATATGATTAGATATGTGAGTAGAGTTATCTTTTTTGAAATCATAAAAAATTTTAGTCCCAAGATCTTGCCATGCAGGTAATTAAAAATTATTCATGAAAGTATGTGTCAAGGAAGAGAAGTCACTATAAGATTCACTCAGTCAATTTTGATGTACCATTTTGCGTCATCACTGATTAGGGTCCTCTGGAAAGGTATCATCCTCACAGAACCATCCACCAAAGAATTAGAAGAGTGCCATAAATGGTAGATGGTGATATGTGTGGAAGTTTTTTCTCCTGGCTTCCCTTCAAGCTTTGGAAAATCATATGGAAGTTTTTCTAGCATGGGTTACCACCTAGGATCGTGGAATATGAGTTCATTCATCAATTTATCCAATTCCATTAAATTAAGAGGTGTTATAAATGGAATTTTTTATTGATTAAATGGATCATAAGGGAAATAAGGATCCCGTGATGGACCATATGGTCCCCCATAGCATTTTTATTGGCAGAAAAATGTGGACCAAAGTTGTATTTCATCCCAATATACTGAGTTATTAGGCTAATAGATGTGGTGTAATTATGTTTTCCTCCAAGATAAGTTTCCCTAGAGAAAAAATGACTCCCAAAAGCCATTATGGGAGTTTTGAGGTTTAAAATGAGCCTCCTATGGAAATTATAAAATAATAGTGGAAATAATAAAATAAGATTACATTACATCATCAAATTTTAGAGGGAAAAAAGAAAAAACTATTTTTTCAACTTGTATTTTCAACTTATCTCCTTATAGGTTTAGTCAATTTCCGAGTAGAAACACTCGTTGGATGAAAAATTTGATTCCTCATCCAAGGAATATCCATGTTGGATACTTTAGATGGACATTGCTACATGAAAAATGAAAAATACATGAAAAATATGATTGCAATCAATTTTTTTCATGTAGCAAGGTCCATTGAAAGTATGCAACATGGATACTCCTTGGATGAGGAATTAAATTTTTCATCCAATGAGTACTCTCGCTTGAAATTTGAGTAAAACCTTAGGGAGATAAGTTGAAAATACGAGTTGAAAAAGTAGTTTTATTATTTTATTATTTTTTAATCTTTTTACTTTTTTACTCCAAAAATGGTGAATCATCGACCATGGCTGGCATCATCATCTTGAATCCAAATGGTTCTTGTAAAGTTTATTTTTGTTATACATTTTTTAGGAGGCCCATTTTAGACCTCAAAATTCCCCTAATGATGACTTCTCAAGGGATTGTACTCAAGAGTAGAGGAAAAAACTCCCTATGTAAAAGCACTATCATAAGCATTAAAATTCATAGGCATAGTGGTAATAATGGGGTTAGTACCCCTAGGTAAAATAACCTCTTTAAAGGAAAAGGAACCTCTAGAGTAAGGTGTCCCACCAAATAAATAATTATTCCAAGGTTGATAAGTACTACCAAAAACATAAATTCCCCCATCCTCGCTACAAGAAATCGCTAACCCTCCCTGCATGTTTCACGAAGAAGGTATTCCCATGTTAGGTAAAGTGATTGTTGGTATAGATAAACTAGGAGTAACTATCCCAACTCCCACAAGTTGACTAGGTTTTTACCCCACTCCAAACACAAATATCAATAAAGGCATAAATACAAACAATGACGAAAAACTTGTAGGGTTCATAGAAGTAACGAGTGGAATTCCCCAAGAAGAAGAAGAGACATGTGTTGTAGGAGGAATGGATCCCACGACACTAAGTGGTGGTAATGATGACATGGTAGAAAATACTATCTATGTAAAAGGGAAAGAGGGATTGATCTCCCCCATAACAAAATAAGTACTCTCAACAAACATATGATGAGAAAATAAAGAAAAGGGTTCACTACCAAAAGGTCTTAGCTACACTAAAACAAGGCTGATGGTGTGGGTTTACATGTTTTAATGGACTCTTGTCTACTACTTTGATAGTAAAACAATTTTCTCTCCCCCCCCCCCACCAAGACCAAGGTTATCCCCACAAACCTGAGTATGGTGAAAGCCCTCTATTGTCGTAATTATCCTATGTCTACAAAGTGGTGGAACTTCCTCTTCAAGAGAAAGGCCTAAAAATCTACGAGATCATCAAATATTTTGTTCATATATGGTGAATATATGTTTTTGGGAAAATTAAATTGATTAATACACCCCTGTGTCCAAATATGATTCAGACCAAACAACAACAAAAAAAATATAGAAGTAAATCACACACAAACCAAGAGATAGAGAAAGGGATCTGCCTACTGTCAGAGCTTGGTTGATGAGGGCCTAGTTTGATAGTGAAGATGTTGTTGGAACAATTACGTTGGTGACCTACTTAATGGTCCTTCTAGACCTAGTACAAGTACCCTTGTTAGTCGTGGCATACCCACTGGGAGGTCTGAGTGAGTTTGACCAACGTACACTCTAGGTACAACAAGGATTTTCCCCTTGTCATCACCCATGTAAGTCACCTAAGATTATGGACACTAGAAATACCATGTATAGGGACCCGACTTGGAGGCAAATATTCATTCGGATCCATATGCAGGGGCATGGAAACTACACCCAAAACCCCTTGAGAGATTTCCCAAAGTGAGTCATACTCCTCCCAAGTAAGTCCCTAAGTAATATGTGCAAACTACACTACCAAGACCAACGAAGTGGGGCATATCACTCTTTTGGCCCCACTGTGACCTCGTGATTGACCCTAAAAAGTGCATCCCAGGAAATCTGCCATTGTAAATCGATTTTCTCTCCCTAGCACAATATGTTAGGTTTATTTTTGTGGCCTTGGAGAGTTGATCTCATGCCCCTATACCAAGACCCTAGCTTAGGCTATTTTTTTTGTGCTACCAGTGAAAATGAAAAATCTTGATTTGATTTTATTAAGCATTAATTTTAAAAGTTTTTATTTACTCAAAAGGAAACAATATGCAACTAAGATGTGAAAGACTCAATAAACAACCCTAATGTAGGCTGTACGGAAATGAAAAATTTTCATTTTTGTTTGATGAACTTCTAGCTACAGAAGGGAAGAGAGAATTTTTCCTTTTCAAATGAAAACAAAGACCTTACACACTCTCAATTTCCACTCTTCTAAATTCACTAAATTTATAGCAAAATATACCCCAAAAACAACCCAATAAAACACTTCAAAGAGAAACCAACAAAGAACATCAAGCATTCAAAAAATCAACTAGGCTTTGCAACTAAAATATCACCAAAAAACAATGAATCGAAAGTTGATAAACAAAAATAGGAAGTGAAAATAAAGTATTAAGGTTGTAGCTCAATGGAGACAACAAAATCAAGCAACAATAATGATCTACAATGGTCAGAAAACAAACCCTAATCCATGGAAAAGACTTGAGAAGTAAGAAAAGAAAATATAATTTTCCAATTATGATGAAGTGAATAGATCTTAAGTACTCAACCAAACCTCTCAAATCTATATTTGCATAACCATAACAAGAAAAGACAAAAATTCCACTAAAAGCAAGCAAAGCAATTTCAATGGAAAATAAGAAAATTGATAAGATCCACTTCAAGAAAATATTTGTAACATATATCTAAGACATGTTTGAACTGATACACTCATAAGAAAAATAGATTTTAAATATGAAAGAAATATCTAAGGGAAATCCCCTCACAAACCAAGCAAATCAAACTCAAAGGAAACCCTAAAATGGGAAAGAAAGTTAGATCTTATCCAATACAATAGTTATGAATTAGATCTGAGACATATATGAACTGAAATAGACCTGAAAATGAAAATCAACATTTGAGGGAAAATCCCCCAAAAAACTAAAACTATATACTTGGACACAAATTAAACAATGAGAAAATAAGTTTCAAGATGTAGATTAATAATGGTCAAATCAATGTATTTTTTTTGGATTCTCTGTAATGAGCTCATAATTGGCGTACATTGAAGAATATGAATTTAAATCATGAATTCAAGAAATATCTAACCATATCTGAAGCCAATTGGATTGACATTGACCTAGATCAAGTCGTACTACAACAAAGAAAACTCAGGAAGCAACATAAAACCAAAACAAGCAAGTCAAAGAGGATATTGGAAATACTAGGGTAGACTCGCTAGTGAAGTCTCTAGTTCTGTTGTAATTGAAATTACATAGTCACAGGGAAATATTTCTCCTTGATTCTTTCCTTAGACTCACCAAACAGATGTGTGTGAAGAGATGTGAAATTCAAACAATACTCAGATATGCAAATGATAACATAGAATGAAAAGGAGGTGGGAGGGTGCATTGTCTGAGGTCCCTATAATCCTAGTGTAGCCCCTTATTTTTATTGTTAGTGTAGGCCCCTTAGTGTTATTGTCGTGCCCTTACATCACTATTGTTATGTAGGCTCTGATTATATTGGGACTCCTTAGAATCCTATATATAGAAAGTAGGTTTTGGTCATTTGAATCATCCAAGAATTATTCATTTATGTAATGTAAAGGAGTTTCCCCCCTCGGAGAGGCTGATTCCTAAGTCGTTGACCTATATTTTATTCTATTTTGTGAGGATGTTTCATAACATTTGGTATCAAAGCTTGGGATTCTAGGGTTTCACTTCTTCAAACAGGTCATATTGGCATTTTCTCTATAAAATTGTTATCTTGATGAAATTTGTGTAAAGATTTCAGACCTTGGTTCACAATATTTTTTGAAGATATGATCTGTGTAAGTTAGGGTTTTTGTAGGATCCATAATTTCATCTCAAACATGTGACCGAGGGAAAATCATCATAAATTTCATTTCAAACATCGGATTTGAATTCTGTAAAAAGTGGCCGAAATTGCACAGAGTGTAGTTACTTGTATATTGATTTCAAATCCACAAGTAGAAATAGTGACACATGGAATGTCGTACAAGTTCTCTCTACTAAACCAGTCCATAATTAGGTCATTATGGGAGATCAAACATAACTTTGTCTTGAAGAATCCAAATTAGGTCTAACCTGTGGTATTGGAAAGAAGACCCATAGGAATAATAAAGGACTGAATTTCGAATATTGGTGATAAAAAATCACATAGATACATCAGGTTCAATAGCGAGCTACTAAAAACCAAGAAAAAAACGTGTTTTTTCTTTTAAAAAATTACATAACTTTTGTTTGAAAAATAAGTTTGAAGTAATTAAGGGCATATTGAAGCATTGATATCTGTATTGGGTTCTATAATGCCTCCCAAAAATAATTCCACACCCAATGATCCCTCATAAAGATGTACTATGACACATGAAGGGGAAGAAGTGCAACATGATGTATCAAAATTATGAGACCACGTGCAACAAATTTCGCTCTCGCAAAAATAAACCAAAAATGAAATGGAAGCTAACATGGATAGTTTGAAGTAAGGCATGGAAGCTAATATGGATGGTTTGAATAATGACATGGAAGCTAATATGGATGGTTTGAAAAATGGAGTGGAAGCTAATATGAATAGCATGGAAGCTAAGATCAATGACATAGAAGAAGAACTAAAAGCAAACATGGAAGGTTTGACAAAGTTGCTACAAGAAATGATTCCTAATGGCAAAAAGGTAGTAGATGAAACTCATGATGAGAAAGAAATAAATGTTAATCATGATTTCATAAAATCTAATTTTGGATTTAAGACCCACACTACAAGGATAAGACCCTCTAGTAGATGTTTTTGAGGAACCCCATAGAAAAATACCCCATACATCCGTTTCTAGCGGAGGTTACTAGAGGAGGTTGGCGGGCAAAGGGTTTTGCGAATGTTTTCCTCTAGGTGTGCTTATCATTACACGTCGCCCCGGTGCTCTGGAACTGAGAAATCACTGGTGCGGACCAAAACATTGGCACACAGGACACCGTGCACTCCATACACACCTGCCTGGTGCATCTTATTATTCTATAGCACTAGTGCGTCACAGATCTTCTACGCTGGTGCATTATAAAACATCGTACCAAAGCCGAAACCACCCTGTGCAGTAGAAAGAAACCACACCGGTGCATCATAATACATCACGCCAAAACACAAACCGACCAGTGCGTTTGTGAGAAACAGAACCGATGTGCCTATAAACAACGCGCACCGGTAAAGGGTTAAATTAAAAAAAAATTACGGCAAAATAACCCGGATTTTTTAGTTTTCCAGTGCTCCTGAGCTCTCAATTACTGGTGCACACCCTACCATAGAACACACCAGTGTGCATGAAACATTGGCACACCGGATAGCTTGCGCGACGTACACAAACATCCAGGGCGTCTTATTACTGTAACACACCAGTGCTTCACCACTCTTCTGCGCTGGTGCATCATAAAAAACTGGGCCAAAATAGAAACACGTCAGTGCATTCTTATCCAAGAGCACTGGTGCGCCTATAAACCGCACGCACCGGAATAGCATTACATAAAAAAAAAAATTAAGGCAAAAAACTGGTGCTTTACAACTATTCTGCACCAGTGCTTTATGGATATTCTGCCTCGGTGCATCATCAAAATTTCGTGCCAAAACTGAAACATCCCGGTGCGGTGTTAGGGAACCGCCTTGGTGCATTATCAACAATGCGCCAAATTTGACACAACCCAGTGCGGTTGTAGGTAAGCATATCGGTGCGCCTATAAAACCCCACGCACCGGAACAGGGTTAAATAAAAAAAAATTACGGCTAAAAAACTTCATTTTTCACTTTCCTCAATGCTCTAGAGCTCTCAAACGCTGGTGCCATTTCCCCTTGTCTGAGCCGTCCTGACATTGGTGCTCTCATTGCACCCATTGCACACACTGTTGCTCTGCATTGGCCACCAATCTCCAACTTGCATTCTGAAAAATGGTGGGAAAATTTTATTTGGCAAATTTTATAGCCAATATGCCTCCTCGACAGTGAAATGTATAGGTATTTTTCTAGTTTTTCCATAATTAAGCCTTTTAGCGGATTAGAAATTTAAATAACCTTAAAAATAACCATTAAAAAAGAAAAAGAAAAAGAAAATTGTCACGCGGTGTGCTGGAGCTATTCAGCTCGCACTGGATAGCGGTGCTGCCTGTAAAATTTATAGTCCGCACCGCCATCAGTGCTAATGGTATCTGCACTATTTCTGGGGTGGTACCAAAAGGCACCCCGACTAATTTTAAAATAAAAAAATAAAATAAAAGGCAGTGCGCTCATTTATCCAGGTGCACCGTTGACCACAGGAATCACAGTGTGGTGCGTTGACAGAATTATCCGCCTCAGTGTATGTCAACGCACCGCATTCTGGATTCCAAGAGGGTCAATGGTGCGGCCGATTAAAATTCCGCACCATCGACTATGTAATTGTCAAGAAGTCAGTGCGTTGACACGACTATACGCGCCGGGGCGTATATTTTAGTCAGCGCGCCTCAATTTTTAACTTTGATAAAGTCAACGATGCTTGAAAAATAGACAGTTGCACCAAGGCCGGTGCGTTGTATTTCATTAGGGGCATCGGGAATGGTGTGCTACATTATTAAGATGCACCGTGACCGGTGCGTGACTGTTTTTATGGCACATCGACTTGTCTATTTGTTTTTTTTTCAAAAAAAAATATATGTATATTCCTAAATGCATGTCTGTTTTAATAAAAAAAATTGTTTAATATGGCAATGATTCAGAGAGAAGAGGAGGAACAACAGCAACAACAGGCTGAACAGTATGACATGCTTCACCAATGGGAGGCCCAAGAGAGGGAGAGAGATGCATACCCTCACCCTATTACTGCAGATACCCAGGAGATCCTTAGGCAGGTAGGCCTCCTCAAGTTATATGAGGAGGCTACTTCCCTAAAGGCCCATAGTGTGTTTTTGAGATATCTTATCCACAGGTGGAATGCCCAATGATAGGCTTTCCAAGTTGGTCCTGACCAGTGGTACACACCCACTGAGGAGGATATTTATTTTATTACAGGACTATTGAGGAAAGGGGTGGATTTTCCCTCATTCCCAAACGTGCCAGCTGGTTGTGTAGTAGGGAGTCAGTTAGTTTACTCCCATAGATACATTGGAGCACATGTACTGTCTCCTTCAGAGTTTCAGGTACCTAAAGGTCAGTTACGTATAGGTGTTTTTGGTAGACAAGATGTGCAGTGCCTCTCCCTTATCATTTCGACCATTTCGCACAACACTAGTGACAAGCAACACATTAGTTGCTCACTTTTATATTATGTTGATTCTTTAGTACAATAGCCACAACTTGTTAGGTGGTATGCCATTTTTTTGCGGCAGTTTTGTAGGACCTTAGATAGATGTTGTGCTCATGCACAAGGGAGGGTAAACTTCCCTTTTGCTTCAGAGCTGTTTTGTTTATTTTTTGAGAGGTTTCCAGAGATGGAGACCTAGTT
Organism: Pinus albicaulis; assembly: GCA_034641835.2. Classification (NCBI taxonomy): domain Eukaryota; kingdom Viridiplantae; phylum Streptophyta; class Pinopsida; order Pinales; family Pinaceae; genus Pinus; species Pinus albicaulis. The sequence goes on from CM076577.1 coordinate 10,580,070, forward strand.
TTGTTCGACAACCTCGTAGGCTGATGTTTGAGGCCCGGATACACATGTGGGGGCAGATGATGCCCAAGAGGGGATACACTTTGTTTCCAGCCAGGATATCACATGATTCACTGGACTTACTAGCCAGTGTTCACGGGCTGCATCCCTTCATTATGGTCCCATGTCCTTATGCTGGCTTAGATTGGCGAGGGTGTCCCAACGTCCTCTTCATAGCTGATGAGCTGCCAGATGATAGAGGTAATATTACTGTTTTATTTATTTATATTTATTCTAGCATGTTTTTTAACTTGTTTGTATTAAATTTTGTAATGAAATTGTCTAATTATTGTTGTGTACTTGTATATATTTTGCAGACATTGGCTCTTTTGATGGCGAGGAGATTCTGGGTCCACCACATGATCCAGGTGTGGATCCTGATGATGACGACTAGGATATGGATGATGCCGAGGATGATCATGATGAGGATGAGGTCGGTGCAGCAGAGAGACATGCTCCTGCTCATGGTGCACCGGTGCCGCCTTTTGCTAGGTGTGGTCGACCTGAGACTATATATAGGATGGAGTTGGCCAACCAACTCTATGCATTTATTGTTGATGTGAGCATCAGGCCCGCTCATTACAGAGACATACATGCCAATGATAGGCTGTTATGGATGTGGAGAGCATGCCGCGTGACATGTACGGCCTGATGCGGCATGTGGTAGGAGCTGCGATAATTGTTACGTGACTGAGGAGGACTGTCCATAGCTATAGGCTTAGTTAAGCCATGGCACATGATGGACAGTTCGCGACCATCGACTCACATGCATCTCATGATTGTTCACCTTGTGGCACGCCTGATGAGCATGATGCTCCACTTGCAACATCTGACAGTCATCATGGAGAGGAGGCTTGACCATCGGCCACATCCAGTCAGTAGCCTACAGCTGCATCCATCAATACTAGTCATGATCATGAGCAGGCTGGACCATTGACCGCCGAGGCTGCATTATTGACTAAGCAAGCCTCCACTACTACTGCTCATATTAATGTTGTACTACCACCAGTGGATGCATCCATCAGTACTAGTGATCATGATCATGAGCAGGCTCGACCATCGACTGTCGAGGCTGCACCTAGCTTTACTGAGCAGGGTAGTACTGCTATTGATGTTGTTATACTACCACCAGCGCCTGATCCATGACATTTATATTACAGTTGTATTTTTTAACATTATATATATATATATATAGAGAGAGAGAGAGAGAGAGTCCATGCATTTTATGTTCATGTTGCAGTTGTACTTAATTTTCATGTTGGTGATCATCATGATGTGGCATATATTGTTAGGTCATGTTAGATATGTTCATTTAATATTTAGCTTGCAGATAGATGTGTATATGTGATAGCATGAGTTATTTGACATATTGAGATGTATATTTGATGTTTGTCTTGTGATGATCTTAATATATAATGTTAATTTGATGTTTGAATGTGTTTATTAGTCGAATATGATGTTTGTACGATGGTTATCATGATCGCGATGATGTTTATTAATTAATTAAATATTAAATTACCATGATATTTATTAAATATAATGTCATGATTGTACTTATTGTAATTTAAACTGTAATTGTATGTAAAATATTTATTAATGTAAAATTTTAATTGTAATTGTAATTCTAATTGTATGTAAAATTCTAAAATTGTAATTGTATTTGTAATTGTAATTTTAATCGAATTGTATGTAAAATATTTATAAAATTGTAATTGTAATTGTAAACGTAATTCTATGTAAAATTGTAAATGTAATTGTATATAAAATTCTAAAATTGTAATTGTAATTTTAATTGAATTGTATGTAAAATATTTATAAAATTGTAATTGTAATTGTAAATGTAATTCTATGTAAAATTGTAAATGTAATTGTATGTAAAATTCTAAAATTGTAATTGTATTTTTAATTGTAATTTTAATTGAATTGTATGTAAAATATTTGTAAAATTGTAAATGTAATTGTATGTAAAATTCTAAAATTGTATTTGTAATTGTAAAAGTAATTCTATGTAAAACTGTAAATGTAATTGTATGTAAAATTAAAATTGTAATTGTAATTCTAATCGTAATTCATATATGTGAAATTAATGTAAAATTGTAATTGTAATTGTATGTAAACTATTTGTAAAATTTTAATTGTATTAATGTGAAATGATTTTATTAAAATATTAAAATTTGTAAATTTGCAAATAATTGTAAAATAACAAGTCTGGAATAATATGAATTTTTGTAACATAATAAAATTTAGAAAATAATGAAAATAAATTCATGTACTTTATAATTATCATTATTTTATTATGATCTTACATACAAAAAAAAGAACTTTATACAGTCAGGTGGGATTATCATCCTAACACACACCGGTGCGTCGTATAAATAAGACGCATCGGTGCATTACAACTCTTCCGCACCGATAACGAATAAACAAAAATAAAAAAAATGCAAATCAATTTTCTTTAAGTGAAAAAAGAACGACAATTTGAAAAATGGGTGGAAAAATATTTTCGAAAATCTAATTTCATAAAATAATTCTTTAAATACTAAACACTTTTCATTATTTCACTATTTTTGCTAAAATTTTCAGCCAGATATTTGCAGGAGACAGACTTGGAGCAAGAGAGGAGGAGGGCATTGTGGAGCAGCGAAATACGTTCGAACAGAAGTATTTAGAAAATCAGAAACAAAAACAATGGTGATTCAAACCCTGTATCATAGAATTTGAAACCATCTCGTGATTAAATTTGATTATTTTTTTTACTTTTTCTGCAATTTTATCCATTTTTACCCTAAACCCTTCATTTTTTTGTTTTTTCCCTTTCTTCTCCTTGTTTCTGTGATTTCAGAATTAAGGTTTTTCATTTTATATTGACGTCCAACCCACGGGATGACTTGCATAATTGGATCCCAAACCATTCGGTCATTGCGTGAATTTTTGAAAAAATGGTTTTTTCTTTATCAGTGCGCCCTGCGTACTCTACCGCACAGGTGTGTTGTATTATCAGCGCATTTCAAAATTATTGTAGTAACAAAAATGAAAACATTTTTTCTAAATCCGTGCGCCAAATCTGAAATAGGGCATCAGTGCTCCATTTAACTAGGCAAGCATCGTACGGTGTATTACACCATTTTTGTGGTGTGTTTATAATACCCCATGCACCGTTAGGTCTATTACACTATTTTTTGATGTGAGTTTACAATACTCAACGCATCGTACGATGTATTATACTATTTTTGTGGTGTGTTGTTAATATCCCCATGCACCAGTGGCAGTGCGAACCTCGTGAAAGGTGCACTGGTATCTTGAGATTTATTTTCTACCTGAAAAGTTGAGAATTTATTTATAAATATATTAATGAATGATATGGTATATGTTTCAGATTGATAAAGAAATGTCTAACAAGAGATCAAGTAACAAAATACTATTAACACATCAAGAAAAGAAAAAAATACAAGTTCTTTGTAAATTCTTTATAAAAATATTATTTTTGAACTATATGTAAGTTTAACTAATATGTATTGTTTACTGTGTATCATGAAAAGCCACAAAATAATGAAGCTTGATATGATTATTTCTGATCTAGGACCAGAAGAGCGTAAAAGTTTAGTGGAAAAATTGCAAAAGCATCAATCGGGTGAATGAAAAAATACTATTGATCCAATATAAGTTTATTTTTTTAATTATCATTAATAATATACTTAAAATTATTAGATAACATGTGTCAAATAGTCTATTAATTCACATCTGTTTAATGTTCTACAAGGACCAACAACTCAGAAAAGGAATGTTGTTCTAAGAAAATAAAAAAATAGAACATGCAAATGAAAATCAATTTCTCCTTAGCTCATCTCGAGTGGCACTAGAAGTTAATGAAAGGGGAAAAAATTTTACAAAAGTTTGAGGGATCTAGTGGAACAAATGTATAGAGGTTCTTTCCAACAACAACAACGTGCTTCAAATGTAATATGTAATCATTGAATTTTTCGATCATTAGGTACAATAAATAAATAATTTAGCATTAAATATTAATTTTCAAGAATTTTCTTGCAGAAAAGAAAAGAAAATGGAACCCATTCAACACATAAAACAGGATGACAAGGAAGAAAAATGGTTGAGCTCTAAGTTTGTGAGTAATTTTTACTTCCTTATAACAACTTAGCTAGATTTCATTTTTGTATTTTTTAAGTTGTTTTACAAAAATCATCATTGAATGTATTCAAATAGGTGCTAACATACAAAGAAGAAGCATCAGACGAATTGATTGAAATTGGGTTAAATATGGGTTGTGAGTATATGTTGGCATATCAGAATTTAATTGTGGAATTTGTAAGCATCTATCGATCTTGTTTTACTTAGCTCCGTCTATTAATAGAACAAAAACATATTTTATATTAAATATATGATTTGTTATGGGGTATAAAACTTGTAGGAAACAAATTATGGAACTGCACCAACAGATGAAATTTTGAAAGATGGCATGGTACATGGTTTTGAAAGAATGTGTATAGTTTATGAGTCAATTGTTGCTATGGTACGTCATTTTTCTTTTAGATTTACATGGATGTATATTATTTAATATTGCAATTTTCATTATTCTCACCAATGTATATACACTCATTTCAGTTTATTTTTATGTTTGTAGATGGAAGGTGAAGAAGAAGAAAACAATCAATGCTGTGAACACAACATTCCTGAAAATAACCCAAGTCATGGAAGTAGCTCTAGCAGTGATAGCAGTTCAAGCAAAGAATGATGATCACTATGTTTGGATATCAAAGCAAGGCGTTTTATTTTTTGAAATATGTCTATGACATCAGACATTTTTTTAATGTAATGGAAATAGTTTCTCAATTGAAAGACAAAGGGATACGAATATTAACTGTTCCATTTTGTATGATAAAGATTGTCTTATTCATATATATTATATATATAATCATAAAATATGTTAGAATTTGTTCTATTGCGTTCTCCATTGTCGTTCTCAAATGCACTAATAAAAATTTATTTCATATGAATATTGTTATAAGATATATATGTGTCGAATTTTGATGAATAATGAATTTAAAAAAACCACAATAATTCTAATATGATATAACAAATTAATCCAAACAACACATTCAAATGCATTAATAAAAATGTAATTAATATGAATATTTTTATACAATGTGCCAAATTTTGATGAATAATGAATTTAAAACAATCACAATAATTGGACTGTCACATGTCGATGTTTCTAAAAAAAAAATTGAAAACCGGTGCATGTCAGTAACTGTAAACCGATGTGTTTATGTGTCTATATGCACCAGTGCCTATACGCACTAGTGTCTATACACACCGGTGCTTTTATGATCTATGGGCACCGCACAAATACTGATACCAGTTATAAATATTGGTGCGTCTGTGTGATACTACGTATTGGGGCATTTGTGTATCTATAAGCACTGGTGCATTTGTACGATCCATGTGCACTGCATGAATACTGATACCAATTATAAATCTCGGTGCCTTTATGTGATATGGCACACCGGTACATCATAAAGGTATATGCACCGGTGCGTTGATATGACCTATGGGCACCTCTCAAATCCCAAGACCAATTAGAACGGCCCCATGCGTTGTATCACCAGCACTATGCTCAGTGTTGTTTTATACCTTAACGGCCCGGTGCATTCTCCTTAGACCGCCCCAAGGTGTCGTGTAGATCTACGCACCGGTGCATTAAAGCCAAAGTAGCGCACTGATGAAAAAAAATTTGTGATAACCTCCGGCCAGCGATTTTTTTAGTTGTGTTGAATTTCCGTTAAAAGCTCCGCCAAAACCTCCATTCCTAGAAACGGATGTAGTAGCATATGTTTTTTTGACAATTTTGGCCAATTTTATAACACTAAAAATCTCCTTTATAACCTTCGCTAGAGGGTCTTTTCCTTGTAGTGCCACCATATTCCAAATATTGATATGAGGAATTTTGATGGCAAGGATCCGATAACATGGATACTACAGATGGAGAAATATTTTTATCTGCATAATGTGTAAAACACACAAAAGGTATGCATTACAACTTTATATTTATAACCCAATCAACTTGTTTGGTATCTATGGCTTTATTCTTGTAAACCACTTGTCACTTGGTCAATTTTATGGAGGAAATGATAGCTCATTATGAGGATACACAGAGAAACACCTTCTTTAGCCAATTGATAAATATCAAACAAAAGGGTTCAATGGAAGAGCACATTGAGGACTTATAAAAATTGAATATCAGGGTAGATGATATTATAGAGAAGCATAGGATTGTTGTCTTCATAGGGAATTTAAAGGATAAAAACCAACATGAGGTTCACCTTTGTGAACTTGATTCAGTGGAGAAGGCATTCAGGGTGGAAAGAAAATTTGAATGAAAAATTATGGCAACAAGGAAGTCTACCATTCACAACTATAAAGATGGAAATGTTGATGCCTCTAGCCCTCCACAACCTACAAGGTTGACACCATAACAATTGGAGGAAAAAAGAGAAAAAGGGTTTTGTTATAGTTGTGATAGAAAATACAATAAAGGTCATAAGTGTGTCGATAATGAATTATTTTACATAGATTATGAAGAGGAGGAATAAGGTGAAGAAACATAAAAAGAGGAGGATATACACCAGGAACCAACCCCAGAGAAGGAAGAAATGAATCCGACCATATCTTGTAATGCATTGGCAGGAATTACCACTCCTAAAACTCTCAAGATAGAAGGATATATCAAGAAAAGAAAGGGTATAATGTGTTTATTTATTCATGTAGTACACATAATTTTATTCATTTTAAGATAGCTAAGGAATTGAATTTCTTCTTATATCCAACACCAAAATTTCAAGTGATGGTTGCAAATTGAGGAACTATAAATTGTTTTGGAAAGTGCCATAATATGAAGCTAACCATGGGGGAATATGTATTTAATATTCCAATGGGTGGTGATGATGTTGTACTAGGAGTACAATGGTTACAATATTTGGGGACTATAACTTTTAATTTTCAAGAACTTTTCTTGAAATTTTTTTGGGAAGGAAAGGAATTTGAATTACAGGGTAACACAGGGAAACCGAGAAATATAATCAACTCTAATGTCATGAAAAATATTCTGAAGAAAGAATAATGAGTCATAATTACACAATTATTATCACTACAGGTTCAAACATTGAAATGCTCTATTTCTATATATCTCCAAAAAACCTTGGACAATAATTCCAAGGTGTTTGAGACTCCCAAAGGCCTCCCACCTATTCATGATCATGATCATGCTATTCATTTGATTCTGTTGAAAATGCAGCAAGATGATGGAGCTTAGTGAAATGAAGTTGCCTTCACTAAGTGGGCTCGTAGGCGAATTCTGGCGCAAAGTCTATTTTTAGACTATGTCTATTTTTAGACATATGGTGCATGGTCCAGGGGTTGCAGTATGTTATTCTTGGAGTATTGGTCATGTTGGTAAAAATATATGGACCTCTATTTTTTGACCTATAGGTCGATAGGTTGAAGTCTATTTTTAGACTACCTATCCTAAAAATAGGGAAGTCAAATATTATTTACCCTTAATAATATTTGGACTCTAAACAACAATTTACTCTCTTGGAGCACTTCAGTTCGAGCCTTGGAAGTGGCTCATGCATCTGACAAAGGAATTACGCTATTCCTAAGGGTTTGGTGAGCTCATGCATGGTTGACTTCAGTTAGGACTTCAGTGGCAGAAGTTTGGTGGAGTTAATGAGACAAATGGTGGAGTTGTGTTCGGTTTAACTTAGTTGAACTAGTTGAGATTAGTTTAACTAGCTAATCAACTAGTAATGAGTGGAGTGAATTAAATATTATTTAATTCATTAATTGGTAACTCATTATTCAACTCAAGAACACATCAGTTCACTACAGTGCATGATCAGTTCAGTGGAGACCAGTGAAAGAGGTAGATGAAAGGGTGGAGTTAGCTATCAGTGGCGACATCAGTTGTGCATGAGATTTGCACCACACTTGGAGGATTTGTCCATGACAATTGCGATGTCAAGCCAAGGAGATTCAAACCTTGGATCTCTATATAGACAGGCCTGGATTGTGCAATAGAGGCAAGGCAATTGGCGGTGAGTTTTGAACCAGTAACCTGTTCAAAACTGAGCTAGATTGTGTGTAACTTTATGAGAAAGTACTGAGTACTTGTGAGGAGTATTGTACTGAGTTTGTTACATGATTTCTCCATTATAATATACACAATAGCCGCGGGGTTTTCAGCTATAAGCTTTCCCCATACATACTGTGTTAATGTGTATGATGATTTGATGTGTTATCGCTTGATTTTATTTCCGCATGTTTGATGATCTGAGTGGAAGAGATTATGTGTTGCATATAAATTTGAATTGTATGTGATCAGGATAGTCTCAGTGGATAATTAATCATTATTCAGCAAATTTCTACATGGTATCGGAGCTATTGAAGAAGAGATTGATCATCACAGTGATTACAAACTTATTTCGGTAGACAGAGTCTGCATGCGGGCCAAGTAGCCTCCGGATTCATCTTTCTTCGGAAAGTGAAAGGTATGGTAAATGCCCCTTGCAGTCAATCTCTGTGTGAGAAATAATTTGTTCTCACAGATCTAGAGCGGTTGAGCTTTGAGGTGGAATTCAAAATTTTGCAGCAGTTTAGTTTTCTTGGTGCTAGTGTTGAAAATGTCTTTCAATGGTTTGCGACTTGAATATGCTCTTGAAGGAAGTTCGAATTATGTTGCATGGAAGGATCACATGGAGGTAGTATTATAAGATAATGTTCTGAAGGAGTTCGTAGATACAGATGTCCAAAAGCCCACTGATCCTGCTGAAGTCGAAGCATGGCAAAATGGCGAAATGTCGAAGGATCTTGTTGGAGGGCGTCAAGGATCATATTGTATCCAGCATGAATGGAAAGGCTTCTCCATATTTAATGTGGAAAGCTTTGACGGATCTATTCCAGAGTAAGAGCGACCAAAGGAAGTTGGCGCTCAAAGATAAGCTCAGGAACATCAAGATGGAGAAGGGCGATAGTATCGCCAAATACCTCACGAAGTTCACTCAGTGCAGAGATGAGCTGGGAAGTGTGGGGGTGACTGTCGAAGACGAGGACATGGTCGACCTGGCTCTCCTTGGTCTTCCGAAGGCTTGGCACTCATATCAAGATAGTGTCAATGGCCGGGAGAAGCTGCCGGGATGGGAGCGCCTTTGGGCGGATCTCATGCAGGAGGAGATAAGGAGGACTACTCGAGATGGATCTTCATCAAAGGGAGCCGATGAAGAAAACTGCGCTTTGGTTGCCAAAGCAAAGAAGGGGAAGGGTAAGAAAACCTCTCATTCTGGTGCAAAGGGCAAGAAGCAGGATATGGCGAAAGTGAAGTGTTTTCACTGCCATGATCATGAACATTATGCTACCAATTGTCCAAAGAAGAAGAAGAACAAGCAAGCGGGAAGATCTGCAGATGGAGAAGCTTTGGCTTCACAGTTCGAGCTTGACTTTTCATTGATCGCATGCTTGGTTTCAAGTGTGATGGGATCGGTGTGGTTCTTGGACAGCGATGCGTCATTTCATATGACGGGAGATCGGGATTTGTTCTCAGATTTGGAGGACAAAGATTTGGGTGTGCACATCGAGATGGGCGATGATGGTAGATACAGTGCGACTGGTATCGATACCATATCCTTTCAGAGGGAGTCTGGTAAACCCTTTGTATTGAGGGATGTCATGCATGTACCTGGATTGAAGAAGAACTTGATCTCTGTGGTGATGTTGGAGGATAAGGGGTATGATGTGGTCTTCAGCGAAGGAAAAGCCTTCCTGCGCAGTAAGACTACTGGAGAGACCCAGAAGATAGGGGTTCGAACCAAGAACCTTTATCAGTTATAGGTAGATGGCTGCGCAGCAATGGCATGCAAGGCGGGAGAAGTGGTGAGCCAGGATGATGAGGGCGAACTGTGGCACAGGAGATTGGCCACCTTCACCATGGAGCTTTGAAGATCCTGCAGCAGATTTCTACTGGGCTTCCTAAGGGCACTCTTGCGCAGTCAGATCAGTGCAAGGGGTGTACTTTAGGAAAGTATGTGAAAGCCACCTTTCACGAGAAGGATAGTCGCGCCACGACGATCCTTGAGAGAGTTCACACAGACGTGTGTGGTCCTTTCTCAGTTGCTTCGACAGCAAAGCACAGGTATTATGTGATCTTTGTTGATGATTTCTCTCGAAAGTGCTGGATCTTCTTCACGCAGAAGAAGAGCGATACATTCGCGAAGTTCTGTGAGTTTAAAGCACTGGTCGAGAAGGAGTCGGGGAAGAAGGTGATTGCTCTAAGGAGTGATCACGGTGGTGAATTCATCTCGGCTGAATTCAAGGAGTTCTGCAGCGCAGAAGGGATTCGGAGAGAGCTCATTCATCCTCTGTAACCTGTCAAAACAGAACGGTATTGAGCGAAGAACAAAGACCATCGTGCGCTGACGTTACGTGCTGACTGGGCTGCATCTTCATCAGGCATTATACACACACAGGCAATGCAGAACCGTTGTCCTCACAAGGTTCTTGGCATGAGTACACCGGAGGAGGCTTATTCTTGCAAGAGGCCTGATATTTCCCATTTGCGAATTTTTGGTTCTCTTGTCTACATGCATGTGACGAAAGATGCGAGAAGGAAGTTGGATCCAACTGCTGAGGTTGGAATATTTGTGGGGTACAATGATACACCTCACAACTATCGGGTGTATTTGTCAGACAGTCGAAAGACTGTTGTGCGACGGGATATAAAATTTCAGGAGGAGAAAGCCATGCAGTGTTCGCTTGAGAGGGAGCTACACTTGCATGTAGATGAGGAGTTGTTAGTTCCTAAGGAGGAGCTTCCGGATGTGGATCAGCCACAAGAGGAAGTTCAGGAGGTGGAAGAAACCACCCATGCAGCGCCAACCATCAGAGGGCGCATGCGCACTACAAAAGCTGAGCGACTAGCTCGAGATGCAGAGAAGGTTGTAGGACCACCTACAGCACAGCGCAGACAGAGACAGTCACCGGATCGGTACACTGGATACATGGCTCTTGTGAGTCAATGTGTTGTGACGGAGCCATCCTCTTTTGAGGAAGTCGTGGAGGAACCCGCATGGGTTGATGCCATGATCGAAGAATATGATTCGATCATCAGGAACAGTGCATGGGAGATTGTCCCAAGACCGGTTGGGAAATCAGTTGTAGGTTCGCGATGGATCTACAAGGTGAAGCAGGCGGCTGACGGGAGTGTGGAGAAGCACAAGGCGAGATTTGTCGCCCGTGGCTTCTCACAGATCGAGGGGATTGACTATGAGGAGACTTTTGCACCTGTCGCAAGGTACTCTTCCATACGGACGATCCTTGCTCTCTCAGCGCAGATGGGGTGGCACATTCATCAGATGGATGTGAAGACTGCGTTCCTCAAAGGAGTTATTGAGGAGGAGGTGTACATAGAGCAGCCTGAAGGTTTTGAGATCTTCAGCAGTGAGTCGCATGTGTGCCGACTCAAGAGAGCACTGTACGGGCTGAAGCAAGCACCTCGTGCTTAGTACACTCGGATAGACAGCTACTTCACCGGGCTTGGATTCTCCAAGAGTGAGGCGAATCCTAACCTGTACCAGATTGTGGTGGAGGGGAAGCTGTTGATCATCGTACTGTATGTAGATGATCTGATTTTGACTGGCGATGAGCAGTTGATACTTTCATGCAAGGAGGATCTTGCACGAGAGTTTGAGATGAAGGACTCGGGCATCCTTCATTATTTCCTGGGATTGGAGATTTGGCAGCGTAGTGGAGGACTGCTTGTTTCTCAGGGCAAGTATGCTCGGGAGATTCTGGAGAGGTTCAACATGCAAGGCTGCAAGCCTGTTGACACTCCTCTTCCTGGTGGTTGGAGGAAGGAGGATGCTACTTCAGCGGAGGTAGTGGATGCCACTGTCTATCGACAGTTGGTGGGGTCGCTTATGTATCCGGTCAATACACGACCCGATATATGCTATGCAGTTAACCAGCTTTCGCAAGCTATGGTTAAGCCTACCAAGCTCTTTTGGAAGGCAGGCAAGCATGTATTGCGCTATATTAGAGGCACATCGGGATATGGTCTATGGTACAGACATGAGGATGGAGCGAAGCTTTCTGGCTTCACTGATGCAGATTGGGCAGGGAGTCCAACGGACCGGAAGAGCACATCTGGAGGAGTTTTTAGCATTGGGTCGATAGCAGTTTCCTGGTACAGCAGGAAGCAGAGATCCGTGGCACTCAGTTCAGCAGAGGCCGAGTACATGGCAGCTAGCTTGGCTGCATGCGAGGCTATTTGGATGAGGAAGATCCTCGTTGGATTGTTCGGGTTGCATTTGGAGCCTACAATGATCTACTGTGATAACCAGAGTTGCATTAAACTCTCGGCTAATCCAGTATTTCATGATAGGTCCAAACACATCGACATCAGGTACCATCATATCAGAGATTGTGTTCAGCGGAGAATCATGATGCTTTCATATGTTCCCACGGAGGATCAGGATGTCGACATCCTGACAAAGGCGCTCACCAGAGCAAGTTCGAATTCCACAGAGGCAGGATAGGGGTTGCAGATAATCCATATCTTGCTGAGAGGGAGTGTTGAAAATGCAGCAAGATGATGGAGCTTAGTGAAATGAAGTCGCCTTCACTAAGTGGGCCCGCAGGCGAATTCTGGCGCAAAATCTATTTTTAGACTATGTCTATTTTTAGACATATGGAGCATGGTCCAGGGGTTGCAGTATGTTATTCTTGGAGTATTGGTCATGTTGGTAAAAATAGATGGACCTCTATTTTTTGACCTATAGGTCGATAGGTCAAAGTCTATTTTTAGACTGCCTATCCTAAAAATAGGGAAGTCAAATATTATATACTCTTAATAATATTTGGACTCTAAACAACAATTTACTCTCTTGGAGCACTTCAGTTCGAGCCTTGGAAGTGGCTCATGCATCTGACAGAGGAATTACGCTATTCCCAAGGGTTTGATGGCATCATGCATGGTTGAATTCAGTTAGGACTTCAGTGGCAGAAGTTTGGTGGAGTTAATGAGACAGCTAGTGGAGTTGTGTTCTGTTTATTTTAGTTGAACTGGTTGAGATTAGTTTAACTAGCTAATCAATTAGTTATGAGTGGAGTGAATTAAATATTATTTAATCTATTAATTAGTAACTCATTATTCAACTCAAGAACACATCAGTTCACTACAGTGCATGATCAGTTCAGTGGAGACCAGTGAAAGAGGTAGATGAAAGGGTGGAATTAGCTATCAGTGGCGACATCAGTTGTGCATGAGATTTGCACCACACTTGGAGGAATTGCCCATGATGATTGAACTGTCAAGCCAAGGAGATTTGAACCTTGGATCTCTATATAGACAGGCCTGGATTGCGCAATAGAGGCAAGGCAATTGGCGGTGAGTTTTGAACCAGTAACCTGTTCAAAAATGAGCTAGTTTGTGTGTAACTTCATGAGATAGTACTGAGTACTTGTGAGGAGTATTGTACTGAGTTTGTTACATGATTTATCCATTATAATATAAACAATAGCTGCGGGTTTTTCAGCTATAAGCTTTCCCCATACATACTGTGTTAATGTGTATGATGAATTGATGTGCTATCGCTTGATTTTATTTCCGCATGTGTGATGATCTGAGTGGAAGAGATTATGTGTTGCATATAAATTCGAATTGTATGTGATCAGGATAGTCTCGGTGGATAATTAATCATTATTCAACAAATTTCTATATATTCAAGGAGGGTTTCCTCAAAACATCAGGCCTTACGGATATCCCTATGCCCAAAAGAGTGAAATAGAACGTATGATTGCAGAAATGCTAGAGGCTGGTATAATTAAACCTAGTCAAAGTTATTTCTCTACTCCATTAGTATTAGTGCACAAGAATGATGGATCATGGTGCTTGTGTATGGATTATAGTGAGCTCAACAAGCTCACTATTAAAGATAGGTTCCCATTTCTTTCATTGCTTAATTATTGGATCAATTACATGGAGTAATTTACTTAACCAAATTGGATCTTCATTTAGGTTATGATGAAATTAGAATGAAGACTGAAGACATTCCGAAAACAACATTTAGAACTCATGAGGGTCATTATGAATTTTTGGTCATGCATTTTGGCCTTACCAATGCCCCTTCTACATTTCTAGGGTTGATGAATTCCATTTTCAAACCCTTCCTTAGAAAATTAGTGTTTTTTTTTATGATATAGTAATCTACAACAAGTATTGGAAGGATCATGTTCAACATGTTTACAGGGTGCTCAAACTATTGGGGGAGAAACAATTATATGTAAAAACCTCCAAATGTTTCTTTGGAGTACAGGAGGGGGAATATCTAGGTCATATTGTATATCATTCGGGTGTTAAGGTAGAACCTAAAAAAATTAAATCCCTGAAGGAATGGAAAATCCCCACAACCATAAAACATCTGCGAGGATTTCTCAGGTTATCAGGGTATTATCGCAAGTTTTTTAATAATTATGGGAGAATAGCATCACCTCTAACAACATTATTGAACAAATATGCATGTTCTTGGACTCTAGGAGCAACTAAGGCCTTTGAACATCTTAAATAGGCAATGTGCCAAGCACTGGTATTAGTTATGCTAGAATTCACAAAAACCTTTATTGTGGAATGTGATGCCTCAGGAAATGGAATTGGTGTTGGTTTAATGCAAGACGGAAGACCCATTGCTTTTGAAATTTGTCCAATCAAAGGAAATTATTTACATAAACTTTATTTATGAGAAGGAAATGTTGGAAATACTACACGCACTAAATAAATGGAAACCTTACCTAATGGGAAGACACTTCAAGGTAAAAATAGATCATGATAGTCTTAAATAAATTTTGGAACAAAGACTATCTTCAGAAGAGAAAAAAAAATGGGTCACAAAGATGTTGGGTTATGACTTTGAAATCATCTACAAAAGAGGGAAGCTAAATGTTGTTGCATATGAGCTCTCAAGAAGGACAAGGACATGGAAGCATTTCTTTGTGCCATTTCTATTATCCAACCAGATTGGATAACTGAAGAAAGGGAGGGGTGGAAAATGACGAAGAAGTGTGGACATTCATTCAAAGTTGTAGCAAGATCCCAGTACAGCTGATACATTTAGTTGGAAAAATGATTCATTATGGTACAAATATCACTTATATCTTTATAATAAATCCCTACTAAAAAAATATTCTTTTGGAATTGTACACCTCTCCCCTAGGAGGACACTCAAGATTTTAAAAAACTTACCACGTGGTCAAGATAGAAATTTTTTGGGATGGCCTTAAATATGATATTCAAAAGTTTGCGGCAGAATGTTTAGTCTGCCAACAAAATAAAGTCAAGACAATTAATACCCTAGGCCTACTACAACCTTTATCCATTCCAAGTCAGCGTTTGGTGGAGGTTTCAATGGTGTTATCACATGTTTACCAAAGTCCTAAGGAAAGAGTGTCATCATGGTGGTAGTTGATAGACTTACCAAGTATGCACACTTTTGTACATTATCTCATCCATTTAAAGCCAATACAGTTGCTACTACATTTATGGAAACAATTCAAAAGCTACATGGAAACCCAAAGTTTATTGTAAGTGACAGAGATCCCATTTTCACTAGAAAATTTTGGACGAAATTATTTTCTTGTTTGGGTACTCAAATAACTTATGGATCATCTTATCATCCTCAATATGATGGGAAAACTGAGATAGTGAACAATTTTATGGAAGGATATCTTCATTGCTTTGTATTTTATAAACAAACACAATGGGTTAAGTGGTTACCTCTGGCTGAATGGTGGTATAACACTTCCTTCCACAATGCAACAAAAATGACTCCATTTATGGCACTTTATGGATATAATCCACCATCCATCACATCATATTTAAGAGAAAATTCTAAGGTTAAAGCAATGGAAGATCACATCGAGCATCAACAACAAGTTCTCCAACTCTTAAAGAATAAACTAACATTTGCGCATAATCGAATAAAACTACAGACATATTAACATCGCAACGAAATAAGTTTTCATGTAGGAGACTGGGTATTTTTACGGCTACAACCATACAAATAAATGTCCCTCAAGCAAGCTAAGAAGGATAATAAATTATCACCAAACTACTATGGTCCTTACAAGGTGTTGCAAAATATTGGTACTATGGCATAAAAATTGGATCTTCCGGCATCTTCTCGTGTGCACCCAATTTTCCATGTTTCATGCTTAAAGAAGGTTATAGGTGAAAAAAGCCCAATTCAAACAATATTTCCAAAACTTGACGAGGAAGGAAAAATCATACTGGAACCTAAAGCTGTCAAAGAAAAAAAAACTTGATAGCTACAAAATCGATCAATTTCAGAGTATCTCATCAAGTGGAAGACTTTACCAGCTGGAGATTCCACATGGCAGGATGAGAATTTTATGCAGAAGAATCCAAAACTACTCAAGTGTTGAGGACAACACTTTTTTTAAGTAGAGGGGCATGTGAGGTCCCTATAATACTAGTGTATCCCCTTAGTTTTATTGTTAGTGTAGCCCCCTTAGTGTTATTTTTGTGCCCATGTAGTCTCCACAATGTTACTATTGTGCCCCATAAAATCCCACTATTTTTATTGTTGTGCCCTTATATTATTATTTTTATGTAGGTTACCCCCTCGAAGAGGCTGTTTTCTAAGTCATTGCTCTATATTTTATTCTATTGGAAATACTAGGGTAGACTCCCTAGTGAAGTCTCAAGTTCTATTGTAATTGAAATTACATAGTCACAGGTAAATATTTCTCCTTGATTCTTTCCTTAAACTCACCAATCATATGTGTGTGAAGAGATGTGTAAATCAAACAATCCTCATATATTCAAATGGTAACATAGAATGCAAATAAGGTGGGAGGGTGTGCCTATTAAATAAAAATGTAGCAAACAATTGGAAAAACCAGCTTAAGGGTCACCATATTTCCTAACTTCCAAATACCAAGCTAAGAACCTACACAAATACAACCACCCAAAATTATTCATGAAAGGTTATGTTAGCATAAAAATAATCATTGATAATCCATGAACAACTTATCAATATGAAATAACATCAACAATATAGAGGAAGGGAATCAAAATTATATTAAAATCAAATGGAATACATAAATGATATACCTCAAGGCATAAGAGCCTACTCCTCTCCAACTTGCAACCTGATCTCGAACTCCTAGAAGGATAGCCTCACAAATCAACAAATCTCACACACTATAGTATACCCTCTAGATATAGCTTTTCCCTTGGCATGACTAGTATATATAGGAATTTAGGCCTCCCTATGAGAATGTATCTAGACACTTAGGGGGAAGAGAAGCTAGGAAAATTATACAATAATTCTCCCCTAGTCAACTCATAAACCAAATCATTTGACATGATCTCCGAGAATAAAAAATCTCTATAAAATTGGTGACAAATGCTGGTTTCAAAGGGATAATTTGCATTCTTGACACTGGATATGCATTGTGAACCAAGGTAGGAATGTAGAATGTACATGGCTAACCAAAATTCGTAAAAATCTCAAAATAAAGGGTACAGACTATGCATCAAGGTCAACAAAATAAAATCCTAACTATGAACCCTGCCCTTTAGGTGAGCTATAAGTCTCCCCCCCCCCCCCAAATTACATAATGTAAGGCCCCTCGTAAACTAACTCCTATATCACCACCAAAGGGTGCAAAAATATCACTTACTCAAAGAAGAATGGGTTCAAGATGATCAAAGCCAAAATTACACTACGTTCTATTGTGAATATAGCTTAGTTGTTAGGGCATAATGTTCATCACTATTGCACACTAGTTGATTATATCCTAGATAATCAATGGTACCACTAACTTCATATGCACACTTGAGATATAGTGGAAAATAGTTATGACTACCATCTATACAACCATTAAGGCTATCACTTTCATTTAGAATTGATCAAATTTAGCAATAGGATTATGTCCCTTTCCTCCCCCATGGATCCTACTAGAATGTTCCTTCATTGAAGGTGTAGGAATTTACAGGGTAAGTTCCTTAGATCAAGAACCAAAGGTCACCGCTCACAAATGTATCAAAAATCAATACACCAGTATAATCATGTGGTTAAAACCCTCGAAGAGGGAAATAGTCCACGACCTAAGCCAACGCGGCCACTTTAGGAAATTTATTACTATAAAAAGAAAAGTTACATATGTTTCTCTCATAAATGGTTACCAGAAAATGACCCTCCATGCTCTTTAAATAGAGATCATGGACCAATCGGGTGTTAAGCCATGGATCAAGTGTCATTAATACCAAGGAGAGAGATAACCGTCAGATTATAAGTTACAAATGTACATGGTAAAGAAACACACTTTACCTAACTCTACACTAGACTAAGTTATTCTTAACTATTTCCTATGTGTTGGAATATCCTAACATCCCCCCTTCAGAACAACTTGGGATAGGATTGAAGGATTTACAAAGGTGACACAAAAGGAGCCCATTTCCTAGGTGTCGAAATATCCTAACATCCCCCCTTAAGAACAAATTGGGATAGGATTGAAGGATTTACAAAAGTGACACAATAGGAGAAGGAAGGAGGCATTAGAGCCAGTCCCCCCTTAATGACAACTTTCATGAACTCCAAGCATGGATCGAAGTTTGGTAAAATTTTCTTCTGTGAGAGCTTTCGTAAACATATCGGCTACTTGATCATTTGTTGGACAGTATTGCACTTCAAGAACAAGATCATGAATGAGATTTTTGATGAAGTGTATGTGGAGTTCAATGTGTTTCATACGCTGATGCTGAACTGGATCTTTACATAGCTGAATGGCACTTTGATTAACACACCAAAGTATAGTTGGATGTTGTTGATGAAGACCAAATTCAGACAGGATCTGACGAAGCGACATGGTTTCCTTGTTGGCTTCAAAAACACCATGATACTCTAATTCTACTAAAGAAAGAGAGATGGAACTTTGTTTCTCACAAGACCACGTAATAGGTCCCGAACCAAGAGTGAATACATATCCTATAGTAGACTTTTGATCGTCAGGGTCACCAGCCCAATCAGAATCAGTGAAACCAATCAACAATGGAGATTCTCCTACACTGTAATGAATCTTGAACTGAATTGTACCTCCAATATATCGAAGAATTATTTTAGCTACTTTCTAGTGACTTTTATGGGGTTGGTGCATAAACTGAGCGTAAGACCAATGGCAAAGGAAAGGTCAGGACAGGTATGGGTTAGATACAGAAGTTTACCTACAAGTTGACGGTATAAGGTAGCATCAACTTCAGGAGTAGTACAAGTGACTGAAAGCTTGAATCCAGACTAAAAGGGAGAAGGGGCTGGCTTACAGTCTTCCATGTGAAAGTGGTGTAGAAGATCACATGCATACTTAGACTGAGAGAGGGTAATGCCTTCTTTGGATTTCAAAACTTGCAGACCAAGGAAATAATGAAAGTGTCCTAAGTCTGTCATTTCAAACTTCATTTTGAGGCTAGACTTCACATGGTTTATATGGTTTCGATCACTACCAGTAAGGATAATATCATCAACATAAAGAACAAGGATGGCGAAGGACTTGCCCACTTTCTTGGTGTAGAAAGTGTTGTCAGAATGACACCTAGAAAAGCCATTATCTAATATAAATCTATCCATTTTGGAATACCAAGCCCAAGGAGCTTGTTTGAGACCATAAAGAGACTTCCTAAGGCGACAAACAAGGCTAGAGTCGTTCTGGATAAATCCAGGGGGTTGTTCCATGTAGATTTCTTCATGCAAATCTCCATGTAAGAAGGCGGATTTAACATCCATCTAATGGACTTCCCATTTAAAAGAGGCAACCAGGTAAAGAACAAGGCGGATAAAATTCATTTTGGCAAAAATGAATAAAGTTTCAGTATAGTCAATGCCTTCAACTTGAGCGACAATATGAGCTTTATGTCTATCCACTTTTCCATCTGGTCCAAACTTGGTTTTGTAAACCCATCTGCATATGACAAGTTTTCTTTCTTTTGGAAAAGGAACAAGATCCCAAGTATCGTTCACCAATAAGGAACGATATTCTTCATTCATAGCTTCATCCCAATCTGGATGACCGGAGGCTTCTTCAAAGGTTTCTGGATCAGGATTGTCTGGAACTTGAGCCAATAAGGAAGAGGCTCTTTCGAACTGAGAATGTGTACGTTGTTGATCGACAGGGTCACCTACAAGAGAACCTGCTGCATCCCGAGTAGAGCAGACCCATCTTGGAAGTTGTGGAGTAGAAGAAATAATTTAAAGAGGTGGAGGAGGATTTTCATCCTCACTGTCATCATCTGAATGGGAAGGAATTCTATTAAAAATAGAAGAGAGAGAGAGAGGTGGCACATATGCCGAATCAGGCTTGCAGGCCAAAGGTGGCACACCCGCCGAACTAGGCTCGCAGGATGATATATTTTCATCAAATTTTACATATCTTCTAATGATTATATTTTTGGATTTTGGTTGAAGAAGTATATATCCTGAATATCGAACAAAAATGCATTTTTCACTCTTAGGTTCTAAGGATTTATGTTTCACATCTGGAATATGGGCCCAAGCATCACTTCCAAAAACATGAAAGTGACTTACATCTGGTTTGATTGAGATCCAAGCTTCTTCTGTAGTTATATTCTTTAAAACCTTAGTAGGAGTGCGATTTACTATGTAATTTGCATAGTTAATGGCTTTTGCCCAAAAATTTAGACCAAGTCCTTTAGATTGAAGCATACAATTAGCCATTTATTTTAAGGTGCAATTATTCCTTTCAGCTACACCATTTTGTTATGGAGTATATGGAACAATATGTTGCCATTGAATTCCATTCTCAGTGTAGAAGTTGATAAATTTGTTTTTAACATATTCTCCTCCATTGTCTGATCTTAACTTAAGAATTTGATGTCCATATTGTTTCTCAACAAAGGCCTTAAAGGCCAAGAACATGTTAAAAACTTCACTCTTGAGTTTTAAGAAGTATACACAAGTGCGTCTAGAAAAATCATCAATGAAAGTTAAGAAGTACTTGCAACCAAAGAAAGAAACAACATGAAGTGGACCACATAAATCACTGTGCACAAGATCCAAAGGGGCTGAAGCATACCAAGAGGCATGTTTGTCAAAACTATCTCGATGATCTTTTCCAAGTACACATCTGGAGAAAACACCATCTTGACAAGATACCATAGGAAGACCCATCACCATATTTTCCTTACATAGAGTTTGAAGAGAGCGATAGTTTAAGTGACCAAATCCCTCATGCCAAAGTTTGCTCACTTCATCATTATGAGCAACAAAAACGAAGGGAAGACATGATGACCCAAAGTTGTCAAACTTATACAACCTTATGGAATCATCAACAATGCCATTAGCTAAAATATGTTTAGGATGTTTTAGGTCCTTGATTACAACATCATGAGGTGAGAATTCTACTATTTTCCCTTCACCTGAATGAGTTATCTGATAAATAGAGAGAAGGTTGCATGACAAGTTAGGAACACATAGTACATCATTAAACTAACCATTATCGAGATGAATGGTTCCAGATCCTACAACACTAAGAGATCTATCATCACCAACATAAATATGTTTGGTGTTACAATCATTTAAAGAAGAAAACATGGCTTTATTTTTGGCCATGTGATAAGAAGCTCTAGAATCAATGAGACACTCATGATAATGAGAAGAGGAAGATACATTTAATGCATAACCAGACCTTGAAGCTTGACAACCACAAGAAGAAAGTGCCATTCCTAAAGATGAAGGTGAAGAGTGCTCCAAATTGATGTTGTGCTTCTTCATTGCTACTTCTAAGGCTTCCATATTCTTAAAACATTTGGACTCTATATGGCCATCATGATTACAAAAGTTGCAATGTCTGTCAGTCTTCCTCCCTTTTTTTTTACTTTCCTTATCATTTTGGTGAGTAGCTTTTCCAATTTGCGGCTGAAATTGCTTAGGACCCTTGTTTGGTTTCAGACAATATTTTTTAGGAAACTGCTTCTTGGGATTATTTTTATATGATTGTTGTTGAGCTACTAAGGATTTCTTAGAAGCATTCCCAGGAGTGATAATACCAAGGTGTAAGATTTTTTCTTGTTCTCTTGTCAAAGAATCACAAAAGGAATCAAAAGAGGGATTCTTGTAGGTGGTTCCTGAAGAAACGATGGCTTCTCTAATGGAATGGAAGGCGGAAACAAATATAGAGTATGCAAGGCCAAGCTTAGCAAGAATGCAATAGATGAGTCTACCATCTTCCTTTTTGACCTTACAACCTTCTAAAATAAGTCTAAGGGTCTTGAATTTGGACAAAAAGTCTTCAATCGAGGAGAAATTATTAGGGTCCAAAGTAAGCAACTCATTTTCAAGCTGGTGGGAATTGATCTGATTTTGAATGCCAAAGGAAATATTTAGCTTGTCCAAGGCTTCATGAGGGGTGTCAATGTCAAGGATATGAAATCGAAGATCTTGAGCAATGGACATTCCTATCAACCCTTGTGCTTGATCTTGTTTATTTTCCCATTTAGCAACTTTATCATCATCAGAAGGTTTAGTTTCTTGTCCTATGGCTATTCTATAAAGCCCTTTACTTTTAAGTATATCTACCATGTGAGGTAGCCATTGGAAATAATTGGTGCTATTAAGAATAATCAGGCATGCAATTTCCATTTTTTAAAAACTGAAGCTGATAAAAGCTGAAACTAACTGCTCCAATGGAAATATCTCAAAAAATTAGGTTGATTAAAAAAAAAACAGCTCGAAAAACAGCGTCCAGATGAAGAATTTATGCCTTTTTGAAAAAACGAGTTGAAGACGCCGAATAGTTACAGGAACGGTTTGAAATTTGATGATGAAGTTTGACTTTTAAAAAGATCCTGCCCCTTTAACAATTCTTTTTTACAAAAGAGGCTTGAGAAAGAGACTTGAAACCACGACCTCTATTCTCATAAATTAACTTCTCACCAAGTGAGATAGTAAATGGATTCTGTAATTGTTTGAAAGGAGGAAGAGTTTTTTTTTGCATGCCTTTTCCTGCACAAAAAACACAAAAATCCGAGCAAAAAAAAAAGGAAATGCAAGCCTTATAGTAGATTGTTAGATTTTTGGTTAGCCTTATCGGTAACTATCTATTTTTCCACTAATTCTGATTTCCCAAGATTGCACAAAGATGCGGGGAAAGAGCATACGTAGAAAAAAAATCCCTTCCTCCTGAATCTGATTTGCTGAGATCGCACACAGTGCAGAGAAAAGAGCATACACAGAGAAGAGGGTATAGATCCTACAAATAAATAAAACCTAAAACCAAAATAAATTGAGGGAACCGAAATAAGAAATAACCATAACTTTTAACAAACAAAACTGCAAAAAAGATACTCTATACCTCTAGATCTAGACTGACATAACTTGAGAAACTGGAAACATTTTCACATGAAACGAAGGCGTTCCTTAATGTAACAGACGCTCCAAACATAAAATAGTGGTTCTCCAAGCCTGGAAATGTTCAAAAATAGTAGATCTAGAAAACGATAGTTGCATGCAATCAAACTGGCTTCGAATTTTGATCAACAATGGATGTGGCCCTCAAAATAGCTCTGATACCATGTAGGAATTTACAGGGTAAGTTCCTTAGATCAAGAAACAAAGGTCATCACTCACAAAAATATCAAAAATCAGTACACCAATATAATCACGTGGTTAAAACCCTCAAAGAGGGAAACAGTCCACGACCTGAGCCAACGTGGCCACTTTAGGAAATTTATTAATAAGGGAAAAGTTATATATGTTTCTCTCATAAATGGTAACTGAATAAATGACCCTCCATGCTCTTTAAATAGATATCATGGACCAAATGGGTGTTAAGCCACATATTAAGTGTCATTAACACCAAGGATAGAGATAACCGTCGGATCACTACAAATCGTGACAGCCAGATTATAAGTTACAAATGT
Source organism: Pinus albicaulis (assembly GCA_034641835.2). Classification (NCBI taxonomy): domain Eukaryota; kingdom Viridiplantae; phylum Streptophyta; class Pinopsida; order Pinales; family Pinaceae; genus Pinus; species Pinus albicaulis. Next base: position 10,604,122 of record CM076577.1, read on the forward strand.
ACATGGTAAAGAAACACACTTTACCTAACTCTACACTAGACTAAGTTATTCTTAACTATTTCCTATGTGTCGAAATAACCTAACAGAAGGGTCCAATAATCTCCCTTGGTCATGCAAAAATCCACCACAATTCCTTATGGGAATGAACCCTTCAAGAACTATAAGTCACCCTCTATGAATGGAAAGTACACTCCATGCATAAGGAAGCACCCTACCTTGCATTCCACATCATCATGATGTAGATCAATACCTAATTTATGAGAGGGCATAAAAATTACTTTAGTGGCCTCACTCACATAAGCGTCTTTGATAAGTCTTGGTAAATTCCCTTGCGCTAGCTTGGATGGTCTCATTCATCCCACTTTTCATGTAAATCCATCCTACACATGGTTAGAAAGTTGAAATTATTTTTCTTGCTTAGATGGGAATTCATTTACACAATGAAATCATCATCATATTTGAGCTTATCTTTTCTATGTTGGCAATGTGGACATATTTATCAAATTCCACCAAAATTTTTATACAAGCAACAATCTAATCCACTACAATTGGCAAGCACGAGGATAAGACCTACCTAATTTTTCCCACTCCTAATTTCACTAGTCAATTTTCTTGAAATCAAAAGATTAAACTTTAGGTTCACATTCTCCAGATCCATGAAAAACATAAAATATAATTATTGAAATTCATGCCCTTGGTGAATTTATAATTTGATGTAAATTTTCCATTTACCTATATAAAATCATATGAAGCTTGTTTCAAACATTTTTTACACTGTTGGCTTCAATTTTTCAAGTTATTTCACTTCATGTACTTTTTATGTTAATTGCAACATGTTTATTTTTTGGTTCTGTATAGCCAATTATAGAACCTACACCCAATTGGTTGTCTTAGAATAACATCCCCTATCATTTATTTCCCCTACTAAGTTATTTTTTGAGAGTTCCATGTCCCTTAAGCACTTCCCTAATGAACCTCATAATCCCTTATATCAATTGATTAATATCTCTTCTGAACTAGTTAGGACTTGCCTGATGATTTATGTTTAATTGCTAAGTTTTTTTCACTACATGGAAACCATAACATTTTCTCACTATATGTTTCCCACTCATTCAATAAGGATGAGGTGTCACTAATATTTTCATTTCTTTCTCCACTTTTCTACAACCGCATGCCATCAGACACCCACCACTCTATTGTTGTAAACACACCAATTATACATAAAACAATACAAGTCTAGAGGAGGAGAATGCCTAGGTAGATCTCATGTTGTCACCACAATAATTTTCATTGAGATCATGTTCTCTATTAAATACAATAAATTGCAAACAAGCACCCACCTCCTACATGTACCAACAATTATTCATTCAATTTTAAATTGTTTTTACAAAATACAAAAATCATAAAACATAAAAATCCAAAAGCATCAACAAGCATTAGAAACATAAAGGGGGAGTAATATCACTATTTTATTAGTTGTGAACATGCACAATCATCCATGTCACCCTTTATTGTAGCAATAGCATTCCAAACCATTGTCAACAAGGGACTATTGAGCCTAATTTTTTACCATTACTACTACTTGCATCAAAAACTACATTAAATTACCTAATCATTTTCCATGTTAGTGCAAGTTTTCTTTTATCCTCCTACTAGTGAACTATGAAAAATAATTATCTATTGCTAGCCATGGTTTAATATCATTTTCTCTAAATTGAGGGACGTTCGTTCCACCTATATCATGGCCAATACTCAAGTCAAGAATACAATCACTTAATTTTTCCCATTTACACCACAATGTTTATTTTTTCTCATTTTAAAGGAAATACCTCATTAAAACTTCCCTGTGACAAGTAAACACTTATTAACTCTAACACGTTGTTTCTTAAAGAGTTAGAGTTATAGGCCCTATATACCCTTAAATCTACAAAACCTCTCATGAGGTTTCTTCACATTTGATGATGAGTGCCTAGTCTACTCATATTGAATGAACTTCTCATATATTTGACTTCAACATATTTTATTCACACCCAAAAGAATTTTACTAGAACCTATTGAACCCTTAGTTAAACTGAGAGGGGGGGGTGAATTAGTTTAACACTTCATGGAATTTTAAAACTTTTCATTAAAAATTATTTACGCCTTCATTTCATGTCCAACTTAATATGTGAGTAATCTTAGAATTTGAGCAGCAAGTGTTAATATAAAATAACAGTAGACTTAATATGAGAGAAACAAGTATTAAGCAGAAGATATAAATCAGATCAACACATAAACATCATGAACAGAGACACCAGATATAAGTGGAAACCCATAAAGGGAGAAAACCACATCTTATTATTGTTGTGATGCAAAGGCAAGCTCCAACTCCCTCTCACCATTGTTTTTCTACAGGCACCAACCTACAGGAGGCTCCAACCTCAGTCAGCTACAACTGATAGCTATCAAGCTGCAACTTGATAGGGAAGCTCCAACTTCCTCAATTTATCAAACTAAATGTTTGTTGATTTACCTCAAATATTAGCTCTGTTCTGTAGCTTCTCTTTCTGCTTTTCTTTTCTTAATCTTCTCTACCCGTATCTTCTATACTCTGCCTTCTCTATATTTACTCTTTCTCTCTAACCTCCTTCTGCATATCCAGTTGATATTATTTATAGAGTTCCTCACATGACTGTTTGTATTTCACAAGGAATTTTGAGTGAACAGTCATGACTCTTTGGCTTCTATTTATTCATTCCTTTTATTTAACTCATTTTAGATTTATAACAATATGTAAAAATTTTCATGCCACAGTGGGTTTTTTTCTTTTCATTAGGATACTTGCCAATGCATCACAAACAATAAAAAAATTAATTACAACATTTCCATTCAGATTTTCAGTTACACACTTCAGATTTACTCAGCTTCTTTTCTGGATTTTGGACTGACTAGATTTGTCTTTTCTACTGTTTTTTCTCTCCCTTTCATTCTTGTAGGCTCTCTTCTTCATTTGTCAATACACTTGTAAGGATTCGGGTCACAAGGAATAGGTCCTTTTTGTAGAAGTCCAAATTTGGTAAATACATAAAACACAAAGTTTAATTATCAACTCATTGATAACGGTAACTCTACATAGTCTCATTTTCCCCAGGTCTTCCACATTTCTTCCAGTAGATAATTCAATATTTTCCACAACTTTTTAATTCAATGTATTCCCCACAGTACAATTTGGCTACAGTACGAGTGCGCCACCTTCCAACCTTAATCTCCCCACCTTATTTTAATAACCCAACAACCCTTAAATAAACATCTTTAACGTATTCTGGAATTTTATTCTATCGTTGAACCTTATAACTAAGGTTCCAATGGTTAATAAATCCGCATATGGATGCATCATACAATATTTGATATTTTACATATATATATATATATCATCACATATATATGTTTCGGACCTTGGGAATTTTAAATATATATCTCGAGTTATAATTCAGTTGAACTGCTTATAACATTCCTTTGGCTCCGGGCCCACATATGCGATTGGCGGGACTTCAATGGAATACATATGCCCATACCTTTGGTTAAACTCTGTGCTACTTCCCAATATGATCACCATCAGATCGCTTCCCTCCAGATCGACGGCTTGTGTCAATATCGCTCCACGTCTTTGGTAGATGGTTAATGCGCGATGGCGCACATTCAACAATGGTTTTGGAACTTCGCCCGACGCCACGTGTCGAGCTTTCTATGGAATCGCCCACGAATGGGGAAAACCGCTTGCTCCACAAAAGCGGTGCGATGTAAACCGGAAACCGCCGTCACTGTTCACTCCAAACCATGCTCACTATTCCTCTTGGTCACGGTTCCACTCTCATGGTTCCGGTTCTACTCCTTAATACACCATTTCGACTTAACTATGCCCACTTGTATTTCTTCTGCGCCTTTGTTATACAACCTCCATCTTTGACGGAAACACCTCCCTCTATATTGTCTCCTTCAATTTTCAATGGACCTTCATAATCCCTCACGAGGATTCATACCAATTTTGATATGGTCGGTCTTTCTTCGTACGACCATTAAATATTCACTAGATATACAAAAGTGTGTACTGTGGCACTAGGGTAAATATAGTTTCACAGTCTTATCCCAATAAATAACAATCCCTCTAATTGCTTCTACAGGTATGGCTAGGCATACTAGATAATTTCACTGACATCAATTTATTCCAATCCCATGCAGAATCACTATCAACTTGGTTCTATAGAAATCAACTATCATTCATCTAGAACTCATATGTTCACATAGGGTTTAACTCGATGGATGCACAATAATCCTGAAACAGCTTCCTCATTATATAGTGAATTAACTTACAAACTTTTTGCTGGCCAAAGTTTAAACATCATTGGTGAATCATTATTCAACTTCCTAGTTTGCCTCTTTTCCTTGTCTGCTGCTGCTCCTTGCTCCTGAGGCTCCTCTAAAAATGCCTCTCTTTTGCTATCTCTCTTTGTCTCCGTTTCCTCTGATGTCTCTGCTGCCTTTTTGCCCCTTGAATGATGTTTCAGGTGCTCCTCCTTTGTCATCTCCTTTGCCATCAATGACAAGAATTACAAGAGTCTCCCCCTTTGGAATTGATGGCAACACATCCACCAATAATCCAATTATTCCTCTGCCTATCTACTTTCCCCCCCCCTTTGACATCAATGGCAAAGGGTTGCACATTTCCTAGTTTGCTTTCTACATTTCCTCTCTTTGAGATATTTTGACTTTGTACCCTGCTGCTCCAAACTTTGGATTAAATCTAAAATTCTGATCCTTTAGCCTTTTCATTGACTCCTGTATGTTGGATGTATTCTTTCCATAAGCCTTTGATCCCGAGGACCTGTTTCATGGTTTCCTTGTTGGCTGATCTCCCCCTAGAATGATATTTTCGTTTCTTTTCTCCCCCCTGAAACTGTTCTTTCTCTTTATATCAGAGAGTAGCATCTACAGATACTACCCCTAGTCTATCTCTCAAATATTCAAATGGTTCTCTAGCAAGAGGTTTGGTAAATATATCTGTTGATTGTTCTTTTTTTGGCACATACTCGAGCTTTACTATCTTCTAAGCCACTTGTTCTCGGAGAAAGTTATACTTGATTGGGATATGCTTAGTTTTTTAGTGAAGCACAGGATTTTTAGATATACTTATAGCACTTGTATTATCACATTTGATTGAGATAGGTTCATCAATGCTTACCTTCATGTCTTGGAGAGTTTTCTTCATCCATATGACTTGTGTAAAACATGTTGTTGCTGCTATATATTCTACTTCTGTTGTAGATAGAGAGATAGATGTTTGTTTCTTGCTTAACCATGCCACCAGACTTTATCCTAGATAGAATGCACCTCCACTTGTGCTTTTCCTGTCATCTACACAGCTGGCCCAATCTGCATCTGTGTATGCTGTCAAAGTGAAGTTTTTACTTTTAGGATACCAAAGTCCATATTTTGTTGTTCCTTGTAGATATCTGAATATTCTTTTTACTGCTAAAAGATGGTTTTGTTTAGGTGCTGTTTGATATCTGGCCACTAGTCCTACTGCTAGCATGATGTCCGGTCTTGATGCAATCAGATACAACAGACTTCCTATCATGGATCTGTAGAGTTTTTGATCTATATCAGCAGACACATCATCAGCACACAGCTTGCATCCCATGATCATGGGAGTTGACACAGGTTTGCAGTCCTCCATTTTGAACTTTTTCAACATTTCTTTTAAGTATTTTTCCTGTGAGATGAACGTACATGTGTTCTTTTGCTGAATTTGAAGTCCTAAGTAGAAACTGAGCTCTCCAATCATAAACATCTCAAAATCTGTTTTAATCTCATCAGCAAACCCTTTTGCTAGTTTTTCTCTATTGCTTCCAAACATAATGTCATCAACATATACTACAACAATTAGGAGTTCATTTTCATGGGCTTTTATGTATAGATTGTTGTCTACTCCACCTCTCTTAAAGCCTTGTTTTTGCAAATATTTATCTAGTCTTGAGTACCAAGCACGAGGAGCCTGTTTCAGTCCATATAGAGCCTTTTTCAGTCTGTACACATAGTCTTCTTTGTCTGTTAAGGAGAAACCTTCTGGTTGTTCCATGTAGACTTCTTCTTCTAAGTCTCCATTCAGAAATGCAGATTTTACATCCATTTGATATACTTTGAAGTTTTGATAGCATGCAAAGGCCAGAAACATTCTGATGGCTTCCATTCTGGCTACAAGAGAAAATGTTTCATCATAATCAAGTCCTTCAATTTGTGAATATCCTTTGCAAACTAGTCTAGCTTTATTCCTGATTACCTGTCCTTGCTCATTCATTTTATTCTTGAATACCCATTTTGAGCCAATGATATTTTTCTCAATTGGTCTAGGAACCAGTTCCCAGGTATTTTTCTTCTCAATTTGGTCCAATTCTTCATTCATTGCCTTCACTCAATACTTGTCCTTGCTGGCTTCTTCAAATCTCTTTAGCTCTGTCTGTGAGAACATGGCTATGTATACCTCTTCAGTTTGTTCTGTTAGCTGCCTTCTTGTTTGGACCCCTACCTTCTTGTCTCTTATGATCTGATCTTCAGGATGGTTCTTCTGAGTATATCTTGAGGAAGCTTTAGAACTCAGATCTATATCTTCTGTTGTCTTGCTTGTATCCTCATCATCTTGGTTTTCTTCTTCATGGTTGTCTGATGGACTGCAGCAGTCTGTATCTCTTGTATTGTTTGGAAGTTCTTCATCAAATCTCACATCAATACTTTCTACTATTTTTTGAAGAGTCTTGTTGTAGCACCTGTACCCTTTACTTTTGGATGCATATCCTAGAAATATTCCTTCATCTGCTCTTGCATCAAATTTTCCAAGATTTTCATCATTATTCTTTATGTAACACTTGCTTCCAAAGATTCTGAAATGTTTGATTGAAGTTGGCTTTCCATGCCACAGTTCATAGGGAGTCTTTTCACTGCTTGGCCTTAAGTGAGCTTTATTAAGGATATGTACTATTGTGTGCACTGCTTCTACCCAGAAGGTTTGAGCAATATTATTCTCTTGCATCATGGCTCTGGAAATTTGTTGAACAAACCTGTTTTGTCTCTCTGCTACTCCATTTTGCTGAGGTGTTCCTGCAATAGTAAATTGTTGCTTTATCCCATGTTCATTGCATAGGTCAACAAAGTCATAATCTATAAATTAACATCCTCTATCTAATATGATGCATTTCAGCTTGCATCATGTTTGATTTTCTGCTAATGCTTTGAAGATCTTAAATTTTTCCAGAGCTTCTGATTTATTATTGAGAAATGAAACCCATGTCATTCTGGAGAAATCATCTATTATCGACATGAAGTAGGATTCTCCACTTGGAGTTTTGGTTCTTGCAGGTCCACACAAATCCATGTGCACAAGATGTAGAGGTCTTATTGTTGATAACTCATCTTTGGCCTTGAAGGATGTACGAGTCTGTTTGCCTAATTGACATGCTTTGCATATGGTATTAGAAGGCCTCTTTATTTCTACCAGGTCTCTGACATCTTTCTTCTTGCTTAGTCTGATGATGTGATCAAAGCTGAGATGTCCCAACCTTTTATGCCATAACCATGACTCTTCTAGTTTTCTAAGATGACATGCTTCATCTTCCTCTTTCACAATGTAAACATTACTCTCTGTTCGAACTCCTTTGAGTAGAGTCTTACCTGTGGTGCTTGCTCCGACTTCACAATCTTGTGCTCTAAAAAGAACTTCAAAGCCTTTGTCACACATCTGACTGATACTTAGTAAATTTTCTTTCAGCCCATCTACAAATAGTACATCTTGGGCCTTTCCTCTACCATTTTCTATGCTGACTGAGCCTTTTCCCTTGATCTTTCCTGATTTATCATTGCCAAAAGTAACATTGCCAGATTTCTTTTCATCAAGAGTTATAAACTTGATTTTGTCTCCTGTCATGTGTTTAGAGTAGCCACTGTCCAAATACCATTGGCTTTTCAGATCTTGAGCAGTTAGAGCCAGGTCACACTTATTCACCTTCTTTATCCACTGGAGGCACCCTTTTGTTTGGTATCTTTTGTGAGGTGATGAGCTACATCTTCTTAGAGGATATTTGGAAGGTATATGTCCAACTTGATTACATACACAACATTTGATCATAATTTTTGTATAATTATGAGTATGAATAGAATTTATTTGATTCATACACCTTCTTGAGGTGTTAAACATCAATCTTTGTCCATACTTTCTACACTCAATGATTTTATGGCCAAATTCCTTACAATAAAAATAGTAACCATAGAAACTATTTGCATACCTGATGTAAGGTTGTCTCTTCCATTTGTTTTCTTGGGGCAGTCTCTTCAATGTTTGCATCTTTTGCTGGTTTGAATTACTCCTCCTTGAATGAAAATATGTAGCAATGTGTCCCAGCTTGTGGCAGACATAGCAGGTGGCATTCTTCATTGGAGGGAAGAATCTCCTTTGATGGTGTCCAAATGTTACATACTCAACGGTCTTAGTATTTATTATATTCTTTGCTACTAGTGGTTTCTTCTGATCTCTATCTTCCTTATTACAGGTTTCTTCTTTTGTAGGAATTGTTTGAGCTGCTTCATCATTCTTCTTTTCTTTTACAAAAATAATCTCTCTATCAACCTTTTCTTTGCCTTTACTTGATTCTCCTTCATAGCCTATTCCAGTTTTTATCATAGGGGATCTTTGAGCAACCAGAATTTCATCCAACTTAATAGAGCTTGTTGTTTGAGAAGAGTTTATAACCGCTTTCCTTTGAGCATTTTCTAGTTTCTTCTTGAGACATACTACTTCTTCTTCCAGCTTCTCTTGTTCTCGGGTTTTATCCTTGATTTGCTGAAGTAACATGTCTTCTATCTTCTTGGCTTCTTCAAGCTCTACCTTCAGCTGCATGAGAACTTCTGAGTTTTTTTCTTCTCTTACATACTTGAGAAGAATGTCCTTTTGTTTTCTGCACTTCAATTTGAGTCTGTCAATCTCCTCCAGAGCACTTCTTAGCTCCCCCTCAAGGTCGATTTCCTCTTCTTCTTCTTCATCTTCTCGCAGGAGTCCTTCAAGATCTTCTATGGCCATCAATAATAATTCAGAGGTTCCTTCCTCACTTGAGGGTTCATATGAATCTTCAGATGTACTGCTGTCTTGTTGAGCATAGAAAATTTTTCTGTTGAACTTCTTTCCTTTCTGCTAGTTCTTTGATTTATTTTTCTCTGACTCTAGAGCCTGATTCCTTACTTTCTTGTGAGGAAACTTAGCAGCATAGTGTCCAACTCTTCCACAGTTAAAGAATTTGAAAGGAATTTTACCTTTGTATTTACCTGAGTCTCTATCCAATTTCTTGACAAATTTTGCCTCTTCTTCATCCGAGCAAGAGCATATGTCTCCCTCTTCTTCTTTCTTCTTTTCTGTTTTAAAGGATGCCTCCCTCATACTGGGCTTCTTCTATGGGAGCCTCATCTCATATGCTGTTAGATTTCCAAGTAGCTGGTTCATGTTCAAGGTCTCCCAATCAGCTGTTTATTCTATTGCAGACACCTTGGGATTAAACCTGGATGGAAGAGATCTTAGAATATTTTGCACAATTGTACTTTCTGGCATGGTTTCTCCAAGAGCTTTCATATTGTTAACAACTTCTGAAACTTTTAGGAAGAATCTGGCAATGTCTTCATCATCATTCATTTTTAAGTTCTCAAACTAGGCTCTATAGACTTGAAGTTTGGCAGTCTTTACTTTCTTGTCCCCCTCATGGATGTTCTCCAGAGTATCCCACATTTCTTTGGTAGTGTCTTTGTGCATTAATTTAATAAAATCTGCTTCACACAATCCATTCAAGATGGCATTCATGGCTTTTGCATTAGCCACAAAATATTGTTTTGTTTCTTTCTCTGTGTCAGTTGTCTTTGGGGCATATCCTAATTCCACAGCAGCCCATACTTCTATTCCTAGAGACACGATGTATGTCCTCATTCTTATTTTCCAGAAAGCATAATTTTCACCAGTGAAAAAAGGGGCTTTATTGGTTGAGCATCCTTCTTTACTAGCCATCTTGGGAACCTAGGATCTCCTTTTAGTTGTTAGACTTGTACAAAGAACCTGACTCTAATACCAATTGTTGAACCCTTAGTTAAACTGAGAGGGGGGGGGGGTGAAACAGTTTAACACTTAATGAAATTTTAAAACTTTTCATTAAAACTTATTTACGCCTTCATTTCATGTCCAACTTAATATGTGAGTAATCTTAGAATTTGAGCAGCAAGTGTTAATATAAAATAACAGTAGAATTAATATGAGAGCAGCAGGTATTAAGCAGAAGATATAAATCAGATCAACACATAAACATCATGCACAGAGACACCAGATATAAGTGGAAACCCATAAAGGGATAAAACCACATATTATTATTGTTGTGATGCAAAGGCAAGCTCCAACTCCCTCTCACCATTTTTTTTCTGCAGGCACCAACCTACAGGAGGCTCCAATCCTCAATTCTGCAAGCTACAACTTGCAAGGAAGCACCAACTCCCTTCAATTTTCTGCAGGCACCAACCTACATGAGGCTCCAACCTTAGTCAGCTACAACTGATAGCTATCAAGCTGCAACTTGATAGGGAAGCTCCAACTTCTTTAATTTATCAAACTAAATGTTTGTTGATTTACCTCAGATATCAGCTCTATTCTGTAGCTTCTCTTTCTGCTTTTCTTTTCTTAATATTCTCTTCCTGTCTCTTCTATACTCTTCCTTCTTTATATTTTCTCTTTCTCTCTAACCTCCTTCTGCATATCTAGTTGATATTATTTATAGAGTTCCTCACATGACTGTTTGTATTTCACAAGGAATTTTGAGTGAACAGTCATGAATCTTTGGCTTCTATCTATTCATTCCTTTTATTTAAATCATTTTAGATTTATAACAATATGTACAAATTTTCATACCACAGTGGGTTTTTTTCTTTTCCTTAGGATACTTGCCAATGCATCACAAACAATAAAAAATTTAATTACAACATTTCCATTCAGATTTTCAGTTACACACTTCAATTTCACTCAGCTTCTTTTCTGGATTTTGGATTGATTGGATTTGTCTTTCTGCTGCTGTTTCTCTCCCTTTCGTTCTTGTAGGCTCTCTTCCTAATTGTAGTTGTATAAATGTGCTACATATAACTGTCTTTTAATATCACTGCTGGGCAATTTCAATACTTTCAATTTCTGCAGTGGCAACCTTTGCATGCTGAATCTTTGTCAATACACTTGTAAGGATTCGGGTCACAAGGAATAGCTCCTTTTTGTAGAAATCCAAATTTGGTAAATACAAAAACAAAAATTTTAATTATCAACTCATTGATAGCAGTAACTCTGCACAGTCCCGTTTTCCCCAGGTCTTCCACATTTCTTCCAGTAGATAATTCAATATTTTCCACAACTTTTTAATTCAATGTATTCCCCACAGTACAATTTAGCTACAGTACAAGTGCACCACCTTCCAACCTTAATCTCCCCACCTTATTTTAATAACCCAACAACCCTTAAATAAACATCTTTTACATATTCTGGACTTTTATTCTATCGTTGAACCTTATAACTAAGGTTCCAATGGTTAATAAATCCACATATGGATGCATCATACAATATTTGATATTTTACATACATAGACACACACACACACACACACACACACACACACACACACACATATATATATATATATATATATCAGGACATATATATGTTTCGGACCTTGGGAATTTTAAATATATATCTCGAGTTATAATTCAGTTGAACCGCTTATAACATTCCTTTGGCTTCGGGCCCACATATACGATTGGCGGGACTTCAATGGAATAAATATGCCCATACCTTTGGTTAAAATCCGTGCTACTTCCCAATATGATCACCGTCAGATCGCTTCCCTCTAGATCGACGGCTTGTGTCAATATCGTTCCGTGTCTTTGGTCGATGGTTAATGCGCGATGGCACGCATTCAACAACGGTTTTGGAACTTCGCCCGATGCCACGTGTCGAGCTTTCTATGGAATCGCTTGCGAATGGGGAAAACCGCTTGCTCCACAAAAGCGATGCGATGTAAACCGGAAACCGTCGTCACTGTTCACTCCAAACCACGCTCACTGTTCCTCTCGGTCACGGTTCCGCTCTCATGGTTCCGGTTCTACTCCGCAATACACCATTTTGACTTAGCTCTGCCCACTTGTATTTCTTCTGCGCCTCTGTTATACAACCTCCATCTTCGATGGAAAGCCTCCCTCTATATTGTCTCCTTCAATTTTCAACGTACCTTCATAATCCCTCACGAGGATTCATACCAATTCTGATATGGTTGGTCTTTCCTCGCACGACCATTAAATATTCACTATATATACAAAAGCGTGTACTGTGGCGCCAAGGTAAATATAGTTTCACAGTCTTATCCCAATAAATAACAATCCCTCTAATTTCTTCTACAGGTATGGCTAGGCATACTAGATAATTTCACTGACATCAATTTATTCCAATCCCATGCAGAATCACTATCAACTTGGTTGTACGAAAATCAACTATCATTCATCCAGAACTCATATGTTCACACAGGGTTTAACTCAATAGATTCACAATAATCCCGAAACAGCTTCCTCATTATACAGTGAATTAACTTACAAAATTTTTGCTGGCCAGAGTTTAAACATCACTGGTGAATCATTATTCAACTTCCTAGTCTACCTCTTTTCCTTGTCTGCTGCTGCTCCTTGCTCCTGAGGCTCCTCTAAAACTGCCTCTCTTTTTCTATCTCTCTTTGTCTCTGTTTCCTCTGATGTCTTTTCTACCTTTCTGCCCCTTGAATGATGTTTCAGGTGCTCCTCCTTTGTCATCTCCTTTGCCATCAATGACAACAATTCCAACATAACCTTGCTATACATTTTCACTAATGACGGGGTTCCTCATAGTTGAAAATGATTTTCACTTGTGATAATTGGTTAATTTATTTCTCCCATGATTGATTATAACTCCTATTGGTGATAAGTTATACCATGTGGTGATATGAATATTATTGACAAATGCTTCCCATGTTCTAATTATAAGGTTGGAATTTTTCCAATCTCTACGTCCATACAATGATTTTATTTCCCAATACAACACATCACTCTATCAACTATAATATCTCCACACATCACTCTATTAATTGACACAAACTTTAACTCTCTCGGTGCTCACCATCATTCAATGGCACCCTAGGAGATTGTGCTACCCAACATGTGATCACACATAATGTTACATTCTGAGCTAACATCACATGATATAAGGTACTTGAGCATGGTAAATTCCCACCTCAAAAGAAAATTATATAATCACTAGTAATGATACTAACACTTTGTTACAAAAATTCCCTCTTCACTCTCTCTCTCTCCCCCATGATATAATGCAATCATACATGAAAAAGGATGATCTCTCTCTATCTCTCTCCCTCTCTCATGATACAATGCAATAATACATGAAAAAGGACAATAAATGTTAGTTATAAATTTACCTCCTCACCTCATACACTAAAGAGGCATTTTTTATAGTGCAAAATTAATCACAAAGTGACTATATTACTACCATAATAACCATACTTTCAAAAAGAAGTAGTCATACAATGGAAATGAAGCAGTCATACAAGGAATAAAAAGGATTAAACTCTAAACATTATCAAAATTATAAACTATTAAAATCCAAAAATTGAAACTCAATGTGAATGATAATTCTAATCCCAAAATGATTGCATTGATGACATAGAAAAATCCTTGATATCAACATCAAGTCCTGATATAAAATCATAGTTGGAAAAGCAAGCATGAATTTAGGTCATTATCTATCATCATTGGGATTCTTGTCATAGAGGATCAACCTAGGGTAAGATTATGTCATTTAGGGAGTTTCTTGAGGAGAATTTATGGTACATTGAACATATACATATATAGGAAATGAGAAATAGTTACTATCTTGGTTTTTGAAGAAAACCTACGATGCCCACCTTTTAACAGATAACTTGATTTAAGAGCATCATTATGTTGTGCCTTGATAGAGGGAGTCACTACTACTACTTCTCCACCTTTTTCGGAGGATGTACAACCATTAATATCACTACAACCTAGAGATACATAGAAGAGAAGAGGCTTTGATGGATGAAATTTGTGAAGAGGAGGTTGGAGGGACCATATTGCTCACTACCATTGGTTTTCCATTGTTTCCTTCTTTGTTTAATAGAATCCAATCCTTGATCCCCCATCATTATTAAGTTTTTTGCGGTTCCATTTGCTTCATTTATATGATTCTATGTAGACTAATGCATTATGAATATTGTACAATGTGGCACCACAAATGAAACATTGCTTGGTAAATGGCATTAGGGGAGGTTTTTAGTTTTACAATACTATGAAAAATTATTACAAAATTCTTTCATTAATGAAAATGAAGGTTTTTGCTATATTTTAGTAAATTTTTACTATAATTAAAAATTATAGGTGGTTTGTGGCTTCAGAATAGGTTTTTTCACTGGTGTGCTTTCTTTAGTAAGACATACTAGTACACAACTATTTTAACATTTAGTGGTATGTATAATATATATATATATATATATATATATATATATATATATAAGTAATGGTAAAAGTAATAGTAACAACAATAAGAACATTATCATTAACAAAAATGGTGTTCATGTTCCACTTCTTATCATTATTAGCACCAATCCATTTACACACGTAATTCATAATACACTATAATCCCATGCATAGTAATGTAAAGCACATTAGTGCATAACAATGGCCATGGTATATCATTCTATAAAACTTTTGCATATTGATGCATAACAATGATTCAAACATTTCAATGCATAAACATGTATAAAATGAACGATGGCAAATGAATGAATACAAAGTACATATTTGTTTTATTGTCGAATTTCTTCACATGTTATTTAATTTTTTTGGTTGATATCCAAATGTAACTTTTTTTTAAATAAAAATGCCATAAGCGTCAGAAAATCAAATATTTTTTATAATAAAATTGTTTTTTATAGTTTATTTAATGTGTTTAAAATATTAGTGCATTAATGTATAGTATCATTAAAACATATATACATATTGATTAAAATTATGTTAATAATGTAAATCATCAATATATATCAATAAAAAATGTAACATTTAACAACAACGTATATTATGATAGGACAAAGAACCCATTTTAATACTAATAAGAAAGGAATCGTTGTCAAAGAAAATGAGACAATGTAGAAGGTGTGTGATAAACAAGATATCAATCAATATTTTCTTTAATTATTTGTAATGCATCATCATACCAATTGTGACAATATGCCCATATAAAATAAAATGACTAATATTTATAGACAAACATTTCAAAATATAAAACTTGTAACATTTAGTTATACTAGTCACCATATATCACTCAAAAGGTCTACATGTTACAATATGAAAATTATAAAATATGTTTTATAAAGTAATTAAGGAATTTCAACCTAAAATTTAAGCTCCTAAAATGTTTTCTAGATGATTTGTGAATTATATATAGTAATATGTGTTGGTATATAGTAACATGCATTATTGCATCCATGATGAGAAAATACACAAAACCCTTGTATTTATACACTTAAGTTTTCATACAAGTGTTACACCAAAAAACTTGAAAATAATTTTTTTAACTAATAGAAACAAGTTCAATAATAATCCAAGGCAATCCGTGTTGAAATCCATTAAAATATTATTTTCATCAAAATAATCATTTAAAAAAACAAATATCTTAATCTATAAATACCCAAAGCACCCAAAAAAATATATTATTGGGAAAGGGTAAACCCTATTGTTAGGTTTTACAACATAAAAAAAAACTAAAGGGAAGCTATAACAAAGTTAGGGGTCGTAGAGTTGAACACGAGTCTTAATTATTTTGTTGAAATGGACTAAATTATTATGAATAACAATAACTAAAAAAAATTAAGATCAAGGAAAATTTGTAGTCATGAAAAAAATAAACTTCCATACATGAAATTTGTCGTCTTTTGCATATTTGTATGCAACTCATAGTGCCATTTTATAATTTTTTCTCTTTAAAAAATGTGCACGACAATCTCTTAACATACGTTTCAGACCCCTTTTGCTCAAATATTCTATCTAAATTTTTAGGCAATAATGGAATGGGTTTTGTTTAACTCACTTTTGCAAAATGAAAATCTTACTTTTTCATTTGGTTTTTCGAGAAATGAACTATCTATTTTTTTTAATAAATATTTTGGCATTGCAATGAATTTGTTAATTATAAATGCTCCAGTACACTATATTATCATAAATATATTAGAGTAACAAATTTTAATAAAATATATGAGGTCTTGGATAGATAATGATTGGGTATGTTGTTAAGGCACTTCTAGATGTTAAGTTAGAGGTCCAATTCCCTACTCTATTTAAGTGTTATTCTTGGACATGACCATGATGTAGCCTCACCAATGTTGAACTTACAAAAAAAATAAACAAAAATGAAAGTGTGGATTTCCATAGAGTAGTTTTTGGAGGTTTTAACATATTTTTTCCAATGTGCAATAAAATCAAGCATATTAGTGCATCTTGTGAAGCACCTAATCCTAGAGTTTATTTAGATAATTAGTTAATTAGTTTTTCTATATAATTGAAGAATATATTAGTTCTAGAATAATAAAGTGAATTCTAGAAGTGTTATATTTCCTAGGTGATAAATAAGCCTTCTCACAACCTTGTCATAGTGATTATCCTTTAGTAGTTGTTGATCAAGGAAACATGGCATCTTGAGATCAAGCTAGAGAAGTTAAATATGTGATATGTCTCTCACCCCTTATGTAAATTTTATTTTTCGATTAATAAAATTATGTGTTTGAGGACACTTCTGCTAATTTTATCATGTTATCAAAGCAAGGTCATAATTTCCTATAATGAAAATATTGTGATAATAAGGTTATGATCGATTAATAAGAAAGGAGACTGCAATGTCTTGTCAAAATTTCTCATATACAAATAATTTTTCATTAAAGAAAGATATTATGATAAGATTAATTATGCTACTTACAGCAACAAAAGCATATTTACAACATAGGGTGCAAGGAGGCAAAGATAAGATTATAGATCTCTCTATAATAAAGCTATAATCTATTTTTTTAAGGGAGAATTATGGATTATAATATATCATTTTATCTTATTAAATATACATATATTCTTACTCAACTTGGTTGTGGGAATTCAAATATTAGATTTTTAATGTGAAAAAAAAAAAAAAAACAACAACAACTCCATTTTACAGTGTGAGAGTAGAGATTAACAGTGTGAGAATAGAGATTATGGGTCGAGGCCCTTGCCTCCAATTCCTTGTCTCTTATGGAATTTATGGTAAATTGCCCAATATAAAGTTTTTCTTAACATGATCCCAATTTCTGTTGATTAAATGTGCTGGCCTACATTTTTTAAGCGAATTCCATACGCACTGCAGATTCATGGTTTTTGTCTGGTAGTTTGATTGAGATGCAACGTTTGCGGGAGGAAATGGGCAGTTCATGCCTACCTTCTGTGGCCTGGATAGTAATCCCCGAGGAGTTCAAAAAGTTGAAGCAGATTGAGTTCTGGTCCTTTACTAAAGTTGTATCAAAGTTATCTTTATGGATCCGCCAAAAGCAACCTAGAATTAATTCTACTCACAACCCAGATTGAGATCTGATGACGTGGAAATAAAACACAATCAGAATCATAGATTATCTCGGCTAATTAACCAATGATTTTCTCCACAAAATCGTTACCACACCCACGTGTCTCACTGCATGCAGCTAGAAAAATGAAATGAGATCAACAGTTGCATGAAAGTAGTAGTTCACTCAACCATTTTGTTCCTTAATTTAGTGCAGCTTCGTGTGCTTTTCTATTCAAACTCCACTCACAACGAATTTTCCCAGATTTATTCAAAAACCATGGTGACAGAGGCTGCATGGAGTCCATGTTTCCAGAACGGAACTCGAGAGACTCGTTTTTCATAAAGATAGAAGTCATTGCCTCTTGGAAGAGAGGATCTTGAGTGGAGAGGCAACGAATGTTAAGTATGTCCAATAGTGTTGGTGTCATGGAAGATATGACAGTGCTTAAAAAATGTGCGCTATGTAAAAATGATTCTTGTGCTAATTATGAATCACATGAAGGAGAAGAGGATCCACCATTAAAGAGATAGGAGTTTCCATTGTTGTAATTGTGAATTGGGCTATGCTATGAAAAGAACTGTGGCCACCCTACAACAAAATAATTATATTGTAAAATCGATATGTGCCGAACACCAATTTCCTTATAATGTGGTCATGTACTGAGTGGTAACAAAGCTTCAAGAAATTAGTGGATAGGAAGCAACATACTAGGGAAACAACAAAAGATTAGAGAGTATATGACATCAAAGTTGTTGAAAAGATTAGTAAGTTGTGGTAGTGAAAATATTGTAATTTATCATTGATCAATAACTTCAAGCTCCAAGAAAGTGTATAACTCCAAACTCCAAGAAAGCTTAAAGTGAAAATTTTGTAAAAAGGTTGTCATATTCATATTTTTCTCTTCAAGAAATCTCTCTAAATGTGAGAGAGTTAGTTATATTAAAAGAATACTTGTAATCATTTTTTTTTTTTTTTTTGTAGTGTTGAAGTGTCTTAGATTTACTTAAAATTGAATAAGAGGATCTTAGGAATACTTTGAGTTGTGTTATGGTGAATTTTCTTTGGGGGATTATCGTATTTTGTGTCTAGTTTTGACACTATATTGCATTTTTTCCACTCAAAATTACACTTGATAAATTAAAGCACATAAAAGCATGTGATTAAGCACCCGCAATCAAGTAGCTAAAAAGAACATTCAAAGAAGGAAAATCAGGCACAAACAAGAAAAACACATGCAATTGACCAACTGCAACACATAATCAAGTGTTTATGTGGCATAGACTACATCAACAATCAATGACAAATCAAAATCAATTGTTTATAATGTACTTGCATAGTTTTTGTAAGTGTTAGTTAAAGCAAATTGAATTGCAACTTCCAAATAGTATTATTTTGTAACTTCACTTATACTGGGTGCATTTTTGGTTGAACCAAACACCTATTCGAATCATTAAAACTTCAAAATATTTATAAAAATCACTAGTTTGGGTGCATTTTCAGTGCTATACGGCACACCCATCATGTTGAAGCAAAAATCAAGCGAGCATGAAATACAAGTGAGTTCAAGAGTTCAAGCGAGTGAGTTCAAATGGTGTGAAGTATGGAATTTTTGGACTTATTGAATACTTTTATAATCACAACTCACGACATCACAATTATTATGCAAAAAAATACTCTCCAATCAGTGGTAAATTGTCTATAGGTAAAGCAAGCTCAACTTTATCTTCTTCGAAATCAAATAATGTTTCTTCAAGATGAAATTCAACAAAAGAATCTTCAACATTCAGAACAAGTAGTGGTTCATATAAACCCTATTTTTTTTTGGACAATGATGAAGATAATAATGAGGATAATGATGTCAATGATGATTCAGTTCAACAAATGACTCGAGTCACAGAACATACAACTTCAAGTGCAGAATATGATGAAGTTGTACACGATGAAGCTCCACTTCCTCTTTCGAGGCCAATTATCATACTATGGGAAGAAATCTAGTACAACAAAAATTGACATGGGTTAGGTTATAAAAAAATGAAAACAACTTGCATATTCTGTATTATTCAAAACCAATAAAGTTTGTTAGTGGTGGTTATTTGGATAAATAAATATCAAGCAATAATAAGGAGAAAGATAAATTCCAACATTACAATCACATTGGTCACATGGAAGATCACTATTTTGATCTCCATCCTTGTCACCATCGTGGAAAAATTAATCATTCATCAAAGAGATGTTCCAAAAGAAAGAAACCAACAATATTGAAGATTATGAGTGTTCATCAACATTCAAACAATTATATACATCTTACTGAAGAATTCAATCTTGATTGAAGACATGGTGCAGTTGACAATGAAAAGAATATGTTACTCTCATGCGCCTGAAAGGGGGAGTAAAATGTTGAAACTCTCCTACATATTAATGGAGCTAGTTCAAAAATAAAATGCATATGGTTAATGGTCAAATAAAAAACACTTGTGGTCTCGCCATTCAACTAACAAAGGGGGGAATTGATGATGGTTTTCGGACTAAAAGTTTCAACAACAACACAATGAAATTTCTAGACGGGCAAGAAAATTTCAGGGAACTATGGTTCAAAATTTTGTAATTGAATCATACATTGGATATAAGATAAAGATGTTGATTGAGAGAATATTTGTGGAATTTTTGTTCACTTGGACGGTCATTCGACCTAACAAAGGATAGATGGATCCTTTTTCATTGCAGCTTGGCATTAGATTGAGTTATTAAGCATTTTCAAGGAGGTGTCAGACTTTTCATTCACTCACTTCTCTTAGTGTGTTATCTTCATATTGGATTTTTCAGCATCCATTTTTGGTGGTTTTTTAGGAAGTTCTTCATTGAGGCTCAGATCATGGATTTCAACACAGACTTGGAGATGGTGCTAGTTTATGTTGCATTTTTGGTATTATTGCTTGAACTTATGATTAAGGGGGGAATGTTAGCCTCTTACTCACATAAGAAATCATAATTCCTAAACTACCACCTTTATTTATTTCACATCTTGGGATATATTTTTTATCCTAAGTATGTTTCTAGAGTTTCTAGATCCCATTTTCTCTCATCCTACATTATCTCTTTTGTAATGTGTCAAGGTGAGAGAAATTGAGGTCATTTCGTAATTGTATTATATATTTTTATCATTGGAAGATGAATACATAGAATACATTATGAGAATAGAGATTATGGGTTGAGGCATTTTCCTCCAGTCTCTTGTCTCTCATGTTATCTTTTTGTTTTATATTTTATCAACATTTGGCACATTGATTTGTCACTGATATTGGAAACTTCCAAAACTATAATTTCTTGATTATGTAAATTCAAATTGGCACGGGACAATCATGATATTTAGACTTAGGTCTTTTGGAGATGCATGTTTTTTCTTATCACTTGAATGTGCAAGATGCATTTTTCTTGTGTATAAGTTGAAGGAAAATTTTGAAACTAAGTTTAATACCTGGAAGCAGATGATGGAATGGAAAAAGAGTGTGCTAGTGTAGAGTTTGAATATGGTCCTTTTTTCCATCATGAGGATTCAATCGTGAGAATGCCCAATTTTTTTTGTCATAAGGAGTTGACCAGGAGAGAGTCAAGATTTCATACCATGAGATGAAGTGTTTGAGCCAACCTATTGTGTGAATAATTTGAGCATTCATGCATGGTTTCTATTTTGGGGGATCAAAGTGTGTGAAGTTTGAATTGTGCAAGTACAAGCCCATGGGTACTTCTAAATATGTTGCTGCTACATTGGTAACTTTTTAATGTTCCCATGCTAGACAAGTGGATGACATTACGCACCTACACGTGTTTCATTTAGTTTATGTCAAGTAGTATTAGTTCTAAAGGACTATGAATGAGGAATAAATTCATCTAAGGATGCTCAAAGTAGGCCCTGGTAAGATCCAAAAAAACATTTTCTTTTGAAAATCCTTAAAATAGAAGTTACAAGGAGGAGTTAATAATTAAAGGGAAGATATAAGACTCTTGAAAAAAAAAAGAAAAGAAAAGAAAAACTAAATTACTCCATATAATTTTCTTATTTTTGGAGTGATAAGGGTTATACATTGATGCTATTTTTTTATGTATTTATATATTTATGATTGAAGATTGATATGAAGATTTTATAATTTACAGGATTCACAAACAAAGAATTTTTTTGAAAGGGTGTATGAAGTTTGCGCCACTTAATCTAGTTTTTGAAATTAAAAAGGATTTCATAGAATAAGGGGGGGTTTTATGAGAAATTATTATTCACTTCAAAAGGGAGTATCATTATTATTTTGTAATTGAAGCTTAAAAAACTACAAATATGGGATTTTCATTGTTACATAATAAGGGGGCCTGCATTGATGATAATTAGGTCACATTTTGAAATTTTGACCAAATTCACTTGAAAATTGTAATTGAAACATTGATAAGAGTCAAGTAAAATACTCTATCAGTGATTTTTATTGAGGCTATTTGAGGGTTAAGGCAAATACCCTATAGCACTCATTTCAGTGTGTGTGTGGTGTCTCTTATATTATTGTGTTAACTTCCTTAATTGTGGGAATTTAATACATAGTTAATCATGTCAAAGCTAACTAATTTATTTTTTGAGTCAAAAAATTGGAAGGACCTGAGAACTACATTACTTGGCGTCATTATATGAAAAATACATTAATTTTTAATGACTTGTGGAATTAAATTTTTAATGGACATAAAGATCCAACTAAGCCCGTTGGTGCAAGAGAACTAGAAAAATGGGAAGCACAAGATGAAAAGGAACTCTCATTATTGAGATGTTTTGTCACTAATGAGTTATATATTTGTATTTAAAATGTATTTGATATATGGAATGCATAGAGTATTTTTAAAAATATGTTTGATACTCAATCCAAAGAAAAAGAGGGTTGAGCTTTATAATAAATTTCTCAATAAAAAATCAGTTGAAGTGGGATATGTTATAAAATACATGTATCATTTGAAGAATATTCATCAAGAATGTTTGCAATCTAGTTTTAAAGATGTGCAAGAAAAAGTAATGACCATCATTTTAATGAAATTTTTGCCACCATCATATAATTGTTTTCTAAAATATTACAAATTATTGATAAATTGGAAAATAAAAATTTTGATTCCCTTAATGACTTCTTGGTTCAACATGAAAGGACCTTTGGTAAAAATAACTCGGGGGAATATCTTCTCTTTACCAACTCAAAGAAAGGATAAATCTTGAAAGGGAGACACCCATTTAATGAAAATGAAAGAGGAAGAGGTACTTATAATGAAAGTATAAAAGGAAGAATCTCATACAATTCAAGAGGAAGAAGTAACTATAAATAAAATACAAGATGGAGAGGTTGATCCAATGATAATTATAGAGGAAGACGAAGAAGTCAATATCATGGCCATGGTCATGGAAGAAGCCAAAAAAGACAAGGAAATCATCAAAATTAGCAAGACTACAGGTGATCTCAACAAGGTGAGGACAAAGTCAACCTAAATGCAAAAGATGTCTTGCATTGGTCATTTGGTAGAAAACTATAGGACACGAAATGGGATTATGCCAAAGAATAAACACAATTTAAAATAACACTCTAATTCTAATACTTCCACATCAACAAAGTATGCAGAAAATGAAGAAGATGATTATGTATTCACAACCACACAAGAAAATGAATGTTTATATTCAGTGACCACTAGAAAATTTCCAAGAAAGGAATTTGAAGATAATTTGATACTTGATACACGAGTTACTCAACATATGTGCTATAGAAAATAATACTTATAGAAATATGAAGATATGGAAATAAATCCAATCTATTTGGAAGATCATACAATTTACACACCTCAAGGAAAAGGATAAATATGATTTTCTCTTCCAAGAAATGGAAAAGTATTATTTTCAAATGTATGGTATGTTCCAACACTTAAGAAAAACTTGTTGTCCTTCGTATGCATTAGACAAGGAGGTCATGAAATCATAATGGAAGATGGGTGGATCATAATAAATCCAGCAAGATAAAACTTCAAAAAAATGATGAAGGGATATGAAGATAGAAAATTTTTAAGGCTACAAGGAACAATGATTCCTCATAAAAAAGAATTGGTAATATCAGAGGATTTGTCACCTAGCTCTCTAAGATTATGGAATTGTTGATTTGGCCACTTAAATTTGGATAGCCTTAGTAAAATTAAGGGAGATGAAATGTTTAGAGGACTTTCCCATTTAAAAAGGGAGGTTGCTAAGTGTAAATCTTATATCACTGGAAAACAAAAGAGGGGTCATTTTCCCACATGCACATTGAAAGAAAACATTTTCTTGCAACTAATCCATAGTGACATCTATTGTCCTATGGAATCTTCTCTTAGTGGATACAAATAATTTAATATTTTCATAGATGAGATTTGAAGGATGACTTGGGTTTATTTTCTTAAGGAGAAATAAGAGGAATTTGAAAAATCCACATAATTTCAACCCTTAGTTGAAAATTCCACCAAGGAAAAGATTTTTGAAGAATTCGCTTCAAATGAATTCAATGATCATTGTTGAAGAATTGGTATAAGCATAACATTTATTAATTCCTATACTCTCCATCAAAATGGAGTCACAAAAAGAATGAAACAAGCACTAATGTGAATGTCTATATCTATGATGCACTTAAAGGGGTTAATCATAAAATATTGGTTAGAATCAGTTCATGCAACAATTTATCTAAGGAATAAATTCCCCCACATCACCGTTAGATGGAATCACCACATATGAAGTGTGGTATGTTACTAAACCTTTAAACAATCATCTTCGAGTTTTTAGCTCTAGTTATGATGCCTTAGTTCCTAAGGGAAAAAGGACTAAGCTATAAAACTATAACATGAAAATCATACTTCTTGGTTATTAAGATGAAAATAAATGATACATGTTGTTATCTAATGGGAGTTTTATTATTAGTCAGGATGTTTTCTTAAAAAAAAAAAATCCAAACAATGTAAGAGCTTGATAATCACCTCAGTCACTTAGAAAAGCAAGCAGACAAATCACCTCCTCAAAGAAAAGAAAATTGGACAAAGAAAGACTTAGCCGCTAGTATGAATATTCATGAGATAGAACACTCTTTTTTAGATGAAGATTATTCTCCATGGGATTGGATTATTGTAGTAACTTCTCCATATGGAAAAAATATCATAACGAAATGGCTCACATAATTATTAAAATATGTTTATGAAGATGAAAAAAAACAAGACAAGAACAAGAAGTTCCACCCAATTGAATTTTCCATTAGTCATTCATGACTCTATTGAGTAAAAAAAATTGTAGAAGCACTGAAGCATAAGGAATGGAAACAAGAAATGGTGGATGAATATGACTTGTTAATTGTTGAGAAACCAAGATACTTGTTGGCTTTAAGGGTCTTGACCCAAGTTCGGTTTTAAGGTTTTCCAAAAAACCCTGATACTGTTGAGATTCAACAAGATGATGAGCTTAGTGAAAATGATGTTTTCCTTTAAGTAGGCAGGCGGGCTTTACCACGGTCTCTGGAACTCCTATTTATATACTATCTATTTTAAGACAGCAGAGAAATGATATATTTTAGAAGTTTGTAGGATGCTATTTTAATACAGATGGTGGGGGATAAGTTGGAAAAACAGATAGAGAACTATATTTTAGAATATTAGCGTCTACTATGTGATCACCAGTCTAAAAATATAAGTGCGGTGTGTGAGCTCTTGCCAATATCATCATCAGAGCGATAAACAACAACCTGTTCTCTTGGAGCACTTTATTTGAGTGAGCAGTTGCAGAAGAAGCTCTAGGTGAAGTTTTGAAGGAATTACACAATTCCTAGGGGTTTACTGCAGCTAATTCCTTTACATGGAAGCCTCGGTGTATTTGAAGTGGCAAGAAAGTTATGACGAGTTGAAGAGTATTTCATGGTGTTGTTATTCGGTTTAACTCGGTTTCAGTTTAACTCAGTTATTAGAGTTAAACTCAGTTGAGCTAGTTGTATCTAGTCTAACTGAATGATACACTAGTGAGAGTGGAGTGAATTAATTAGTTAATTAATTCAGAAATAATAACTCATCAAGCAACTGAACAATACAAAAATTAACTACAGTTCATGTCAATTCTAGTGGAGACCTAGTGGAGAGATAGGTGAAAGGGCAAGATGGACTATCTGTTGTGACTATAGTGATGCATTGATTGCACCACGCACACATTGGAGTTGCCAACAAGGATTGTGCTGTCAAGGAAGGGTAATTGAATTAATTCAGAGCTATTCTTCAACAGGGATTGCGCAATGGAGGCAAGCGATCAGGTGGCAAGAAATCAGTGCATGGATTTGCAAATTTCTTTTGATTAGTGTGTGACGATTGATTGTACTGAGAGATTGATGTACTAAGCTTTGTATGAGATTGCTACATGATCTCCATGATACATAATATATGATAGTTGGGGTTTTCAGCTTCAGGATTTCCTGTTAAAACAACTGTGTTATGTGAATTTGTTTTTATTTGATTCATGTGTTTGCAATTGATTTTAATTTCCGCAAAATATTAACAGTGGAAGGATTCTGTATTTAGCAAGAATATAAATATTGTTAGATAAGGAGAATCTAGATATATACATTCATATTGTATATAATTTCTACATGGTATCAGAGGAGTGTTAATTCTTGAAGATTGCAATTGTGAAGAATTGCTGAGTTTGTGCTGGTGGACAATTCGAATTTGCTTCATAAAATTCTTGGTGCGACAGTTGAGTATACATTGAAATATATTTCAATGGGTTGTCATTGGAGTATGCCCTTGATGGGAGCTCGAATTAAATATCCTGGAAGGATAGGATGGAGGCGATGATGGAAGATAATGAACTGAAGGAGTTCATCGATAGCGATGTTCCTAAGCTGGGATCTAGCGATGCTGCATTAATTGACGCATGGAAAAGGAAGATAGCAAAGACAAGAATAATTCTATTGGAAGGTGTGAAGGACCATATTGTGTCTAGCCTTCATGGGAAAGCCACTCCATTTGCAATGTGGAAGGCTTTGAAAAATGTTTTCCAAAGCAGCAATGACCAGAGGAAGTTGGCGCTGAAAGATAAGCTCAGAAAAATAAAAATGGAGAAGGGCGACAATATTCCAAAATATATCACGAAGTTTGTCCACTGTAAATATGAACTGGGAAGTGTGGGGATTACTGTGATAATGAAGACTTGGTGAGCTTGGCTCTCCTTGGGATTCTGAAGAGTTGGAATAGCTACGAAGACTTTGTCAATGGACGGGAGAAACTGCCGAGATGGGAGCAACTTTGGTTGGATTTTGTGTAGGAGGAGATAAGGTGAAGTACCAGGGATGGCTCTTCATTGAAGAATGAAGATGAAGAAAATTGCGCTTTGGCTACCAAAGCAAGGAAAGGGAAGGGGAAGAAATTTTTTTCAAAATCAGAAACAAAAGGTAAGAAGTAGGATTTGTCCAAGGTGAAGTGTTTTCACTGTCACAAACATGGGCATTTTGCCACTAACTGCCCACAGAAGAAGAAAAACAAGAAGGTTGTTGGAGCTACAGCTGGAGAGGCCTTAACCTCAAAATTTGAACTTGATTTCTCTTTGATCACATGCTTGGTTTCAAGCTATATGGGATCGGTGTGGTATCTTGATAGTGGTGCGTCTTTCCATATGATGGGAGACAAGGAGTTGTTTAGTGACTTGGAGGAGAAGGACCTTCAAATGCATATAGAGATGGGAAACGATGGTCGATATAGTGTGATCGGAGTTGGGACCATTACCTTTGAGAGGGATTCAGGTAATCAATTTCTGTTGAAATATGTTATGCATGTTCTAGGTCTGAAGAAGAAGTTAGTCTCGGTCACAATGTTGGAAGACAAAGGTTATGATGTTGTTTTTAGCAATGGAAAAGCTTTCCCGCGACATAAAAAAACGGGTCAAACCAAGAGGATAGGGATTCAAGTTAAGAATCTCTACAAGCTGGAGGTAGATGGTTGCGCTGCAATGATGAGAAAAGCAGAAGAAGTGGTGAGCTGGGATGAGGGCGAATTATGGCACAGGAGATTGGGCCATCTTCACCATGGCGCTTTGAATATTTTACAGCATATTTCTACTAGAATTCCCATGGGTACTCTTGCGCATTCAGATCAGTGCAAGGGATGTACTATGGGTAAGTTTGTGAAGACCACCTTTCATGAGAAGGAGAACCGTGCTTCGGTGATCTTGGAGAGAATTCGCACAGATGTGTCTGGACATTTCTTGGTTGCTTCAACAAAAAAACACAGGTATTATGTTATATTTGTTGATGACTATTCTCGTAGATGTTGGATCTTCTTCATGCAGAAGAAGAGCGAAACATTCTCAAATTTCTGTGAGTTCAAAGCATTGGTGGAGAAGGAGTCAGGGAAGCAAGTGAAAGCTCTACGGAGCGATAAGGGTGGTGAATACATCTCGGCCGAATTCAAATAATTTTGTAGCAAATAAGGAATTTGAAGAGAACTCATAGAGCCTCATAACCCACAGAAGAATGGGGTCGCTGAGAGGAAGAACATAATTATCATGGGTGCTGCACAAGCGATGTTGCATGACCAGGGCCTACCGATGAACTTGTGGGAGGAAGCATGCAACACTACGGTTTATGTGCAAAACCGTTGTCCTCATAGAGTACTTGGCATGAGTACACCTGAAGAAGCTTTTACTGGTAAGAAGCTTGATATTTCTCATTTGAAGATTTTTGGCTCATATGTTTACATTCATGTGACAAAGGATGCCAGGAATAAGTTGGAGCCGACTACAGAAGTTGGGATATTTTTGGGGTACACAGAAACACCCCATAATTATTGTGTGTATTTTCTAGATAGTCAGATGACTGTGGTGCAATGGGATATAAAATTAAATGAGGTGAAAGCCATAAAGTTGTCACTTGAGAGGGAGCTACACTTGCATGCAGAGGAGGAACTTCTTATTCCCAAAGATGAGCCTCTAGATGTGGATCAACCACAGGAGGAGATTCATGGAGTGGAGGAGTCCACTCATGCAGAACCAAACATCAGAAAGGAAGAAAGCATACCACAGAAGCTGAGAGACTAAAGCTTGATGCGGCACATAATGTAGGAGTCCCTACATCACAGTGCAGACAAAGACAGTCACCTGACCATTTTACTCGATACATGGCTCTTATGAGCAAGTGTGTCGTGACAGAGCCATCTTCTTTTGAAGAAGCAGTACAGGAGCCCACATGGGTAGATGCCATTGTGGAGTATGACTCCATTGTTAGAAACAGTGCTTGGGAGATTGTTCTAAGGCCAGTGGGTAAATCAGTTGTAGGATCAAGATGGATCTACAAGGTAAAGCAAGCTGCTAATGGGAGCGTCGAGAAGTATAAGGCAAGATGTTTTGCCCGAGGCTTCTCACAGATCAAGGGGATTTATTATGAAGAAAACTTTGCACCCATCACATGATATTCTTCCATAAGGACCATCCTTGATCTCTCAGCACAGATGGGTTGGCACATTCATCATATGGATGTGAAGACTGCGTTCCTTAAAGGGATCATTGAGGAAGAGGTGTATATTAAGCAGCCTGAAGGATTTGAGATCTTCAGCAGCGAGTCGCATGTTTGCAGGCTCAAAAGAGGGTTGTATGGGCTGAAGCAAGCACCTCATGATGATTGATTGTACTGAGAGCTTGATGTACTAAGCTTTGTATGAGATTGTTACATGATCTCCATGATACACAATATATGATAGTTGGGGTTTTTAGCTTCAGGCTTTCCCGTTAAAACAACTGTGTTATGTGCGATTGTTTTTATTTGATTCATGTGCTTGCAATTGATTTTAATTTCCACAAAAGATTAATAGTGGAAGGATTCTGTATTTAGAAAGAAGATAAATATTGTTAGATCAGGAGAATCTGGATATATACATGCATCTTGTATATAATTTCTACAGATACTATTGGCCATTTCGGCAATGGCCTCCTTACGCAGGTCAAGGTGTCACTCGAAGTAGTATGGGAGGGTGTTGGAACAAGGTTTTTGCACCCTGAGAGAGGGAAAGTTAATAAAAGTGGGTCCCTTAAGATCCAACAGATCTGCGTTGGCGAAGCCCTAACCCCAAAACCCTTAACAATATATTGGTCAGAATAACTCAAGAGAATCTCATAAATCAGATGTAAATTCAGTAATCAGATGAAACAAGAAAAATTATAGCCAGATCTATGCATTCATTCCCTTCTATAACATCGCATCCACGTGTACATCCATAAACCATCAATCTTCAGAAAACATACATTATCTCATAAATAACATATATCGTAGCCTATAATCGTAACACATAAATACCCAGATATCGCAGAACAATCTTCTCATTCATTCATATTCAGATATGACTTACAAACTCTATGACCAGCCCACAGACATAGCGAGTGGGTTCTGCACGCAAGAAGGACTTACAGTCTCCGCGCACACAGCCAGTAGGAGCCCTTACCTAGATTATCGACACAAATATCCCAAGTTCATATCCAAGCCATTTCAGAGTAAAACTTCACT
Source organism: Pinus albicaulis (assembly GCA_034641835.2). Classification (NCBI taxonomy): domain Eukaryota; kingdom Viridiplantae; phylum Streptophyta; class Pinopsida; order Pinales; family Pinaceae; genus Pinus; species Pinus albicaulis. The sequence continues at coordinate 10,634,396 of CM076577.1, forward strand.
TCTACACTTCAACTTATCCATCTATTTGTAGCATATTAGCCTACCCTACTTCTATGGTCCGCAAACCGTGGTTTTTCGTCTCCTGGTCTACCCTTTGACCCATTACAACACATATGGGCTTTGACCCGCCCCAAAGCCCCTGCGCTAGACCAAATATTACTAAAATATTACAAAACTGGACCAAAATTGTGGTTAGGGGACCTCGTTCCAACAATGTCGCAACACAATCTTGTGACTCGTCCCGTGTCACAGCATCAATGGGGTCTTCATCATTTCCTTGAGTTGCTTGATTGTGGCTATCAATGGGGGTAGAAAATGGAGGCTCTACATGGCGATAGTCTGCACAATGTCAACGAGCTTTTGTGAAGTTGGGCCTTTAGTTGCAGTGATGAAACTGTCCAAGGTCTGGTTCAACTGTCGCACAACCCCTTCTAACTCCCACGAAAGGTTGAGAGATTCATCATCCTAGGGCATCAGATGGTCGCTGAGTACCTGTTTCTTGCACCAGAGCCTCATAATTTCACTTCTGAGCGTGTGGCTAGTATGAATACGCACTATTGGTTGGGCTAGAACAAGGGTGGTCATAGTGGCTTCTATCTGCTCAAAATCTTGTTCCTTTTGTTGCAACTCTTGATCGATTTGGCAGAGGAGAGGGTCATGCTACACTTGGGACCATAATTCCATAGCAGCCTCAAACAGAGTGATGACCTGACTGATCTGTGCAGTAATAGTGTTTGTTACTTCAATGACTAGCGTTGCTCACTGGGCATGCACTTCCGGGATGTCTTAGGTTGTAGCTTGGCCCGCAACGATGTATCTGAAGTTTAAAATTAGCCTTAACAACTTATACCTCAGTCAGAGATGCCTACAAGGTAGCGACCAAGCCCTCAACCTTAGCCCGCGGTGCAAAAGAGGCATGAATTACTTCTGGTATTTCTTCATAGAGGCAGTCTATCGACTGATCTAATGCAACTTGTTGTGCTAAGGCGACAATGTGTGCCGCCTGGGCCTAGGCGGCTTCAAAAACTTGAGTCACAATAGTCTGCTCGGCCTTGCCAAGGTGTTGTTGTGTGCAGAGCTCTCTAAGCAAAATTTCGTTGGTGATGGAGGTAAATAACTCGTGTATTTGTGCACCCATCAAGCACCCAACATCGAGGTCGACTGACGAGCATGCCCAGACTCAGTTTCATAATTCTACGGGTTCCATTGCAAAAGCGGCTTCTGGGAGGGGATAGATCCGGCTATCCATGATGGTGGTTAGGACTGTAATTGTAGCTAGCTAGCCCACTTGATTCAACCTTGCTTAATCCACGCTTTCTTGAATATTCCTTGCTTGATTTGTGCTTGCTTGACTCTACCTCGCTTTATCCACGCTCACTTGAAGGGTATCTTCTTTTATCCGGAAAGCCTATATCTCCAATTGCAAAACTACTACCGCGACCTTGTGTTGTTCTTCCAAAGCAACCCTTTGATCCTCAAATGCAATGGTGACATCATCAACGATCTTCTCGAGGTCATCCTCTGTCAATGTAACCTCTGTGTCGGTGCTTCCTCCTAGACCCATTAGGTGGTTCACATGTACATTTGAAACCATGTGGGTACGACGCGTCTGCGCCATTAAGAACGTTAAGGTTCTGATCTATCGAGGAATTTGGTTCTGGCTACACGGTAGCACTTTTTGGGGTCATCCGCCACTGTTACATAGTAATTTTTCACTATCCCTACAATCCCCATCTCGCCCATTGGAGGGTCATTTTTGTGACCAATAAGCAGTGTCATGCCTTGAAAATACCATCACTGCATCCCTTGCCATGAGGACAACAATCCTTCTGTTGACCATTTCCTGAGAAGGCCACTAAAAACACTTTTTTTTGCCTTGGTACTTGTATCCCGTTATGCCCTCGCGCCAATGAGGAAAATTAACACCGAGCCCACGCCAGTTGGTGCTCTGTCCCAGTTATGGACCCACACCAATCTTCTTATGGAAAGTTTTTTTAAAAAAGAGGCGAAGTTTCGATCACAACAACTTCATGGATGAGCCATAGGAAGTGGTTCGACTGAATAACCACGACCTTCCTCCTTTGGCCTCTTGTTTCCACCTTATGGGGAAACCTCCTAAGGGAGAAGGCCTCCCTTCCACTATTGTAGGGATCCCATCCTCCTCCTTTCCTCTATAGATATAGCCATCTTCCATTGATGTGCTGGTTGAACATGAGCTGAATGGCTGAATAGCTGAACGCTTCGGAGCTGAACTTGTAGGAAGGAAACTATAGCTGGGTAGCTATTGAGAGCCAAGCCGAAGAGAGAGAGCTTCATCCAGATTCTTGACAGGCTTTGTTGAGACACGCTCCACTTTCAGCCCCGCCGAAGGAAGATCATAGTGTCAGAGCATTTGGTTGTAATCTCCCTTTTGTCATTTATAATATAAGCGACTCTGATTTTGGTTCCATTCATGTGTTCATTTCTTTATGTAATGCAATGAATTGTATCCTCTCTAACTGATATATAGTTACATACTTTAGATTTTATGTTGTATGTCATTGTTTCCTTGCATGTGTACAGGTGTTCGGATGTGTCGAACAGAAGGATTGTAATCTGTCGAGTGAGGGACGGGAAACGTTATATTTTCTTCAACGACAACTGAGTAGGGTTTGAGGTAGGCTACTCATCACGATATCTATCTTTTTGTAACTAGGAACCAATGTCATTGCGTGACTTGATTTTTGCTAGACCCGATCTGGGCTAGTGGGATCACCTCTGTCCGCAAAGGGGATTTACCTCTTCAACAAACTAGCGACTCCGCTGGGGAGTCAGTTGGAGTTAGTCCTTCCTATTTTGGTTGTTTTTGGCTTTTGATTGATTTATTTTCTCTTTTGGTTTGCCTCCTTTGGTCTTAGACCCTTGTTTAGCCCCAGAGGATCAGATCTGACCTCTTCTTTTCCGAAATTTTCATCTTTTCATGGTTGGCTTGATTGGCACAGTTTCCACCCTAACAGTCGTGCCCATTAGCACAAGTTGCCAGTTCATCACCCGTGCCATCCCCTGTCTGGCACTGATTACAGCTAGATAGTCACACCATTTCCTGTAGGTGCTAGGGTTTTCCCTTGTTCAGGGTTTTTTTTTTTGGTCAATACTTTTTCTTCTAGGTTATTTTTAGATTCTTCTTGAAGTGGTAAGTTTGGTCTTGGTTGATATAAATTCTTTATTTTTTCCTTTTCAGGCATTGGTGCTTGTTGTCAGTTAGCAACCCGCACCAATTTTCCATTGGCACTAGTTGTCAGTGAGAAAGTCGCACCAGTTGGTGCTAGTTTCACCCACCAAAGTCGTGCCAATTTCAGGGTGTGTGAAAATTGAGACTTTTTCCCTAAATCCTTCACCTGTGTCTTTCCCTTCTGGTATTTTCTCTGTATGAGCATAGATTACATTTCTCATTGTTCAACTGAAAAGTCTTCTTTCTTTGATTGCTTGATGTAAAAGGGAATGAATGCCTTGTTTTGAGCTCATGCTTTGGAAGTCCTTTTTGTGCTTGACCTCATATGTCTTGTAGCCTTTTGAGGAATTTTGTTACAAATTTTTTAAAACAACGATTGCATTCTTAGTGTGGTTTTGCATCCTTTTTGCATTCATCCTTCCATTAAGGAGATTTGCGTTCATTTAGTTTTCGTCTCAAAGTTTTCTTTTCGTTAAAATGCATTAGATCACATTGCATTGAAAAGTATTTTTGAGATTTATCATTGAACTTAGATCACATTGTTTAATGATTGAAAGCTAAAAATCACATTGAGTGCATTCTATTTCATTAAAAGCATGCATTAGTAGATTCTCATTTCATCAAAAAATGCATTGAGTGCATTCTTATTCTTTCGGAAAAAGGAAATTGTGCATAGATTACAATTGCATAGTTTTCAAAAAAGAGGATTTTGCATAGATTACATTGCATAATTCACATCATTGAATGTTTTAGATTACTTTTGGATTGTGAAAGTCATCTAGTTTGGAAAAAGTTTCGTTTTTAGTATTGCTGTTTGTTGCATCATTGTTTGGAACTCTTCCCTTAACTAGATAGCATTCATTGAATTGAAAGATTTATTTTCTCATATATCTTCATATAGGAGATTGTCAGATGACATGTGGTAGGTCCTTGAAATCGAAACGTAAATTGAAGATCAACTTTAAAATTTAGTAAATTAACCTAAGGAAACATTGAAACATTAATGGAATATCTAGTGGTCTAGGCTAGAGATGTGTTCTGGCTGCCGTACCATCCACTCCTCCACCTGAGCAACGCCATGTTGATTCAAAGGTGGACCTCTCCCCTTCTTTACCTATTTCTTCGTCCTCATCTTCTACTTCGCCTGGTGAAAGTTTGCATTCTAGTACCCAGGTGGATAAGAAGAAGAAGAAGAAGACTAAGAGGAAGAAGTCTGATAAGAGAGAGGCTAAAGCTGTAGCTACTGCTTCTAAAACATCTGCTCTTGATAAAAATTCCAACCCTCCACGGAAAGTTAATTTCCCTTGCATGTTGTGCCAGGGAAACCATCTTCTTCGAGATTGCCCTGGCATTCCCAAGGTGCTTGAAGTATGGTCCAACGGTCATCCACTGTTGCCTTTGGCTTCCGGGAGTCAGGTTGGGGCACGTCTTCAGCTAGTGCTAGTAAAGATCCTAAGAAGTAGGGTAAGCTCACCAATCCCTATAAGTTGTGTGAAGGGCACCATGCCATTCACATTTGTCCGTATATGTATGAAGCCAAGCGAGTTTTGGACAACTCCACTGTTTCTGCACCGTGCCTTCCGGTTGGTTACAAACAACTTTCTTTGAGTCCTTCAGCAGTGGATTCAATGATCAGTCAAGATTCATCCTTTCTTGATCCCACTCCCCCAGAAATTCACCATCATGAATCCATCCCTGACCAACAATTGGTCGTGGGATCGATTGAGCTGGCGCCATCTGCGGTGCACCAGGTCTTTTCTGTTGAGAGTGGATCTCATATCCCACATGTTCTTCTGGTCTCTTCAGATTCCCTGGACTCAAAGAAATATTCTCTTGTCCTCGTGGTTCAAAAAACTAATCCTCCAGCCCCCGTGATCGATGTCGCAAAAGCTGCTCTCTCGGACCTCGAAATGGAGGTCGAGGAGGATGTTCCTCTTATCCTAGTAACACCAGGGGAAGACCATCTCAGTTCAATGGTAGCCCCTTTGAGTAGTTTGTTCACTTCCCTTGATTGGAATTGATTTGTAGGATATCGCCTTCCGTCTTATGTGCCCTTTGATATCACAGTACAGGCCTTCCATCTGGTCGTATCCAGCACCATTATAGATGAAGGCGCATCTATCAGTATTTTGTCTTCAACTACTTGGCAAGAATTTGTCTCACCGTCGCTTGTGCCTGTTACGTAGAATTTGTTGGCATTTAACAGAGGAAATAGTTGACTGTTAGGGATCCTTCTGATGTTTCCGGTTACTTTGCGAGGGAAAACCGTCCATATGGACGTGATAGTTGTTCCTGGCCCCTTGGAATTTAATTTACTCTTGGGCCACAATTATACTTATGCCATGGGAGTGCCTCTATCCTCCCTCTTTCATGTGATGTGTTTTCCGCACCAATTTTGGATCGTGACCATCGATCAGCTTGCGTTCTTTGGTCCGAATATGGCAGCTAGTTCACCATCATCCCTACCGGATCTTTATCCGCTAGTTGTGTCATCCCTGTCGCATGAAAATTATGTGGCTACCTGTCCTGTGCCCATATTCAGTGATAGTGCCATTGTACATCGTGTGATGGGTGCATTGGGTCCAGACTTCCAAGATTTTTTCCTTCCATCCAGTGCAGAACTCTTGGGAGCCATGACTTTTTATTCATCATGATGAGTTGTCAGTCAGAGTAGAGTTCGTTTTCTTGTGTCAAGCTCGTTAAAAAATGAAACAAGGTGTTTGTAGCATGGTTCCTTTCCTGTGTCATGCTCCTTAAAAAATGAAACAAAGTTGTCGGAGCACAGTTCTTTTTCTTGTGTCAAGCTCCTTAAAACATTAAACAAGCTCTTAGGAGCAGAGTTCCTTGTCTTGTGTCAAGCTCCTTAAACAATGAAACAAGATGTTCCGAGGATAGTTTGTCTTCTGTATCAACCTCGTTAAAAAATGAAACAAGGTCATCTGAGTATAGTTCTTATAATGTGTCAACCTCGTTAAAACAATGAAACACATTCCCATTCAATTCGAGTATTTCTATTGATCTCGTAATTTGAACCTTCACTCCATCTGCCTTTCACATGGACTGAAGCTTGGGGGGAATGTACCTCGAATTGAGTCACCATGCTAGGGGCATGCTTACTTTTTCAAGAATAGTTTGTTTCCATTTCAAGCTTGTGTAAAAATGAAACCGGTTTCAAGCATAGTTTATCTTTGTTTCAAGCTTGTGTAAAAATGAAACCAACTTCAAGCAGAGTTTCCTAATTTCAAGATTGTGTAAAAATGAAACCATTCCCATTTTACCTCTTGTGATTTCAATTTTATCAGCCTGTTTTTTCCAGATGAGCCTTGGCTTTCTCACTCCATCGTCACTATCTGCTTGGTCAATCATATACCTTCACTTGGTTGTTTTACCCATTCCTGAGGAACTGCTATGATGAGTGGTCTTGTTAGCCGACCTCTTGACCTTTATCTTGTTCTGAGTAGTTCCACCATCACCGGAACTAGTTGCTGCCCTTTATACCACTCGTTCCTCCAGGAGGAGTCACCTTTCAGCTCTTTTCTGACTCTCTAAAACTGAAAATATTGCTGAGTCACTTGTCATTTTGAGCTCGTTAAATTGGCTGCAAAACGATATCTACCCAGTATATGTTTACCCATTTTTCGGGCTGGGATAGATTATTTATGAAAAAGGAATACCCTATCCTATTGCGACTAGGAGGTTCTCTCAGACATAGTTTTCTACCTTTTCGGATCTATGAGGCTACCTACGAAAAGGGACTACTAGAGTTTTCTTTTTTTCCTTCTTTTCAAACTCTCTAAACATGAAAAGACACTGAGTTCTTCCTTTGTCAGACTCATTAAAAATTGATGACATCGGACACCGTCGTAATGACGTTACTCGAGTTCCTCCTTCCTAAGGCTCATTAAATGTACTAGGTTGGATTTGTTCGAAGGAAAAACTTATATCACAAGCATATGGTATCCTCTTCAAGCTTGTGCAAAAATAAAGAGGTACTTGCCAGAAATGGTGGGGAAAATGGAACAAGTATCACCGTCGTGTCGGCAGTATGTTGCTCTTGAACATGGCACTTGTCTGCATTCGTGTCCAGTTGGGGACATCTCATCTCATTATCTACTTGCCTCCATGGGTTTGGGTAATATATTTTGACCGCTCATTTTCTCTTTACCACATCATCATGACCTCATATCCTTTGATGTCAAATACTGCCAAATCCAGTGCCGTGCCACCGATATGTTCAAGAGAAGTTGGCCTCTGTAGTTTTCAACCTCCCTCTGATCTTGATTCGCAAACATCATGTTCCTCTGTCTCACGTCAATGATTTGGGAAACACTATGGCCCACCTTCGATCAAGGTCACTTCCTGTCAACTTTAGCTCATTATCCAGGAAGCTGATCTAGAGACTCCCTTCAGGTACCTTGGAGCCTGCATGCCTCAATGGCAGGTTCTTCGCATTCGACGCAAGGTTTTCATTATTGACCTTCGATCAGATGATTCTGCGGGTTTTCGATGCTAACTCACTGTTCACATTTCGTGGATTGTACCTATAGTACCTTGAGGATCATCCTCATTATTGGTGGTTTCTCTAGCGTCTGTTAACGGATTTCATTATTGGCTGGTAATCAAACGATGTTCTTGCATGTTCGACTTCAGCTCACTTATTCACATTCTTGGACTTGTACTCTTTTCAGGTCGAGATGGAGCGCAAGACCCTGGATTTTGTCTGATGAGATCTAGGTTGCGGATTCTTTGTGGATTATCATGATTTGTTGCATGAATCATTTGACTGGATGGTTGCGACCATACTTGAGTCTACTTGTTGATCCTTATTTAATGGATGGCTGCGTCCATACCTTGGATCCCAGTTCTTGTACACTCTATTATGGATGGCTGTGCCCATACCACATATCATGTATCTGAGATATCAGTTGTATTTTTCTTCGCAGGTTTTCCAATGGCAGTGTTTTTAGTTGGGCGCGTTCTCATAAAGCATTTCACCCCTCCCTCTCTCTCAGACCTCATGCTTTAGGGGGCATCTGTTACATAGTAATTTTTCATTGTACCTACAATCCCCATCTCGCCCATTGGAGGGTCATTTCTGTGAACAATAATCAGTGTCATGCCTTGAAAATACCATCATTACATCCCTTGCCATGAGGAAAATAATCCTTCTGTTGACCATTTTCTGAGAAGGCCACTAAAAACACCTGTTTTTTCCTTGGCGTTGGTAGCCCGTTATGCCCTCGCACCAATGATGAAAATTAACACTGAGCCTGTGCTAGTTAGTGCTCTTTCCGAGTTATGCACCTGCACCAATCTGCTTATGGAAATTTTTAAAAAAAAAGAGGCGAATTTTCGATCACAACAATTTTGTGGATGAGTCATAGGAAGTGGTTCGACTGAATAACCATGGCCTTCCTCCTTTGGCATCTTGTTTCCACCTTATGGGGAAACCTCCCAAGGGATAAGGCATCCCTTCCACTATTGTTGGGATCCCAACCTCCTCCTCTCCTCTATGAATATAGCCATCTTCCATTGATGTGCTGGTTGAACATGAGCTGAATGGATGAATAGTTGAAAGCGTGGGATCTGAACTTGTAGGAAGGAAACTATAGCCGGGTAGCTATTGAGAGCTAAGCCGAAGAGAGAGAGATTCATCCAGATTCCCGATAGGCTTTGTTGAGACGTGCTCTGTTGTCAGCCCTGCCGAAGGAAGATCATAGCATCAGAGCATTTGGTTGTAATCTCCCTTTTGTCATTTATAATATAAGCGACTCTGATTTTGGTTCCATTCATGTGTTCATTTCTTTATGTAATGCAATGAATTATATCCTCTCTGACTGATATATAGTTACATGCTTTAGATTTTATGTTGTATGTCATTGTTTCCTTTCATGTGTATAGGTGTTTGGACGTGTCGAACAGAAGGATTGTGATCTGTCAAGTGAGGGACAAGAAATGTCATCTTTTCTTCAACGACAACTGCGTAGGATTTGAGGTAGGCTACTCGTCACGATATCTATATTTTTGTAACTAGAAACCAACATCATTTTGTGACTTGATTGTTGCTAGACCCGATCTGGGCTAGTGGGATTGCCTTTGTCCGCATAGGGGATTTACCTCTTCAACAGCCACATTGAAGCAGGAATCGTCGAATCCATCGATGTGGCACGTGGAATTGTATCTTTTGTTGTTGCGTTGTGGCTGGATGTGCCTGTTGCATCTGGGCTAGTTTTCTGGGCTGTAATATTCAACTCAAGTGGCCAAGTGGCAACTACCTATTAAATCTCTACTTCGGTGGTCATATACTGAAGGTTATACCAGACAAGATCTTTGTGGGCCTAAATCTGCACATTATGCATGGCCACTTGAAATTCTATGATATAATTGTATTTTTTGTAGACCGTCGGGGATATGTGTGACTGGGAATGAATTTCCGCAGCTACGGTTTGATCATAGAGTATCCAAAATGTCTTATTATCCTCAACCTGCTTGGGATCCATTGAATCCTAAAGGTTAGAAAATCGTTCTCCTTCACACATGCCTAGCTCTAGAGGGGGGAATACTGCTTCTTCAGGATTCTCCCACACAACTAAGGAAATTAGCAGTATCAGCCAAGATTAGTAGAAATATTTTCCGTGATCCTGGGCTTCGCGCACATTGTCGAGAAATTTGTCAACAAGGTGCTACGACCAGTTGAAACAAACTCCCTTTTCACACCTGCCAGCGAATTGAATTACGTGGGTGGGGTCAGTCATCGACTGGAATTTGTGCATCAATTTGCATGCAAGAAGAAGGGTACCCATGAGCATCCCTAGGTCACTAATTATATCTATCTGAAATCCTCATTTGTTGCATGTGACATGGTACCTTTCTTGGACATCTTCAAAAATTTGGTGCTCAAACTACTTGCCAGTGCCTTAGGATCAGGCCCATGCATGGGGAGGCTGATTATGTGGTGAATTAAACTAGCATCAATTGGTATGCGACCTTGGAGCCATAAGCACCCATCGTGGACGAGCGCCAGTAGCTGGAGAAAAACCAGGCCGGTGATGTTGTATCGGCCAAAGTGGGGGATGTGCACCTGGATTAAGATCCCTGACTCGGCCAATCCTTTTACCCACGCCATTGGCTCAACCTTTAGTATGTTGCCATCCAGTACTCGTTCCAGGTATAGATCTAGATCGAGCGAAGGGAAGGTGTCTAGGTTTACTAGATCATGATCATTGAATTTTATGGTGGGCAGGCTGCCAAACATCTCTCCTTGTAGGGGCACTTCCTCCGGGACCAGAGGAATATGAAGGTAGGTGCAGACTATATCAACATTCATGGCAGTGCATCGCTGTCTTACGTGGCTTAACATAAGGCAGCAACCAGGTCAACGAAGTCAGATGCAGGCCTTCCTATGTGAGTGTCATAGAGCGCTTGGATGAATCAGGCAATCGTGGCTTAGGTGCTTTCTGGGGGAAATGCATAATCCAGGGAGACGTACGAGGTTTCCCTCCAACCCATTTTTCCTGTTTTACCTCCCCCTTTCCCTTCTTCTTTGCCAGCGTAGAGATGATCTCCTCCGTTTCAGAGGTTTCTTCAAATACTTCATCAGATCCAATTTTCTCGAAAGCTTGACAGAAAAAGACTCATTGGGTTTTTTTAGTAGTCATTCTCGCTCGGAAGACAAATTCGATGTTGCTACTGTCAGAAGGAGTAGCTCGCTAAGACATGCAGATGGAAATTATACAGGTTAGATGATATTCACTAAGATGGCCAAGGCACGAGAGTTTCAGACAACAAGACAACCCCTTATGACCAACAGTCCTCATATTATAGGCTATGAGGGTGCAAAATGGCCTGATTAACCTTAATTGCACTCCATCATTATGGAAACAGTAAAAAATCCTCGTAAATCGCCACATTGATTGCCCATTGCCCATTCCGTTGAACAATAAACTTAGTTTTCCACACTAATGCCCCATTTCAACGACTAGTTTTCCCCACAACGCGCAACCCCTATGCCTATATCGCATCCACCAGCACCTCCTATCTTACACATCATCCCTACACATCCATCGCTCCTACCTCCATTTCCATGGCTTGATGCACGCAAAATCTGTTATATAGTTACTCTGGCCATATAGTTATTTTATTGGCACCAAGGAGACCCAATAGGGTTTCAAATGAATCCCATTAACATATCCTGGTAGAAAATCTCCGTGCAATGTAGCCTATCTGACCGCACCTCCATTGGTAGTTTCCTTCACTACATACGGACCCAGCCAGGGCTGACAGAACTTCCCCAGGTGTCGCGCAAAATGGCTATCGTAAAGTAGTACCAATTCATCCTCCATAAAGACCTTATATCGAATGTGCTGATCGTGCCAATATTTTCACGTGCCTTCTGAACCCGTTGGTGGAATTGAGCAATGAACTGGTCTTCTTCCAGGGCCACCTGCTATGCCAAGCGTTCCTCCATGATTTCCGGGTTTGCCATATTTGTGAAAGCTGAGAAGTGCAGGCTGGGAACGATGTATTCCATAGGCATGATGGCCTCCTTTCTGTAGAACATTCGAAAGGGAATTTTTCCCATAAGTTTCTTACATGTAGTCCTATAGGCCCAAAGTACAGAAGGATGCGTACATCCCGGTCGCTTCGGTCTGCATTGCAGACCTTAGTGAGCGCATGTTCCAAAATTTTATTGAATGCTTCTACAATTCCATTAACTTGTGGATGATACAAGGTAATATTTTCATGGTGAATATGGAATTTCTCAGTCAGAGCCATAATAGTCTCATTAAAAAAATTTGTACCTATGTCGTTCATCAGTATCTTCAGACACCCAAAACTGGTCAGAATATATTCTAAAATGAGGTGTGAAACAGTATCCGTAGTACAATCCTTGACAACTTTTGTTTCTGCCCATCTGGTGACATAATTCGTGGCAGTAACAATATATCGGGTACCAGTCTTCTTTCCTGGGGGATTTATTGGTCCAAAAAAGTCAATGGCCCATTTTTCGAATGCTTGTAGGGCCATCTGTGGTTGCAGTGGCATCTCATCTTGTTGTGAGGCTTCCTAGTTCGTTGGCATTCATTGCAGGCCCGACAATACGCATGAGAATCAATGTGCAATGTGGGCCACCATAGCTCGACCCTTAACACTTTCTGCGTAATAGCTTTACTTGCATAATTTCCTCCCACAATTCCTCCATCAGACTTGGCTAAGATAGCTTGTCTATCATGTTTGAGTACGTACCTTCGCAGCACCTCGTCTGCTCCCAACTTGTAGAGTTGTCCCGCAATTATAGTAAAATCAGCTGCGCAAGCGACTAGTTCCTTTTTCTGTGGTACTGAATATCCATCAGGGGCCTTGCCTATGGTCAAGAAGTGGATAATATTAGAAAAGTGCTCATCAACTACCTTTATAGAAAACATATGTGTGTCAGGTAATCCGTCTTCTAATTTAGTTGGCTCTTCCCCATTTTCGATCCTGGAAAAGTGATCCGGTCTAATGTTCAACCTCCTTGGTTTCACAATGATTTCAAAATCATACTCCTAAAATAGCAGCAGCCAACGATAGATTCCCCCCCCCAACATAGGCTTATTAACTAGGTATTTTAAAGCTGAAGGATCCGTGAACATCTTGAAGTGTCCGCCTAATAAATAGTGCATGTACTTTTGTAGGGCGTACAACATGGCCAACCCTCCACACTCCGAGGTATAATAGTTATGCTCTACGTTCAAAGCTTCTTGCTAGCAAAGGCCACCAAGTGATAAATTTCCCTTTCTCCAGGCTGCGCCAAGATAGCTCCCAATGTAATCCCTATGCATCTACGTGTACGTGGAAGATCTTTTCCTAGTCAGGGAATATAAGAATAGGTGCAGTCACCATGTTTTCTTTTAATAGTTCGAATATTTTCTGACATTCATTATCCCAAAATAACAAGACATCCTTCTTTAGTAATTTCTCCATTAGATCGGTGACCAAAGCATAGCCCTGGATAAAATTCTTGTAGTAACCCATGTGGCTGAGGATTGAGCACAACTATTTTTCAGTAGTCGGAACTGCCAAATTAATGATAATCACGTTCTTGGCTGGGTCAACCATCAATCCCTATTGACATACTACATGTCCTAATAGAATCCCAAATGGGACACATAATATGCATTTATTGATGTTTAGTAAAATTTTGTGCTTCCTGCAGGCATCCAGCATCATGCACAGATTCTACACATAATTTTTTTACTAATCCAAAAATCATCTAGTCATCAAAGTAGACTTCCAGGAACTTGTTAATTAACTCCTTGAATACGACTACAATAACGCGTGAAAATATGGCAGGGGTATTCTTTAGTCCAAATGGCATGAAATTGTACTAGAATGAGCCCCAATTAGTTGCGAAGGTTGTCTTGCTGCGATCTTTAGGTGCTATGCATATTTGATGGTACCCCGAGAACCCATCAGTAGATGAGTAAGATTCCTGACCTCCCACGTTATCCAGGATTTCATTAGACAATGGAATAGGGAAAGGATCATGTATGTAAGAATCATTTATCTTATGCAGATCTATGCCGATCCTTATCTCTCCTTTAGTATTATTTTCCCGGACCACCATTGGGCTTACCCAATCTAACTGCTCCACTGGTTCAATAATAGCTGCGGCCACCATTTTCTCAATTTCCTCCTTAACTTTTTGTTTGTATTTTGAGTTCAGGCGATAGGGCCTTTGTTTGAACAGCCACACATCTGGCTTCAATTTAATCCTCACGAATTCCATATCCCCTACGATCCCCTTGAGTTTAGAACAATTGGTTAGGAATAGATCCTGATATTCGGTTAACAGCTCTACGATCTTTCCCACCCTTCCATCATCCAAGTAATCCCAAATCTTGGCCATCTAGGGCTCATATTTTATGCCAATATTGACTTCCTTCAGTTTCAAAGGTTTGGTGACATCAATTTCTTGCAGCAACGGACCTGTAACAACACGTTCTCCTTCTAAATCTGCGATAATGATATTCCGGGGATCCTCATCACAATATTCTATTGACAAATTTCTCCAGTTTATAATGTCCTGTATTTGCGCATCCCAGGCTGGCATAGTATGCTCCTGCTTAGGGAGGGACTCCTTGAATACCAGAGCATCTATATCTTGCAGGGCTTCATTGAGTTGCTCAGTTCCTCCTGTTAATCCAAACATCATTATAAAATCTTCAGCCATTGTACCCCAGTGTAGGGTATGCTGGCGTAGTTTCGCGTCCAAATACCGAGTGGTAAGGATTGGTCCCAACATGCGAATAAACATATGGGCCCATTCATTTCAAGCGTTTCACTTCCATACTTCCATCCAGAGAGCTAAGTTCTTGCACAGATCCCCTCGTCTGGAGAAGAGTTCCATCGGTAGTTTAACTGGTGGGTCAAATCATACAATCATCATCCTTCAGCATTCCCCTTGTCCTGAAAAGCTCCCTTATGGGTTTCCCACCAGCATGCATGGGTTGCACGCATGGCCAAATCAAGGGCCCATAATATTCATTCCTCAGGGACATTTGCTTCAATAGCCTTGAGGAAAAATTTCACATTACCAGAGCCATCAAAGTAGGGTAGTTCTCTTACCTCTGAGGAGATGCATCAAAATATTTTTGTGACCTTAAGACACCTCAACACAGATACGTCATGAAATACTTTTTTCTAATTTTCTATCTCTCCATCCGAGTCAGATAATATTTCATTGTCCTTTTCCCAGCATAACATGTCGTCAGCTGTGGGGTTGATCCAGTTGTCCACCTGGGCGTTCAACTTGTATATGTGATCAACATCCTCTTCCTCCCATATTGATTCAGTGTACTACTCCCCTTCTACTGGATCCAATGGAACTATCACCCTTGTGCCTTCACTTTCAAATATCATGCTCCTTCTTTTTAAATTAATGATACCTCCCATGTCAATAGCCCAATCCAAGCCTAAGAGCGCAGGGTAAGGGTCCGCGTCATCCACTATATGAATTACCTCAAAATCAATGTAAACTTTAACACCCGCAATATCTACCACCACCTTCTTCAGTCATCCCAGTGGGATAATATTTTGCTAATTAGCCATCCGTATCTGAATAGTTGACCATTCCAGCTTAGGTTCTCCCATTCTTTGCTAGGCCTGCTTGGGTAGGACGTCTGAATTTGATCTTAAATCAAAGATGACTTGATCCATTTTGTAGTCTCCAATCTGCGCAGTCATGCGCATTTCTCTTATCGTCCTTTTTTTTTGTATAGCTTGTTCACAGTTTTAACCTCTGGCTGTAAAGGAACCTTTTTTGCACAACTATCTGTTAATGTCTGGAGATTCTCTATGGCCTTCTGGTTGCACAAAAGCTTCATACATGCCTAGAGAAATTGTTTAACTGCTTAATCTGCTACCATAATTTTTGCAGTAGGTGCTTCATCTTCGGTCATCTCCCTCCTATTGTGAAGGTAAATCCCCTCTGCAGACAGAGGCGATCCCACTAGCCCTATAGTGGGTCTAGCAAAAATCGAAACACGCAAAGCTATTGATTCCTAGTTACAAAATATAGAATC
This sequence comes from Pinus albicaulis, assembly GCA_034641835.2. Taxonomy (NCBI): domain Eukaryota; kingdom Viridiplantae; phylum Streptophyta; class Pinopsida; order Pinales; family Pinaceae; genus Pinus; species Pinus albicaulis. Next base: position 10,650,170 of record CM076577.1, read on the forward strand.
GCGATAGATCGCTTACCGTGATTCCTTCGCTGTTGTTGTCGAAGAAGAAGTGGCGCTTCCGTTCCTAGTTGGACAGGTCACGATCTGTGAGATTGCTACATCTAGACACCTGTACACATGCAAAGAAGAGAGAAAACATGCAATGAAATATTTCACACTTTATAATTATCGATTAGTTAGAGAGGAATGAATGAAATTTCATTATATAATAGACAAATGCAATCATGGAACCAATAGCAGAGTCATGTATATTAAGATACGAGAGAACGATTACAACCAGTTCTCTGATGTCATGATCTTCCTTTGACAGGGTTCCAACAGGACGCGTCTCACAAATCTCGTCAGGGATTCGACAGAACTCTCTCTCTCATAGGGTTCTCCTTAGCTCTGCTCTTGATTGTCACTCAGCTATAATTTCCTTCCCAAAAAGTTTAGCTAGCTAGCAAATGGAGAGTGCAGGCTTTTATAGAGGGAGAAGGAGAGGTTAGGCTCCCTAGAATCATGGGGGAGAGTCCTATCTCTTAGGAAGGTTCCATGAGAGGTGGAAAACCACTTCCTAATCAGGGAGATCCGGAGGCAAACAACCCAACCCCTTTTTGATGTTTCATTTTGAAGTTGTTAGAATCAAACTTCCACCTTCTATTGTTAAAAAAAATTCCTTAATAGGCTTGGCGTGGGCATAACAAAGGGATAGAGCACCAGTTGGCGTGCCCACTAGTGTAAATTTTCCTCATTGTTGTGAGGGATGAACTGGATACCCGTGCCAATGCCAAAACATGGGTTTTTAGGGTTTTCCAGAGGAAATGTTCTTGAGGAGATTCTTGCCCTTATGCAGAAGGATACCATCAAGGTGTTTTTAGGACATTTTACTGTTCACAGGTCACGGGAATAGTCCTCCAATGTATGGGACTAGGGATTGTGGGGACGGTGCCAAAATTCTATGTAACAGATGCCCCCTAGAGCATGAGGTCCAAGAGAGAGGGAGGGGTTAAATGCTTTATGAGAACGCGCCCAACTAAAAACATTGTCGTTGAAAGACCTGCGAGTATAAATACAACTGATATCTCTGATACATGATATGTGGTATGGGCGCAACCATCCATAATAGAGTGTAAAAAAACCGGGATCCACAGTATCAACGCAACCATCTAGTAAGATAAGGATCAACAAGTAGACTCAGGTATGGTTGCAGCCATCCAATCAAAAGATTCATGTAATAAATCATAATAATCCACAAAAAACCCGCAGCCTGGATGTTTATCAGACAAAATCCAGGGTCTTGCGCTCCATCTCGACCTGAATAGAGTACAAGTTTGAGCATGTGAATATGTGAGTTGAAGTCGAACATGCAAGAACATCGTCTGATTACCAACCAGTAATGAAAATCGTTAAAAAAAGCGAGAGAAACCACCAATAATGACAATGGATCTCAAGGTACAAAAGGTACAATGTACAGAATGTGAACAGTGAGCTAGCATCGAACACCCGTAGAATCATCCGATTGAAGGCCAATAATGAAAAATTTGTGTCAAATGTGAAGAACCTGCCATTGAGGCATGCAAGATCCAAGGCACCTGGAGGGATTCTCTAGATCAGCTTCCTGGATAATGAGCTGAAGTCGACAGGAAGTGACCTTGATCGAAGGTGGGCCATAATGTTTCCCACATCATCGACACGAGACAGAGGAACATGATTTTTCTAAATCAAGACTGACAGAGAATCAGAGGGAGGTTGAAAACTCCAGAGGCCAACTTCTCTTGAACATATCGGCGACATGACACTGGATTTGGAAGTATTTAACATCAAGGGATCTGAGGTCATGGTGACATGGAAAATAGTAGATGAGCGGTCAAAAGATATTACCCAAACCCATGAAGGCAAGAAGCTAACGAGATGAGATGTCCCCAACTCGACATGAATGTAGACAAGTGCCATGTTCAAGAGCAACATACTGCTGACACGATTATGATACTAGTTCCATTTTCCCCCACCATTTCTGGCGAGGACCCCAATTATTATTTTTTTGAACAAGCTTGAAGGGGATAGCATATGCTTGTACTATAAATTTGTCCTTCAGAAAAATCCAACCTATTACATTTAACGAGCCCTAGGAAGGAGGAACTCAAGTAACGTCATTATGACGGAGTCTAATGTCATCATTTTTTAATGAGTTTGACAAAGGAAGAAATCGGTGACTTTTCATGTTTAGAGAGTTTGAAAAGACAATGGAAAATAAAACTCCAGTAGTCCCTTTTCGTAGATAGTCCTACAAATCTGAAAAGGTAGAAAACTATGTTTAAGAGAACCTCCTAGTCACGATAGGCTAGGGTATTCCTTTTTCATAAATAATCCATCCCAGCCTGAAAAAGGGGTAAACGTATATTGGGTAGATGTCATTTTGCAACCACTTAACGAGCTCAAAAAGACAAGTAACTTGACAATCTTTTCAGTTTTAGAGAGTCAGAAAAGAGCTAAAAGTTGACTCCTCCTAGAGGAACGAGTGGTATAAAGGGTAGCAACTAGTTTCAGTAATGGAGGAACTGCTCAGAACAAGTAAAGGTTAAGGGGCTGGCTAACAAGACCACTCATCACAGCGGTTTCTCAGGAATGGGTGAAACAATCAAGTGAAGGCATATGATCGGCCAAGCAGATAGTGACAATGGAGTGAGAAAACCAAGGCTCATCTGGAAAAAATAGGCTGATAAAATGACAATCATAAGAGGTAAAATGGGAATGGTTTCATTTTAACACAAGCTTGAAATAAAGAAACTTTGCTTGAATTTGGTTTCATTTTTACACAAGCTTGAAACAAATATAAACTATGCTTGAAACTGGTTTCATTTTTACACAAGCTTGAAATGGAAACAAACTATGCTTGAAAAAGTAAGCATGCCCCAAGCATGGTGACTTAATTCGAGGTACATGCCCCCCAAGCTTCAGTCCATGTGAAAGGCAGATGGAGTGAAGGTTCAAATTATGAGATAAATAGAAAGACTCGACTGAGATTTTACGAGATCTAATCAAAGACTCAAATTGAACGAGAATGTGTTTCATTGTTTTAACGAGGTTGACACATTATAAGAACTATCCTCAGAAAACCTTGTTGCATTTTTTAAGGAGCTTGACACAAGAAAATGAACTATGCTCTGAGGACCTTGTTTCAATTTTTAAGGAGCTTGACACAAGATAACGAACCTTGCTCCGAAGACCTTGTTTAATTTTTTAAGGAGCTTGACACAAGATAACGAACCTTGCTCTAAAGACCTTGTTTCATTTTTTAAGGAGCTTGACACAAGCAGATGAACCATGCTCCAAAGACCTTATCATAATAAATAACAAGTCATAGCTTCCAAGGGTTGCCCGTCTGATGGAAGGAAAACATCTTGGAAGTTTGGACCCAATGCCCCCAACACACAATGTACAATGACACTATCAATGAATACGGGCATAGGACTGGTAGCCACATAATTGACATGCAGCGGGGATGATACAACCAATGGATAAAGATCTGGCAGGGATGATGGTGGACTAGCTTCCATATTAGGACCAAAGAACGCAAGTTGATCAATGGTCACGATCTGACCTTGGTGCGGAAAATACATCACACGAAAGAGGGAGGAGACAAGCACTCCCATGGCATAAGTATAATCACAGCCCAAGAGTAAATTAAAGTCCAAGGGGCCAAGAACAACCATCACGTCCATGTGGACAGTTTTCAATCCCAAAGTAACAGGAAAATTCGGAAGGATCCCTAACGGTTGACTAGTTCTTCTGTTAAATGCCAACAAATTCTCCGTAACAGGCACAAGCGGCAGTGAACCGAAAGCTTGCCAAGTATTTGAGGATAAAATACTAACAGACGCGCCTTCATCTATAATGGTGTTGGGTACGACCAGATGGGAGGCCTGTACCATGATCTCAAAGGGCACATAAGAAGGAAGGCGATAACCTGAAAATCTACTCCAATCGAAGGAGGCGACCAAAATACTTGGAGGGGCTACCATCAAACCGAGATGGTCTTCCCCTGTTGTTACGAGAGAAGAAGGAGCATCCTCCACCACCTCCATCATGGCGATAGAAGGGGTATCCTCCGGGACCTCCATCATGGAAGGCGGAGGAGTAACTTCCTGAGATATAGGGACAGGAGAATCTTTCCCCAAGTCTAAGGAATATAAAGAAACAAGAAGAACCTGAGGGATGTGAGATCCACGCTCAATGGAAAAGACCTGGTGCACTGCAGACAGGGCTAGCTCAACCGATCCCACGACCAATGGTTGGTCAGGGATGGATTCATGATGGTGAATTTTCAGGGGAGTGGGATCAAGCAAGGATGACTCTTGACTGATCGTTGAATCAACTGGTGAAGGACTCATAGAAATTTGTTTGTAACCAACCGGAAGGCATGGTGCAGAAATATTCAAGTTGTCCAAAACTCTCTTGGCTTCATCCATATACAGACAAAGGTGAATGGCACGATGCCCTTCACATAAATTACAGAGATTTGTGAGCTTACCCTGAATCTTAGGATCTTTACCAGCACTAGCTGAAGACGTGCCCCCATCCCAACTCCCGGAAGCCAAAGGCAATAGTGGAGGACCGTTGGACCATACTTCAAGTACCTTAGGAATGCCTGGGAAATCTCAAAGAAGATGGTTTCCCTGGCATAACATGCAAGGGAACTTAACTTTCCGCAGAGGGTTGGAAGGTTCATCGAGAACAAATGTTTTAGGGGAAGTAGCTGCAGCCTTAGCCTCTCACTTATCTGACTTCGTCTTCTTAGTATTCATCTTCTTCTTCTTATTCTTAGCCACCTGGGTACTAGAATCCAAACTTTCACCAGGCGAAGTGGAAGATGAGGATGAAGAAACAGGCAAAGAAGGGGAGAGGTCCACCTTTGAATCAACATGGCGTTGCTTAGGCAGAGGAGTGGATGGTACAACAGCTGGGACATTCGTGACCACAGAGGTTGAAAACAACCAAATAGGCAACCCAACAGTTAACCTAGGAAGGGACAATGTTGCCATATAAGCAGCACCAACATTTCCAAAAGAAGGAAAAGGACTAGGACTCCCTTCAGAGGGGACTCCTTGATTGGAAAAATCCGAAAAGGTTTCCATCGGAAACGACCTTGAAATAAAATACTAAGGAAAAATAAATCTAACTAGGAATATTTCATGGGCGATTAATGTTTAAGACAATGAAATCAGACTCTGTTGTTTCATATTTTAAGAGTCGAGAAACAAGAAAAAGGTGACTCTATCGCTTTCAGTTTGGACACGAGCTTGAAAGGACAAAAGCTCGATGATATTTTCAGTTAAAAGAGTCAATAAATATCAAAGTGACCTATTTGGTAATCTAGGTAAATGGGTGTACCAGATATCCGTGAACTGCCATATACACCTTGGTAAGGATTAAAGAGAAATCAACCATGGACTTAACGTACGTGCAGGTAATCTCCCCGAATGCTGTGTCCAGTGTATCACGGGTAAAAGGCGGCAGACTCAGCTTCCTATGGATAAAGGATTTGCAACCTAATGGGGTCTCCCTTTATATATGCGACAGTATGGGGAGCACAAGTCCGTACTAGTGCTGTCTGTAGCCAAATGGTGAGCGACATCTACTAGGCTTAAAGATGCCGGAACACGTATCTATCTTAGACTACTAGATATTCCGTTAAGTTTCAATGCTGCCTTAGATTAATTCAGTAAATTTTATAGTCGATCTTCAATTTACGTTTCGATTTCAAGGCCCTATAAAATGTTGGATCTCATAAAACCTCTAGATGCAAACTACATGCCACAAAATATCATTTTGTTCAATGAAGAGCTATCTACGGGAGAGTTGAGAGCTTTCAAATGAAAACAAAATGAGCACACAAAAACATCCACTACTATTTTCAATGCAAGCTAATGAAACTAGAAAACTCTTCTCTAGAATTATACAATGCTATTAATGTGAAAAAGTTTTCAATTTCCACTATGCCAATAAAAAATCAAATGATTTTTTTTTTTGTATTTTTCAATATATTAGAGAAAATGCACTAAATAAATGAAAAAATAATGAAAACCTCAATTTGAGAATGATAAAGAGAGAGCTAAAACAAAACGAGTTCACTCAAATCACACAAGCACAATCAAGACTCAAACCGATGATGAAGTCCCTTAAAGCGAAGAAGAATCTCGAAAGAGACTCAAACAAACCGTGTGATCTAGGCTTGGAGAAACACAAAGAGAAATTGAACGAAAGAGAGGAAAATCACTCAATTAATGAAATTATTCAATGGGATTCAGTAAGATGAATTCAAAGAATAAAAAACAAAGTTGACCGGGAAAGAAAAGACCCAAAACTCCCACGGGAGGCTCAGCACACTGAAGCACCTAGAAGCCCTAGGGATAAAATGAAAAACTGACAGAAAATGGAAAGCAACCGGAGGACAAGGGATAAACACAGTAAAAAATGACTTCAAAGCACTCAAACAATTAGAAAAAACAACCCTAGACCAAAACTCAAGCTCAGAGAGTCTAAGAACAGGAAAACCCTAAAACAAAGCAAGGTTGGCGCACCTATCTGGATGTAATCTGCGCCAAACAGGGGATTGGCACGGGTGCGTAACTAGCGACTAGCGCCAGTTGGCGTGACTGTCAGAGGTATAACCACACCAATCGATTTTACCCTAGAAATTTATGAAAATGGACAAACAAAGGCTAGATCTAGTCTTCTAGGGGCTAAACAGGGGTTTAACACCAAGGAAGGTGAACTAGAAAAGCAGACTAATAAAACGAAAAGCCAAAAAATATCCCAATGGAGGAAGGAAAAACTCCCAGTGTTCCCCAGTATGGTCACCAAATTGTTGTGGAGGTAAATCCCCTCTATGGACAAGGCAATCCCACTATCCCTAGAGTGGGTCTAGCAACAATCAAAACACGCAAAGCTATTGATTCCTAGTTACAAAAGACAGAATCGCGATAGATCAATTACCGTGATTCCTTCACTGCTATTGTCGAAGAAGAAGTGGCGCTTCCATTCCTATCTGGATAGGTCATGATCTGTGAGCTTGCTGCATCTAGACACCTGTACACATGCAAAGAAGAGAGACAACATGCAACACAATATTTCACACTTTATAAGTATCGATTAGTCAGAGAGGAACAAATTAAATTGCATTATATAATGGACAAATGAAATCATGGAACCAATAGCAGAGTCATGTATATTAAGATACAAGAGAACGATTACAACTGGTGCTCTGACGTCGTGATCTTCCTTCGACGGGGTTCCAGCGGGACGTGTCTCACAAAGCTTGTTAGGGATTCGACAAAACTCTCTCTCTCACAGGGTTCTCCTTAGCTCTGCTCTTGATTGTCACTCAGCTATAATTTCCTTCCCAAAAAGTTCAGCTAGCTAGCAAATGGAGAGTGCAGGCTTTTATAGAGGGAGAAGGAGAGGTTAGGCTCCCTATAATCATGGGGTAGAGTCCTATCTCTTAGGAAGGTTCCATGAGAGGTGGAAAACCAATTCCTAATCAGGGATATTTTGAGGAAAACAACCCAACCCCTTTTTGATGATTCGTTCTGAAGTTGTTAGAATCAAACTTTTGCCTTCTATTATTAAAAAACATTCCTTAATAGGCTTGGCATGCGCATAACACAGGGACAGAGTGCCAGCTGGCGCACCCACTAGTGTAAATTTTCCTCATTGGCGCGAGGGATGAACTGGCTACCCGCACCAATGCCAAAACATGGGTTTTTAGGGTTTTCTAGAGGAAATGTTCACGAGGAGAATTCTTGCCCTTATGCAGAAGGATACCATCAAGGTGTTTTCAGGACATTTTACTATTCACAGGTCATAGGAATAGTCCTCCAATGTAAGGGATGAGGGATTGCGGGGACGGTGACAAAATGTTGTGTAGCACCTCTGAACTTCTATGAAGGTTTCCTTCTCCTTTTTCATATCTAAGATTTTTGTTTTTTCCCCATATTTCCAGATTAGTGGTTTAGTCGCGGCCTTTTCTTCAACTCCGCTGGTGGCAATGCCATTGCATGTGATTACATTTATACATGGTCCATCATCTCATGGTTCTGCCTTAACCCTTTTCACTTTTTGCGTAGGTGTCTTCTATTTCTCCTGCATTTTTTCTATTAATACCAGGTAGTATTCAATGGCGTGATCAAATTGCATGGAATATCTATAGAACTGGCACACATAGTTTGGGAAATATCATGTGAAATGTCCCACGTCACCACAGTTGTAACATATCAGCTGTCCTCGTCCTTAACCTGCAATCCCCCTCTCCCTCCTCCCCTTCCTCTTGTGGGAGATCCTCCCTGTCCAGAAGGAGACAGTGGTGATGAGGGGTCCACCTGCACCCACTGTTGTTTCAATTCTGGAACATAAGCACCCAATCATGGGAAGTGATCTATATCATGTCTTCCTATTACCCGACAATCAACACAACATAACATAGGACTGTTAGGGCCAGCAATTTCCCTAGGTTGTAGAGGGCTCGACCTCCCAGCCTACATATAATCTGATAACAATGGGAATTGATCCTTAGTATGACCTGGAACCCTATAGCATATGCACCAGATATTCAGACTAGCTTCCTTACCTTGATCCTTTCACTAGTTCTGAACTTCTTAGTGCATTGCCTCTAGCTAGCTCTGGATCTATAGGGCTGCAAACTATGTATCATCTCTTGGTACATATTCTAATTTCATGGAAATCTCCAAATCTTCTTCTTGGGAGTCGATTTTCTACTGTCCCATGGGTCCATGCAGGTGTGGTAATATCATAGCGATAAACCATTCCTTGTGCTGCTTATCCTCATAGACAAATCCCCCATCACTGATAACCTTTTTTAATTGTTGGTTGGCCTCCCAAACAGACTCTATAGGTCCCTGCTTAAAGTCCTTTAATTCAACCACACATTGAGAGTATGACTTAGGCTTCCATAATTGTTTCTTTAGGGCATCCTTAATATCTTGTATTGATGCGTTCGCATGTTGACCAATGTATCCCATAAACCTATCCAGGGCCCTTCCCTCGAAGTCTATAGACAGTTTCACTTGCTTGATATGATCATTGTTAACGTTTTGCGGGGTCCACATAGACTTTTCTATGAACCAAAATCGATACATGTCCTCGTCCCCTACCACCTTAAAGGTAGGTAGCTTCATGTGCATGGCCATGTCGTCCTCCGGTGGTGGCAGAGGAGGTGTAGGATAATTCTTACCCTTATGTGGGTTTGATGCAGGTGGCTAGTGGGCTGGTTCCAGTTTGCGCAACCCCTCCTTGGTTAAGATCAGGTGATTCTCTTAAGGGACTGTATACCGATATGTATACTTCTTGATTAACCCGGTAGTATTTACCGCTTCGTGTCATGATCCCACTCTGGTCAGAATTCATTCACTTGGTGTGGCCACACAAGAGACCCTTTTCACTCAATAACATCTTAATCAACAGTGGCAGGGCTTTTGGGAACTTACCACTAAATCCCTTGAATAACCTTCGGTCTGCTTCCGAATATGACACAAATTGATCAACGACAAATTCTGTCACAAATCCTCGCAAGATATTGTCAACCCAATGATCTATAGTTTTGGTAATCCTATTATCAGTCTTTTCCAATTGTTGGATCAATTTGGGGGTCCACTGTGTGACTTGATCGTCTTTCCAGGAAGTCTAGAATTTCGCCAACCATGCCAACCACTCTGATATCACCCAAAAAAAAAATTCAAAACATTATTGTGTCATGTTTGTTTTTGGTGATGTTTCAAATTAGGTTTAGAAGTCAATTTAGGATTTGGTTAAGCATAGGTTATATTTTTATAAGTTCAAAGGTCATCATTAGGTTCAAATAAAGTCCTTTAAAGGTTCATTCATTGTAAAAAATCCATAATTTCCATTTAGGAATCATTCCATAAAGTTTCAGGTCAAAAATTTGCAATTAGCCAAGAATCCATGTTTTCGTAGCACCACTAGTTCAAAAAAGTTGATTTGTGCTATGAAAGCGCTAATAGTTTCGTAGTGTAAACTAGGAAAAATACACTGTTGGTGCTACAAACGCACAGTTTCCTAACCATCTTGTCAATTGAGCTGAAATTTGTCAGAATCTGTTGGGAAATGATACGTTAGTGGTATTGTGAGTCAGTTAGTGATGAGATTTAATGTACTTACCCATCTTACAGTCATCATTGTTATGATAGGGTATGAATGAGGCATCATTCAGTTATGAGATGACATTTCAAATTAAAAATCTTGCCTAATTTGGTCATTCTCGTTTCGTTTGCCTCCATACTAGGTTCTGAGCTCTCAAGTTGTCAAGCCAAACCTATGGTTGTTCCATACAAAGGCTATCTTCATCCTAATCAAGTGATGTTGTTTCATATACTCAAGTGAGGCAGATATATCCTAATCAAGTGAGGTTGTTTCATATATTCAAGTGAGGCCGTTTCATATATTCAAGTGAAGCTGACAGGTTTTTCTGAGAAGCATGGCAGAGGAAAAGAAAGTTCACAGAGGGGGAAATTACTTAAGATACGAGCCTAAAAATATGAAGGCCATAATTGAATATCCAACAGTGATGGAGGCATTCAGAAAAGTAGGTTGTCTTCGGTTTTGTGAAAAATTGCAGGGTTGCCACACACAGGTGTCTAAATAATTTGCCTTGCACTTCAATGGAACAACTACCAAGGTTGGGATGCTAAATGTTTCAATTTAACCAGAGACTATTGCTGTTGTGATAGAGATACCAAGGGGCCAAGAAAATTTGTTTAAAGGTTTCAAATTTGATATGGAGCCATGCAAAGAATTTATGAAATCTGAGTATGCAAATATGGACCTAAATAATGCAATCCCTAGAAGTTGCATCAGGGACACTTATGCAAAGCTGCTGCTCAAAATCCAGAGATATTTTACATGTGAAGGTAGATATCATAAGGTGTACACATATCATTTCAAGCTACTTCTGTAATTCACAGGTAAAATTTCACTTGATTTTCCCTTTTACTTGCATAGGAGTCTTGCTAAAATGGCTGATAAAGTACAAACCAAATCTGAAGGTTGTGAAACATCCTTGTTTCATCATAGTTTGATGAAGTTGTTGATTTTGAATGAGCTTTAGAAGATAGGCATGGATTGGTCATCCTTTTTATTTATGAATGGTTTTGAGTTGGAAACCTTAACTCCTACTAGAAACCCTAAAACTAAAGGAACTTCTTCACCACCAGTAGCAGAGTCTAGTCAACCTGTGGTTGCAAAATCAAAGGAATTTGTAAAACTGAAGCCAAGGAAATAAGTTGAGAAAAGGAAAAAGTATATACAAATGATTGATACATCAAGTCCATAACCTGCAAAACAAAACTTAAAGAGTGTCAAAGAGGCAAAACATAAACAAGTTTCCAACAAGAAGGAAATCAAGAGAGTGACAAGAAGCCAAGCAGTGGCATCAAAAGGAAAGACAGTTGTTTAAGTTTCAGAGGAAAACCCAGTAATTAATGGAAATTTAGATGACATCCTTTATGCAATTGATACAAAGGATACACCCATTGTGCAAGCTAACTTCTTTGGAGAAGATGAACACAAACAGAAAAAGACTAAGTCTGCAAAGAAGCTTGATTTTGAGGGTGAAAATGCAACCTTCATCTTTCAAGCAAGGAAACCTTTAACTAGGCATGCTAAGAAACTCAAGGAAGGCAGCAAGGAAGTTCAAGAAACTATTGAAACAGCAAAAGCCCTTAAAAAAGTGGTTGATCTCTCCTCACCTACAGTAGTGCATGCAGCTAGCAAAACAAAGAAGGGAAAAGAAGAAATGACAGAGTGTCAACATCTTGAAGAGAAATTGAGGTTAGAAAAACAAGAAATTTCTATGATGAGAAAGAGGGCCAGAAATCACAGTATTGAGAAAACATAGTTTAAAAGAATGAAGGCACTATGGGAAGGTCAAACTGGTTCTAGGTCTGAAACCCCAAGTAGTGCAGAACATTTTTTTAAATGGACAGTTCCAACCATCAAGGAAGCTAAATTTGTCAGAGTAATCAATACTCACTTGAGAGCTAGTAATAGAAGAATTAGAGATCAAGTGGAGGACTTGGAGCAGCAGCTGAAATTGACTTAGGATGAGTTAAATAACAAAGGTGCAAAATGACAATCATTAAACAGTCAAAAGCTAAATACAATGAAAATTAAGAAGGAACTTCTTGAAAACTGTGTTTTTTAGTTCATATGACTTTTTTATTTGATGAAACCAGTGTTATTTTGAGTTTTGGCACATTTATGGTTTACATTTTGAAAACTTTTGGACAAAACTGCTCACTCAGTAGTTTCGTAGCGCAAACAGTGTAAAAAGAGTGAAAAGAGCTACGAAAATATTGTAGCAGATTTTTTCACTCTTTCTCATAAATTTTTGAAGGGAAAAAGTATGAATTATAACTTTAAATTTCCAAGGATAATGTATTAAATGATAATGAAGATAACCGTGGATGAAATAAATCAAAATTTTGATGGAAAAAAGGTAAAAGAGTTGCGCTACAAAAAGCGCTACGAAACTGTGTTGTTTTCATAGCGCAGGTCTATTTAAGCTCATTTGAACAATTTGATGATGGTTTTGGACAAATGAAAATTAGGGAGGATTTTGGGCAGGTGTTACTTCAATTTATAACAAAAAATAATCTCGAAATAATGAGTTTATGATGGTTAGAGTGTCTCAAGAGTGCAAAGGACCCTATGCCTAGAAAACAGGGGACTGTTTCCTACTTTGATGAAGGTCAGCATTATGGTCATTACTATTTGGAGCCAATCATCTAGATTCGACCAGGTGTTAATACATTTGGAAAATAATGTAATATAATTAGGATAAGGTTGTTATAGATAGGTGATTAAGAGTTTGAATCCTATTTGTAATAGGACTGTTTAGTGGATTAGTTGATCTTTTGTAATAAATACCATGTCATATGGTTAGGCAAGGTGTTAAGAGTCATGAGTTTGATGTATCTAGCTGTATATAAGATTATTTTATGTTGTAAATGATCTATAAAATATCAAGAAGTCGAATATGGTAGGGGTTGGAAATTTTTAGCAAGAGATTGTGTTTATTGTAAGTGATTGGTTTTTAGCTTAATACAGATATTTCTACTTAGCCAGCTTGAGAGTCATAAAGAGTTCTAGTGTGTTCTTGTTCTAATTGTATATTTTTACTATCCTATGGCAGTGGTGTTTGTTTATGTTACTAAAAATTCATCTTTGATGCTCTGACTTGCTATATAGACAAACTGACTGTGTTTTTTACTGTTTCCCATGCGTATCTCTTGACTAGAACTCTGATATGCCTTGACTTCCATGCTAAGTAAATTTTTTGGTTTTATTGAAACTATTTTGACTCCATAAGCCCAATGTGCACTTGATGACGTGATTTGCAACCTGTTAGCCACCTATAATATTTTGTTATACTAAAAGGTGGCTAAGACTTTCTGAGCCTCCAAGGAACAAATTTTATCACTAAAAATTGTTGGCTCTTGAAGACTCCTTGAAGGCCTCATGCCTCTGTCCGAAATATTCATTTACTATTTCCATTTCATGCTCCGAAATTCTGCTAATTTCATAAGAAGAGACTGCTGAAGAACCATCATTTTCGCCCTTCTCCCACTCAAAACTAACCTTCATATGCTCCCCTTTTTCTCCGTAAAATCCCCTTTGTTTTCATGATTCATTTTCTCCCCTTCATGAAAATCACTTTTATTAAGGTTGAAGACTCATTCTCTAGCTTTACCGAAACCCCCCAAATAACCCATAGGACTTTATAATAAAGACTTTATGTTATAAAGCCCTACATTTCTAACCAATTCCCCTTTTTCATACCCCGCCATACAGTATTATATAAACTTTATTATAAATTTCATATCATATGATATATGGCCCATCGCTTATCGCAAATCGCAATGTCGCATTATCGCATTTCCATGGGTTGGTCAATCGACCCATTGCTAAACCTTGCGATGCGATCAATCCGCCCGATCGCATATCATGAAATCATATTTTCGTTTTGTTTGATTTAATTGATCCATCGCAAATATTTTCGATGCGATCAACACATCGCATAAATCCCTCCATCGCGCAAATCACAAAATCACATTTTTATGTGAAACCCCTGATCACTCATCGCAAATATTTGCGATGCGATTTTGCGATCTCTTTAACCACCTCTGAATAAAATCTCCACCGTTGGATGCAGCTATCCAACGGCCACGATCTTTCCCACCTTCTGAAGCAGTCTAGACCTAAAAACACAGGATTTCTTAAAGATTTTTGTGTTTTGCAGGTGTTTTAATGGTTTTCCATTGTATAAAGAAGGAAAGCCGAGGGTTAGGAAAGACGTTTCCTGCGCCTTCGAGCTATTAAAAAGAACCATTCACAGGTTTGAATTCAATGATTTATAAATGTTTCATGAGCGTTGTTAGCACGTAAAATGGCCTGTGTGGCCCTGCACATCGACAAGACACTGTTTTGTTCAAAAAAAAGTTAAAGAGTATAAACTTGAAGACAGAGCACAACAGAATGAAGATTGAAAACAATTTTATGGGGATTACGGCTAAGACGGTTATCAAAAGCCTAATCCCCAACTCAAAACACAGTTTAAAGAAAATCTAAAGTTTTTTATCAGACAGAAAGCCTCCACCGCCACATCTGAGGCAAATTGATTCCTCAGCTACCACAGAGCCACCTGTTGCCTCAAACCTTTCAAAACAGAGGCCGAAGTTATTGAAGAAAATCAGATATTCGCCTCCAGCACAGCCAGGGAGTTACTTTTGCAAGGAAATCAATGCAGAAATATCTGCAGAGTTACTCCAAACATTATGCAAAGCCTCAAAGTCAAATAAATCTCCCACCGAGCTTGATTCATAAACGTAAAACAATTAGTACATAAAATCACTTGTAAAATTCTTCATCGAGCCCCTCAAAAGGCCGAGAAGTCTTGAATCTGTATTAATTTCCTTAAGAGATCTTTGATTAGATGTCACCTCCTCATTCTTATATAAATACCTCAGTAGAAGATGAGAAATTGTTGGTTGTTGATGTAATTGTTGAAGCATTGTAATGTAATTGAGCTGAAGACTCCTGATTGTAAATAGTGTTTTCACTGGCTCTTGGAGCTCTGCTTGTAACAGATAAGTTAGGTTGTGAAAGAAAGATGAATTAAAACGCTGGACTTGAAGATTGTAACTGGTTTGGAGCATCAATACAAGCTGATTTATGGGATCCTGGTCTATGTTGAAAGTGATGTTATTCTCATTGTAACTTGTTATTTTATTCCTGTTTTTCATTATGTTTCATCTTCTTCTGTAAAGAACAGTTTAAATAGTGTTAGGACCAACTGTACACCAGTAACCTTCTCTGGCTGAGAAATCTTTATTTAAATGTTTTCTTTCAACTGTGTTATTTGGAAATGATTTAATTCAGTTTAAGCATAAGAATGCTGGCGTTCCCTCGTCTTATTGTCGTAGCTGAACATCATTTTTGAATGTTACTTTTAGTATATGTTGTGTGAAGATGAACTGAGGAAATTATGGTGAGCCCTCGTCCCAGTCTTGTTTGCATAACTGTTTGATTGTTTCCCTTAGAATGTGTTAAAAGCTAGCTAGTTTCAAAGTACTTACCAGGTCTTGGGTCATTCTGTGTTATCTCTGTTATTATCTTGGAAGTAGCCAAGTAAAGAAGAGCTAGGAGAGGATTCGTGGTGAGCCTGGCTCGCTAGTCTCTACTCCAAAGGTTGCCTTCAAGTTTCCCTTAGTTTTTTGTATGTTTTCTATTGGAAGTGTATCAAAGGCTGGATAGTTTCAAAGTACTTACCAGATCCTAGTTTGCTTTCATGTTTTTCTTAAGTGCCTAGTCAAAGGCTGGCTAGTTTCAAAGTACTTACCAGATCCTGGGCTGCTCTTTGTTCTACGTCTGTTTATTTCCCCTTCTTGATGTATCATTCCATTCCATAAATCAAACCTTAAAGAGATCCTTAGACATAGATGACTTGCCCCATGGACCACTCTTGCCTCTTGCTGTTCCATTTAAACCCTCTTATGACTCCATAGCCCAATGGACTGAAAACCTGCCATTATCATTCTTCTTAATCAAAACTTACTCCTTTGCTTGCAACTTCTCACCTTTGAACCTCTTTACCTTTGGGACTTTTCACTTCTAACAGCAATCATGTTCAACCATCCAAAAAAAAACAAAACCCTTGGACCTCATAACTAGCCTAATATCATTATTCCGAACTTCAAAGACAAATCCATCTTTGTACATAATTGGAGAGATCCCTCTCCGGATTCAGGAGGGCTAGATCCTAGAATCCCAAAGTTGGTTGAAACGATGTTGCTTCTGTAATTGGACTCTGCCAATATTGCTAATAAATTACAGAACCCCAACATTTCTGGTGACTCCACTGGGGACTTACAAACCCAAATTTTTTTAAGGATAATTATACGATATTCAGAGATTTGGTTCATAGAGCGTTTGCTTTATTAACCAGCTGGAGCCACCAACCAACATTTCTGGCGACTCCATTGGGGAACTAAAACCTAAAACCCTCATAAGACCTTGAGAGTTAAAAGCAGCCTTTTCAAGCACTACCAAGGAAGGGTAATCATGATAAAACTTGTTTGAATCAGTGACAAACTAGGTCAACCCTATGATTCTGATAAGGCTTCATCTAACCTTGAAATAAACAGCTAGCTTAGCCATAAGAATGGAATGTCTTTATCTCACAACTGTAGCTAAGTTTTGAAACAAAGTTAGGACATTCTTATAAACCACACAAATAAAAATAATGCAGAAAATACCAAAAACATTCCAGATTGATAGTAAAACACTTGCGCTGATATTTCATTTACCATTGGTTGTGTTTTACCTCAAACTCTTAGACAGAGTCTGGAAAGGGCCAGGTAGCCTCCAGATCTCGTCCTCTATTGGAGGTGACATATCTGGTGAACGCCCTCCCAGTCAATCTCTGGTTAGAGTTTGTTGTGTTTGGAGATATCCTTGAAAAAAGATGTTTCATTAACACTGTGGTGGATAGTGTATCTCTTTGAAAACACTCTAAACTTTCCACCTGGCGACTCCATAATCCTGAACAGACCTTAAGACTCCACTGGGAAGAACCCTAATCATTATAATATCTTTCAAACTCGGTTAGAAGGCTGTAGGATTGAAATTTGTGTAAACAGATTAGTTAACCTCTTAAAGACTGTCATATCTGGGTAGACTTTTCTTGTTTATTCGGGTCTAAAAACACAGCATAGTGGCTCCTAGAAAGATTCACACTAGAGCCCATCCTGACCCTGATCCACCTAAGATAGTTGATAATCCTGAAAGAATCCTTAGGAAGTCTCCTAAGATAGAATCTTCAACTATTTTCAGATCACCCCCAAGAGCTAATTCAGTCCCTGAAAATCTTTCAGCTCTACAGCAATCACAAGATGACTTAGTTAATCCCTTTAGGACTAGGTCATTTGGTGATTTAAATCAGTTAGATTCTGAGTCTTCACACTCATCCCCTGAAACAAGTGAACATCTTGGGAATAGAGAAACATCACCTCCTGATTTACATTTTCTTTATAATCTAGGTGTCTCTCATCCAAGGTCAACTCAGCAATCTACTTCCCATCCACTTCTTTTCATCTTTTCATACTCAAACCACTTCACTTCAGCCCACACCCCCTTTTGTCAATCCACCTCCACCACATACCATGGCAGCATGGTATGCTCCCTTAGTCCTTCCTGCACCATTAGTCAATCTTCCACAGGAATATCAGTCCAGAATTCCATTATATGATGCTAGCAACGCTACAATAGCATCACAACACGTGGATAAGATGAATGACTATTTTGACAGAAATGAAATTGATGATGATTCTGTCAAACTGAGATTGTTCACTCAAAGTTTAGGGGGAGAAGTAAGAAAATGGTTTAAAGTTCTAGCCCCCCACAGTATCAACGATTTCCAAGGCTTCCATCAAACATTATTAAACAAATGGGAAGTCAGGAATAATCCTCTCCAAGTCCTTTCCGACTACAGAAATCTTCACAGAAATCCCGGGGAAAGTGTACAAGCCTATTTTACTAGATTTAACAGTGTGTATAATTCACTTTCCCCAGAATTAAAACCTCCACAAGGCTCAGCCTTAAACAAGTTTCCTGAAGGGTTTGATGCTGACATGACCTATTCACTCAGAGAGAGATATTTTGCAACCCTTGAAGACATGCAAAGAGGTGCTCTTTCTGTGGAAGTCAACCTAATGGAGAAGAGAGCAAGGATGAAAGCTGAAAAGAGAGTATCTTTTAGAGAGGAATCCACACCGACTACCTCAAGCTCAAAGATGGAAAGAATGATGGAAGAAATGATGAAGAAAATGAGCATTATTGAGAGATCACAAGCAAGTCAAAACCAAGATGCTCCTCAAAACAGAAACCAAAACCAGAATCAGAATATGAGAAGAAACCAGCCTCCAAACAGACCCAGGGAAGATGATCAACAGATCGCTCCTCCCTTTCATCAAAACTATGTAAGTGAGGTTGAGGAAATAGATGAAATGACAGATGGAGATGATATCAAACTATTTGGGGTAGATGATGATGACTTTAAGGTTCATTACGACAGGAAACAAGGTCTTTATACACCTTATGATGACAAGCGAGATGATAATGAAAATTGTTGTCAAGACATGGAGAATGCCATCACAGAACCTTCAAAAGAATATGAACTCAGAAGTAAATCTAGTCAACAAACCCCCAGCACCAAATCCTTTGACAAATCTTCTCAAAACAACACTGCAACCAAGCCTAAAATAGTCAAACAAAAGGACAAAATGGTGGCTGATAATTCTGGTAAAGGTAAAGAGAAAGACACTGTAAATCTTGAAAAAAAGAGTGCAAACCTTAGCAGTACTAACACTTCAGCTAGTACTCCTTTTTCAAACATTGTGTCAACTGTAGATAAAACAAATCAACAAGCTGTTGTTGCTGATAGAGTGGCAGTAAACAAGGCTGAAGCCAGCACCTTAAAGAATCAAATTCCTTTAAGCTTGGAACAGGAAATCTCAAGATCAAAATTTCTGTCCCTTTGTCTGAGTTAGCTACCCAACATGTATATAGGTCTAAAATTTTGAAGGCTTTGAACATAGAGGAAAATGAGGATACACTCAATCTAAATGACGACCAGCCAGAGCTTATTTTTGGTCCAAAGATTGAAGGTAAGTTTCAGGAGGGACCTGTTCCTCCCTTTTATGTAAGTTTGAACGTTCATGAAAAAATTCTACACAACGCTATGCATGAATCGGGTGCTTCTCATAATTTAATGCCAAAAGCTGTGATGGAGAGCCTAGGTCTTGAAATTACCAGACCTTATAAAGACCTTTACTCTTTTGACTCAAGCAGGGTCAAGTGTTTAGGATTGATCAAGGAACTTTGTGTTAACTTAGCCCAGATTCCAGCCGAATGCTTAGTTATGGATGTTGTTGTGGCTGATGTACCCCCAAAGTATGGAATGCTTTTATCGAGATCTTGGGGGGCTAAGTTACAGGGGACTATGCAAATGGACATGACCTATGCGACTATCCCTGTTTTCAATCAGACTAGAAGACTTTACAGGGAGTCTCATATGCAATACACAGTTACAAGTTAAGATAGACCTCAAAACTCCCCTCTTTATTCGATAAGTACAAGCCTTGATTCGTTTATCATGTTTAATGATGAAACCCTCACTGAAAAAATCACTTTACCAAGATCAATGGCCAAAACGGAGGAAGAGGAGCCCAGCACTGAAGTGTCAAAACACTTTGCTGTATTTGAAAACATTAGCAAATCAAACACAGGTCTTGAACTACAATTCATCAATCCATTAAACTCAAATCTTGACAGTCAAGAGAACAATACTCAACCCTTTGAGAAACATGAGGAGTCAAATCATATAGAGGACATTCACCAAACTAATAAAACTAAAAATGATCCTCTTTGGAGTATGTATTTTGATGGGTCATGCACTAGAACAAATGCTGGTGCAGGTGTCTGGATTACTAACACTGAGAGCAAGCACACATAATGTATTTCTTGCAAATTAAACTTTCAGTGTTCCAACAACATAGCGGAGTATGAGTCCCTGCTCTTAGGCTTACATTTTCTGAAAAAGTTAGGAGCCAAGAAAATAAATGTGTATGGGGATTCTGAGTTAATAATTAGGCAAGTCAATGGGAAGTATAATGCAAATAATCCCAGATTTAGGGCCTATCGGAATGATGTCATGGATCTTTTGAAAACATTTGAGGAATCCAAACTGAGTTTTGTCCCGAGAAAAAGAAATCTTATAGCCCACAATTTAGCCTTCGCAGCTAGGACATGTCTAGCACCATATGAGACCGAATACTGCTCAACTCAGATAAAATTTAGACCAGTTGTGCCTGATAATAAAAAACATTGGCAGGTGTTTGATGGAGATAAACAAATAGAAGAATTCATTCAATTCAGAAATGAATTTGAACTGCAGAGTTCAGATTCAGATTATGATACACACTGCAGTGAAGAACATTTTCTTGGTGAAGAAGAACCTTCTCGTGAGCTTGTAAATATTAACCTTCAGGCTATCAAGCTTAGAAACGAAACATAATTGAGTGCAGAGTCAGAATCAGAAGAATTAGAAACTCTGCATTCTAAGGATGAAAGTTTGCCAGGTGGTCTAACACCTTTAGAAGAGTTGTTTGATTTTAATGATGTGGCCAAAAAACCTAAACTGGAACCTGTAGAGATTGAAATGGAAGAGTGTAATATTAGCAGTGAAGAGAAACCGAAAATAATCAAACTGTCCAAAACTTTGCCAGCTCACATTAAACTCAGATACATAGAGCTGTTCAAAGAATTTTCTGATGCTTTTGCATGGAGTTACCAAGATCTGAAGTCCTATGACACTGAAATAATACAGCACAAAATCCCTCTTAAAGAAAACCAAAAATCATTCAAACATAAACTGCACAGAATAAACCCTGTATAGCTGCCTTTGGTTAAGGAGGAAATCATGAAGATGTATGATGCTTGTATTATTGTCCCTATTAGATATTCTGAATGGGTATCTAATCTGGTGTCTGTTAGGAAGAAGACCGGAGAAATTAGGCTTTGTATAGATTTCAGAGATTTAAACAAAGCTTCATTGAAAGACAACTACCCTTTACCAAAGATGGATCATATTTTAAAAAGGGTGGCGGGATCTAAAAGAATTTCTTTGCTTGATGGCTATTCAAGGTATAATCAGATCTTAGTTCACCCTGCTGATCAATTAAAGACAGCCTTTACTACACCATGGGGCACTTTCATGTATGTGAAAATGCCCTTTGGTCTAATGAATGCTGGAGCAACCTTTCAAAGAGCCATGGACATAGCATTCTCAGAAGAATTGGGCTTCTTCATCATTATCTATCTTGATGATGTCACTGTGTTTTAAAAAACAGATGAAGAGCACTTAAAACATTTAAGAAAAGTTTTCGAGAAATGCAGAAAGTTTGGGATATCTTTAAACCATAAGAAAACACTTTTTGGTCTCCAAGAAGGTAAACTTCTTGGACACATTATCTTAGAAGGGGGTATAAAGATAGATCCAAAGAGGATTGAAGCCATTTTGAAAATCTCTCATCCTCGAAACATCAAAGAGTTGTAGTCTTTCATTGGAAAGATCAATTTTTTGAGAAGGTTCATCCCTAACTTAGCTGAGCTCCTTAGAAATATCACAAACATGTTAAAGAAGGAGCAGGGGGTAAAGTGGACCTTCGAAGCAAAGACATCCTTTGAGCTGGTGAAACAAGCATTAACCAAAACACTGATTCTCATAAGTCCTGATTTTTCAAAATATTTTTATATCTTCTCATTTGCATCAGAACATACCATAGCGGCTATCCTTTTACAGAAAAATCCACAAGGACAAGAGCAACCCATTGCATTCTTTAGTAAGGCATTGAGGGATGCCCCTTTGAAGTACAACATTATGGAAAAGCAAGATTTTTCTTTGGTTAAAGCTTTGAAAGACTTCAGTGTATACATCCTTCACTCACACATCATTGCCTTTGTCCCAAATTCAGTGATTAAAGACATTCTAACACAAGACCCAGATGGTAAGAGAGGTAAGTGGATTGTTGTTATTCTTGAATATGATTTAGAGATAAAACCCACTAAGCTCATCAAAGGCCAGGGTCTAGCTAGATTAATGGCTGAATCAAATTGTGAAGTTCTTGATATTCATATGATCAATGCTTTAGATGATCAAGAGGAAATCTAGACACCCATTGTTGAAAACCGTTTCATGAATTCCTCTTGGTATGCTGATATTGTTTATGTTTTGCTTAATTTAAATACACCTCCTGGTTTATCAAAAACAAAGGCAAGGTTCTTGAAGCTGAAAGCAATAAACTATTGCATTATAGATAGATGTCTTTATTGGAAAAATGCAAGTGGTATATTGCTTAAATGTTTGCCTGAGTTTGATGCAGAGAAGGTTAAGAAGGAATTCCATGAAGGAGAGTGTGGGGGTCATTTATACTGGAAGTCAGCAGCCAACAAAATTTTGAGGGCTGGTTTCTATTGGCCTACTCTTTTTCCTGATATACACAAGATGACCACTACTTGCCATAAATGCCAACTATTTGAAGGCAAGAGAAAATTGCTACCCCTTCCTCTGCATCCAATCACTGTTGAAGTTCCTTTTCAACAGTGGGGACTTGACTTCATAGGAGAAATCCATCCACCATATTCTGCCCAGCATAGGTGGATCCTTACTGCCACAGAATATTTCACTAAATGGATAGAAGCCATTCCTTGTAGGCAGGCCAATGATTCATTTATCATAAATTTTATGGAGACTAACATTCTCTCCAGATTTGGCTGTCCTACCAAGATCATCACTGATAATGCAGCAGCATTTGGATCAAAGAAGATGGTTGAGTTCTGTCATAGATATCAGATATCATTGGGGCATTCCACAGCCTATTACCCTCAAGGTAATGGAGTTGCAGAATCTTCCAACAAAAGCTTAGTGAACATAATTAAGAAACTGTTGGAGGAAAACAAAAAGTCTTGGCATACAAAGCTGGTCCATGCACTTTGGGCTGATAGATTAACTTTGAAGAAATATATTGGTATGTCACCTTTCCAGCTTGTGTATGGTACAGATGCAATTTTTCCAAATAGCCTTGGTGTACCAGTTATGAAGTTGATTCAAGAGTTGCAGACTGAAGAAAATGACATGATCAGAAGAATAAATCAGACCATTCATCTTCAGCAAACCAGAGAGGAGGTGTATAACAAAGCATTACAGAAATAGGACAGCATCAAAAAGTTTTTTGATAGAAGAACAAAGGCCAGCAATTTCAAGATTGGGGACAAAGTTTTAAAGAGGGACTCAAGGAGGGAAGAAAAGGGAAAGCATGGAAAATTTTATAACCTTTGGCTTGGCCCTTACTCTATTCATTCAGTTGCTGGTAATAATGTAGTTTTCTTACAGGAACTGGATGGAACGAAATTGTTTGGGGGTCCTGTCAATGAAAGGATGCTTAAGAATTACTTCTCTTGATCCATTTTATGTTTTGAAGCCTTTTTATCTTTTTCCATTATGAATAATCCATCCACCATTGCATACAAAGTTATGAAAAATCAAGAAAATACAAAAACAAAGAAAAGAAGAAAAGAGGGCAGAATGAAAACAAGAAAGGCAAAGCCCCATGCCAAAAAGAGAGACAAATTCTGAAAGTGTGCAAGCTCAAATGCCACTCCTCAAAAACACACTTCTAGTTAGTCAAACTGTTTAAACTTGACTAATTAGCTTTAAATTTTCTGCTGATAGGATAGTGAATTCGATTTGCCAAACTGTTCAATCTTGGCTCATCAGTAGATAGATTAGGATAGAAATGAAAGGTTCAAACATGTTCAAAACCTGAACCTAAATTCCCAAGCAAAAGAGATGAATCAAATCTATGTTAAATTCTGAGTCAAAGAATGTAAAGATCTGGTTCTAATCAGCTTAAAATTTGAACCAGAAGAAAAGCAAGCACAACTTGAACAGAAGCAAAAACAGAGCTGTGAAGAAAAGAGAAGGCCATGATGAGAGACTTTCAGATCTTAGGCTTTCCATTTTGATTTTAATTTTCTACAAATAATAATATATGTGCAACTTGTTTTTATGCCGTAGATCACAGCAAGTCAAACAGCTTAATCTTGAATTGACTATTTTTAAATTTCTGTTGTAGAATTTAGAGAATGAAAGTCTGTTGGACAGTTTAATCCCAACAGACAGTAGATTAGGTAGAGAAATATCTGAGCTCAACTGTCTAATCTGAGTTTAGGGAGAAATAAGGAGTAGAGTTAGATTAGTTTTTATGCTTTCAAAAGAATAAAATGTTGTGAAAAGAGTTTGCCAATCCAAGTGCACTCTGATGAAGAAAAAATGTTAGATCAGTAGGATTGGGTAGGTAGAAAGTTGTATTGATGAGGTCCATTATTTTTTCATAACTGATACTCTTTTTCAGAGCCAAGCAAGATCATCCAGAAAAAGAAGAGCAATTTAAAGGATTGGGCACAAGTCAGCGTCCCAGAGAAATCAAGTCTGAATTCTTGATGCCTTCAAGAAGGCACCATCCCCAAGTGGAGCCACTGTTAGCCACCTATAATATTTTGTTATACTAAAAGGTGGCTAAGACTTTCTGAGCCTCCAAGGAACAAATTTATCACTAAAAATTGTTGGCTCTTGAAGACTCCTTGAAGGCCTCATGCCTCTGTCCAAAATCTTCATTTACTATTTCCATTTCATGCTCCGAAATTCTGCTAATTTCATAAGAAGAGACTGCTGAAGAACCATCATTTTCGCCCTTCTCCCACTCAAAACTAACCTTCATATGCTCCCCTTTTTCTCTGTAAAATCCCCTTTGTTTTCATGATTCATTTTCTCCCCTTCATGAAAATCACTTTTATTAAGGTTGAAGACTCATTCTCTAGCTTTACTGAAACCCCCCAAATAACCCATAGGACTTTATAATAAAGACTTTATGTTATAAAGCCCTACCTTTCTAACCACTTCCCCTTTTTCATACCCCGCCATATGGTATTATATAAACTTTATTATAAAGTTCATATCATATGATATATGAACCACCGCTTATCGCAAATCGCAATGTCGCATTATCGCATTTCCATGGGTTGGTCAATCGACCCATTGCTAAAACTTGCGATGCGATCAATCTGCCCGATCGCATATCGTGAAATTGCATTTTCGTTTCGTTTGATTTAATTGATCCATCGCAAATATTTGCGATGCGATCAACACATCACATAAATCCCTCCATCGCGCAAATCGCAAAATCTCATTTTTATGTGAAACCCCTGATCACTCATCGCAAATATTTGCGATGCGATTTTGCGATCTCTTTAACTGCCTCTAAATAAAATCTCCACCGTTGGATGCAGCCATCCAACGGCCACGATATTTCCCGCCTTCTGAAGCAGTCTAGACTTAAAAACACAGGATTTCTTAACGGTTTTTGTGTTTTGCAGGTGTTTTAATGGTTTTCCATTGTATAAAGAAGGAAAGCCGAGGGTTAGGAAAGACGTTTCCCGCGCCTTCGAGCTATTAAAAAGAACCATTCATAGGTTTGAATTCAATGATTTATAAATGTTTCATGAGCGTTGTTAGCACGTAAAATGGCCTGTGCAGCCCTGCACATCGAAAAGACACTGTTTTGTTCAAAAAACAGTTAAAGAGTATAAACTTGAAGACAGAGCACAGTAGAATGAAGATTGAACATAGTTTTACGGGGATTACGGCTAAGACGGTTATCAAAAGCCTAATCCCCAACTCAAAACATAGTTTAAAGAAAATATAAAGTGTTTTATCAGACAGAAAGCCTCCACCGCCACATCTGAGGCAAATTGATTCCTCAGCTACCACAGAGCCACCTGTTGCCTCAAACCTTTCAAAACAGAGGCCGAAGTTATTGAAGAAAATCAGATATTCGCCTCTAGTGCAGCCAGGGAGTTACTTTTGCAAGGAAATCAATGCAGAAATATCTGCAGAGTTACTCCAAAAATTACGCAAAGCCTCAAAGTCAAATAAAGCTCCCACCGAGCTTGATTCATAAATGTAAAACAATTAGTACAGAAAATCACTTGTAAACTTCTTCATCGAGCCCCTCAAAAGGTCGAGAAGTCTTGAATCTGTATTAATTTCCTTAAGAGATCTTTGATTAGATGTCACCTCCTCATTCTTCTATAAATACCTCAGTAGAAGATGAGAAACTGTTGGTTGTTGATGTAATTGCTGAAGCATTGTAATGTAATTGAGCTAAAGACTCCTGATTGTAAATAGTGTTTTCACTGGCTCTTGGAGCTCTGCTTGTAACAGATAAGTTAGGTTGTGAAAGAAAGATGAATTAAAACATTGGGCTTGAAGATTGTAACTGGTTTGGAGAATCAATACAAGCTGATTTATGGGATCCTGGTCTATGTTGACGGTGATTTTATTCTCATTGTAACTTGTTATTTTATTCCTGTTTTCATTATGTTTCATCTTCTTCTGTAAAGAATAGTTTAAACAGTGTTAGGACCAACTGTACACCAGTAACCTTCTCTGGCTGAGAAATCTTTATTTAAATTTTTTCTTTCAACTGTGTTATTTGGAAATGATTTAATTCAGTTTAAGCATAGGAATGCTGGCATTCCCTCGTCTTATTGTCGTAGCTGAACATCATTTTTGAATGTTACTTTCATTATATGTTGTGTGAAGATGAACTGAGGAAATTATGGTGAGCCCTGGTCCCAGTCTTGTTTGCATAACTGTTTGATTGTTTCCCTTAGAATGTGTTAAAAGCTGGCTAGTTTCAAAGTACTTACCAGGTCTTGGGCCATTCTGTGTTATCTCTGTGATTGTCTTGGAAGTAGCCAAGTAAAGAAGAGCTAGGAGTGGATTCGTGGTGAGCCTGGCCCGCTAGTCTCTACTCCAAAGGTTGCCTTCAAGTTTCCCTTAGTTTTTTGTATGTTTTCTATTGGAAGTGTATCAAAGGCTGGATAGTTTCAAAGTACTTACCAGATCCTAGTTTGCTTTCATGTTTTTCTTAAGTGCCTAGTCAAAGGCTGGCTAGTTTCAAAGTACTTACCAGATCCTGGGCTGCTCTTTGTTCTGCGTCTGTTTATTTCCCCTTCTTGATGTATCATTCCATTCCATAAATCAAACCTTAAAGAGATCCTTAGACATAGATTACTTGCCCCATGGACCACTCTTGCCTCTTGCTGTTCCATTTAAACCCTCTTATGAATCCATAGCCCAATGGACTGAAAACTTGCCATCATCGTTCTTCTTAATCAAAACTTACTCCTTTGCCTGCAACTTCTCACCTTTGAACCTCTTTACCTTTGGGACTTTTCACTTCTAACAACAATCATGTTCAACCATCCAAAAACAAACAAAACCCTTGGACCTCATAACTAGCCTAATATCATTATTTCGAACTTCAAAGACAAATCCATCTTTGTACATAATTGGAGAGATCCCTCTCCGGATTCAGGAGGGCTAGATCCTAGAATCTCAAAGTTGGTTGAAACGATGTTGCTTCTGTAATTGGACTCTGCCAATCTTGCTAATAAATTAGAGAACCCAAACACAACCAATATCTATCATTTATCTACTTAATACCCCACATAGAGTTAGCCATATATATTTCTATTAAAAATCATTAACCCTTGAGAGAGCCCTCTCAGGTTGAGGAGGCTAAGCCTCAATCAAAATATTGGTTTGAAATAATTACATGAGATTTATTTGATTAGCAGCTTATCAGGTCTAATTTTTTGATAACATTTTGGTGCGTCTACCAGGATTCTGAAGATTATACTTTCCCGAGATTTTGAAGCTGAACTTCTGAAGGTAGTAGGAGCTCAAAAGGGTTTTCGAGGCTGCGTCTACCTTGGTGACTCCATTCAAAGTTTATATGAGAAAAGGTGTCTTCGAGAAGGAGGTACACTAGGAGTAATCCCGACCTAGATCCACCTACCATCATGGACAATCAAAACACCATTTCCAGAGGAAGTAAAGACATTTCTGAAATATCAGGTACTCCATCACATTCGAAATCCTTGTCCTCTGAAATTTTAGGAAGTCCTGAAGATAAAAGAGTTGATGATAAAATTCAAGAGGTTTTGTTTAGATTAGAAAGTGAAAAAGAGCTAATTGAAATTATCTTAGACTTGCATAAGAGATGTATTGATATCTCAGCTCTAGTAACACATGAAGACAAAGAAGAATTTTGGGAAGCTGTTACTTCTGAGTTGTTGTTGGAAAAAGAGTCTTTAGATAAATTCAAAGAGCTTGATCCTTTTGAAGTATTGTTGAAAATTAAAGCTGGTTTACCTCTTCCAAATTGGAGTTTAATTGTTAGTGGACCACAAAGACCAAACAATCCTCCTCATAGCATTTTTTCATCCTCTATTTCTACCATCCCTAAAGCTACTACAATCCCTCTAACCATGGCTAGAAATCCACCTGCTGCACCTGCTAGATATGTCCCTCTTGTGCTTCCAGCTGTCTTACATGACCTCCCTAGAAAATATGATGCTAGAATCAAAACTTGGGGAAGTGTTGAAGACATTACAGTAGAAGAACATGTGGACCAATTTAATGATTTTATAGAGAGGGAGGAGGTTGATGATGAAGATGTTAAGTTGAGGTTTTTTGCTTAGAATTTTACTGGTGTAGTTAGGAAATGGTATAAATCCCTTACTCCTGTAAGTATTCATAATTGGAATGAGTTTGAAGATACTTTTCTAAGAAAATGGGGAAATAGAACTAATCTGGTACAAGCCCTCACCGAGTATAATACTCTGAAGAGAGATGCTGATGAATCTGTCCAAAACTTTTCAAAAAGGTTTAACAAGTTGTATGACTCTATTCCTGCCCATTTGAAACCACCACAAGCCTTGGCTCAGATGAGATATGATGAAGCTTTTGACTATGAGTTTTCTATACTGCTGAGAGAAAGAGAATCCCCTTCACTTGCTGAAATGAAAAATGATGCAGTGAAGGTGGAGGTTGATTTGATAGCAGCCAAAAAGTAAAAAATGGGTAAGACTAAGTTGAAAGAAGAGGAGAAGCCTTCCTCCTCTACCTCCCAGGATAAGATGGATTCAATGATGAAAACAATGGAAAAGTTGATGGATAGGTTGGACCTTGGGAATACCTTTGCTCCTTCTGCAAAACATGAACCTCAATTTAGAAACCCTCAGTTCAGGAGACCTCAGAATTAGAAAAGGCCAAGGGAAAACAGAAATCAACTGCCTGATCCTCCATTGAGACCTCCTTTCCAATAGAACTTGGTTGATGAAGAAGATCATCCTGAAATTCCTGAAGATTCTATTCACTATTTTGATGAGTAAATGTCTGGAATTTTCTTGACTAAAGAAGAACATGATCAATCAAACCAAAGTAATCATGGAGAGGAAACATCAGATTATCTAATTGGGTATCAACATGATATTTTTGAGATGCAAAAACAATACAATCTCAGAAATAGAAATGTGCCTATCATTGCAAACAAAACACAGCCTAAGAAAGATACTCCTAATATTGCTGATGGCAAGAAAGATGATCCTAAGGTCGCTGAAGGTAGGAAAGATACACCAGTTGTTCCTCCTATAAAAGAAGCTGAAAAATATGTTTATGTTTTTAGCCTTGAGAATGAAATTTCTAAGATTAAAATATTAGTCCCTTTTGCTGATATTCTCAAGGTAAATGAATATAGAAGTAGGATTGTTAAAATGTTGAATTCACAACTAGGAGCTGCTAATATCTTGAATGTAATGGAAGATCATCCAACCATATACTTGGGTCTAAGACTATAAGATGAACAGAATGAGGAGGTGCCTCCTTTTATGTGAGCCTTAGCATTCATGACATGACATTGCATAATGCTATGTTGGATTCAGGGGCCTCTCACAATATTATGCCCAAAGTAATCATGGAAAGAATGGGGTTAGAAATAACTAGGCCATATAAAGACTTGTTTTCTTTTGATTTAAAAATAGTTCAATGCATTGGTTTAATTAAGGATATTGTTGTTGGTCTAACACAAGTTCCTGCAAAGACTGTGGTCATGGACATCATGGTAGCAGACATTCCACCAAAGTTTGGTATGCTGTTGTCAAGGTCATGGGCAGCGAAAATCAAAGGTACAATGCAGATGGACCTTACTTATGCTACCATTCCTATTTTTGGTGAGCAAAGAAGATTGTATCGAGAGACAAGAATGGCATACATGGTGAGTAGTAAATTCAAACCCCAAAATTTTCCAATCTATGCTCTTGATACTAAACTTGGATCGGCTATTCTTTTCAATGAGTTTACTAATGAAGCAGAAGAGGAAAGGAAAGCAAAAAATCAGAGTTCTGAAATTTAGCAGTCTGAAAATCAGCAAACAGAAGATCAACAAGTCAATGATAAGAAGGAAGAAGGTTGGTGGTATTTTCATTTTGATGGATCAGTAGGCAGAGAAGGAGAAGGAGCAGGGATTTAGATCAAAAGTCCAATTTATGAGAGTAAGTTATTTTCCTATAAATTGAACTTTGATTGCATGAATAACATGGCTGAGTATGAATCCTTGATTTTAGGCCTAGAGGTTTTGAAAAGAATGAATGCTCAAAACATTTCTGTTTTTGGAGATTGAGAGTTAGTCATTAAACAGGTTGAAGGTGCTTATCAAACAAAATATATAAGGATGAGGGCATATAGGAACTTAGTTTTTGACATGTTGGAAAACTTTCAAGCTTACTCATTCATGGTAAAAACTAGAGAACAAAATTCCATTGCTGATTCTCTTGCTGTCTCTGCAACTCTTTTCATTATTCCTATGCATTCCACAGAAAAATATGAGGTTGAGATTCACCATAGACCAGCTATCCCTGATAATATTACTCATTGGAAAGTTTTTGAGGATGATCAACAAGTGAAGAAATTTATTGAGCTGAAAGAAGAGTTTGAAAATATACAAGTAGATCAGCAAAATATGCTTGCTGAGTCTAAAGGGAAATATAAAGTTTTGCAACTAAAGAACAATTATATACCAAAGGGACTCATACCTCTTGAAATTTTTTTTGATCAGAATGATGTTTTTAAATCACCTAAGATACAAGCTGATGATGAAGAAGTTGAGAGTTGTAACCTTGGTACAATAGCTATGCCCAAAATGCTTAAAATTTCAAAGTTTCTTTCAACTGATATGAAGTTTAAATATGTTGAAATTATGAAGAGATTCATAGATTTTTTTGCTTGGAATTATGCTGATTTGAAAGAATATGACCCCACTATTATCTAGCATACCATTCCCATAAAAGAAAATGAAAAGACTTTCAAGCAGAAGTTAAGGAGGATCAATCCACTTCTCATGCCATTGATTGAGAAGGAGGTCAAGAAACTCTTTGATGCCAAAATCATTGTCCCATTTAGATTTTCAAATTGGCTTGCAAACTTGGTTCTAGTTAGGAAAAAGAGTGGACAAATCGAAATATGTATTGACATCAGAAATTTGAATAAATCCTCTCTGAAGGACAATTATCCTCTCCCGAAGATGGACCAAATTTTTCAAAATATTGTTGGTTCTCAGATAATGTCTATGCTTGATGGTTTTTCAGGTTATAATCAGATCCGTGTACATCCTGATGATCAGGGAAAAACAACCTTTACTACACCATGGGGTACTTTCATGTTTGCCAAGATGCCATTTGGTCTCATGAATGCAGGAGCTACTTTTCAGAGGGAAATGGATATTTCTTTTTCTGAAGAGAAGGATGAGATGGTGGTTTTTTATCTTGATGACATAAGAATCTTCTCAAGGAGGGAATAAGATCACTTGGAACACCTATAAAGAATTCTTCTGAAGTGTAGAAGGTTTGGCATCTCTTTAAATCCCACCAAAAGTATTTTTTCTTTAACTTCAGGTAAATTACTTTGACACATAATTTCTAAAGATGGGATTAAGATTGATCCAAACAGGGTCAATGCAATTCAGAAGGTGGATTTTCCGAAGCAGGAAGGAGATTCATCTTTCCTTGGAAAGGTAAATTTTGTAAGGTGATTTATTCCTAATTTTACTGAGATTGTGAAGGAAATAACAAGGATGTTGAAGAAGGGAGTTGACATTAAGTGGACAGCAGAAGCAAGACACTCATTTGAAGAAATCAAAAGGGCACTCACACAAGAACCGCTATTTATCAGTCCATATTTTTCAAAAGAATTTCTGGTTTTTACTTTTGCATCAGAGAATACTATCTCTAGAGTTCTACTACAAAAGGGAAAACAAGGTATTGAGAAGCCTATTTCTTTCATTAGTAGGAAATTAGCCAAATCTAAGCTTAAATATAATATCTTAGCGAAGCAGGCGTATGCCTTGGTGAAGGGTATCAAAGATTTCAAAATTTATATCCTGCATTCTCATATTGTGGCTTTTGTTCCTAATACTGTTGTGAAAGACATCCTCACTCAAGTCGATCCTGATGGTAAGAGGGGGAAATGAATTGATAAATTTCTAGAGTATGACATAGATATCAAGCCAACAAATTTGGTTAAGGGGCAAGGCATAACAAAGCTAATGTCACAGTCAAACTTTGACTGTCTTGACATAAACTTAATTGCAAAAATATCAGAAATTTCAGATGAGGAAGAAGAATTAGTCCCTATTGAAGAAAAATACATCACTTCAGATTAGTACAAGGAGGTTGTTTTTGTAAAGCTTAAATAGGTTTGTAAAGCTTTAATCCTTGAGATATTTTATTTTTGACAGAAATTTGTTTTGGAAGGATACTGGAGGAATTTTGCTGAATTGTTTGCTGGAAGAGGAGGCTGATAAAGTAATTGAGGAGTTCCACAAAGGAGATTGCAGAGGTCATCATTATTGGAAGGCCACAGTGAAAAATATTCTTAGAGCAGGGTATTATTGGCCTACAATGTTTAAAGATGTCTACAAAAATATTGCTACCTGCCATGAATGCCAAATTTTTTAGGGTAAGAAGAAACTTGTACCTTTACTTTTAATTCCTATCTATGTGGAAGCGCCATTTCAGCAATGGGGGCTAGATTTTATTGGAGATATTCATCCATCATCATCAGGTCAGCATCACTGGATTCTCACAGTGACTGATTACTTCACCAAATGGATTGAAGCAATCCCAACTAGGCAAGCAAATGATTCTGTGATTTTTTCTTTTTTAGAAAATAATATCTTGTCTAGATTTGGTTGCCCCATGAAGATTATAACTAATAATGCATAGGATTTTAAGTCTAAGAATCTGATCAATTTCTATCATCAATATCATATTACTCTTGGGCATTCTACTGCATACTATCTGCAAGGGAATGGTCTTGCTGAATCTTATAACAAGAGTCTTGTGAGCATCATTAAAAAGGTGTTGCAAAAGAATAAGAAAGCTTGGCATTTGAAGCTGAAGCATGCATTATGGGCTGATAGGATATGCACAAAAAGGTCAATTGGAAGATCACCATATGAATTGGTATATGGGGCTGAGGCTATTTTTCCTACATCTCCAGGGGTACCTGTCATGAAGCTAATTCAAGGGTTAGAAGAGGAACCAAATGCAGTCTCGAGGAGAATCAATAAGCTAATATCTTTGCAGGAGAAGAGAAATGAAGTTTCTAAGAACAATCAACAATCTCAAAACATAATCAAGAGGACATTTGATAAGAATATCAAGGAGGAAATTTTTCAAATTCAGGATGAAGTGCTGAAATGGGAGGCCAGAATTCAAGAGAAAGGAAAACATGGTAAGTTCGAGAACTTGTGGAAAGGTCCTTTCAAGATAACTGCTTTCCATGGGAACAATACTTACATACTGTAGGAGATGGATGGAAAATCGTATGTTGGAGGACCTATCAATGGCAGGTTTTTAAAGCATTACTCTTCCTGAAATCAGATTGATCATTCATCTCATTGTACAAATTACATTTCATGAGTTTTTTCTGCTAATAATGACAAGCTAAATTAGCAAGCTTGAGCTAGAGGTGAAGGCCATTAGAGCTTGAGGAGAAAGCTTGGAAATTTCAAAGTTTTTTTTTTCTTTCTTTCTTTCTGGGTCAAGAAAATGGATAGCAGCACTGGAACTACTGGTTCTTGGTGTACCACAGGGGCACACTATCCCAAGTGGAGCCACTGTTATCACCGAAAAAAATTTCAAAACATTATTGTGTCATGCTTGTTTTTGGTCATGTTTCAAATTAGGTTTAGAAGTAAATTTAGGATTTGGTTACGCGTAGGTTATATTTTTATAAGTTCATAGGTCATCATTAGGTTCAAATAAAGCCTTTTAAAGGTTCATTCAATGTCAAAAATCCATAATTTCCATTTTGGAATCATTCCATAAAGTTTTAGGTCAAAACTCTGCAATTAGCCAGGAATCCACATTTTCATAGCGCCACTAGTTCAAAAAAGTTGATTTGCGCTATGAAACCGCTAATAGTTTCGTAGCACAAACTGGGAAAAATACACTGCCGACGCTACGAAAGTGTGGTTTCTTAACCGTCTTGTCAATTGAGCTGAAATTTGTTATAATCCATTGGTAAATGATAGGTTAGTGGTATGATGAGTCAGTTAGTGATGAGATTCAATGTACTTACCCATATTACAGTAATCATTGTCATGATAGGGTATGAATGATGCATCATTCAATTATGAGATGACATTTCACATTCAAAATATTGCCCAATTTGGTCATTCTCATTTCATTTTCCTCCATACGAGTTTCTGAGCTCTGAAGTTTTCAAGAAAAACCTGTGGTTGTTCCATACAAAGGTTATATTCATCCTAATCAAGCGAGGTTGTTTCATATACTCAAGCGAGGAAGATATATCCTAATCAACCGAGGTTGTTTCATATATTCAAGCGAGGCTGTTTCATATAATCAAGTGAAGCTGACAGGTTTTTCTGAGAAGCATGGCAGAGGAAAAGAAAGTTCACAAAGGGGGACATTTCTTAAGATATGAGCCTGAAAATATGAAGGTCATAATTAAAGATCCAACAGTGATGGAGGCATTCAGAAAAGTAGGTTGTCTTCGATTTTGTGAAAAATTTCAGGGTTGCCACACACAGGTGTCTAAAGAATTTACCTTGAACTTCAATGGAAAAACTACCAAGGTTGGGATGCTAAATGTTTCAATTTCACCATAGACTATTGCTGCTGTAACAGAGATACCAAGGGGAAAAGAAACTTGGTTTAAAGGTTTCAAATTTGATATGGAGCCATGCAAATAATTTATGAAACTTGAGTATGCAGATATGGACCTAAATAATGCAATCCATAGAAGCTACATCAAGGACACTTATGAAAAGCTACTGCTCAACATACAAAGATATTTTACATGTGAAGGTAGATATCATAAGGTCTACACATGTCGTTTCAAGCTACTTTTGCATTTCACAGGTAAAATTTCACTTGATTTTCCCTTTTACCTACATAGGAGTCTTGCTAAAATGGCTGATAAAGTACAAGCCAAATCTGAAGGTTGTGAAACATCCTTGTTTCATCATGGTTTGATGAAGTTGTTGATTTTGAATGAGCTTCAGAAGATAGGCATGGATTGGTCATCCTTTTTGTTTATGAATGGTTTTGAGTTGGAAACCTTAACTCTTGCTAGAAACCCTAAAAATAAAGGAACTCCTTCACCACCAGTAGCAGAGTCTAGTCAACCTGTGGTTGCAAAACCAAAGGAATTTGTAAAAATGAAGCCAAGGAAACAAGTTGAGAAAAGGACAGAGTAGATAGAAATTATTTACACATCAAGTCCATCACCTGCGAAACATAAGTTAAAGAGTGTCAAAGAGGCGAAATAGAAACAAGTTGCCAACAAGAAGGAAATAAAGAGAGTGACAAGAAGCCAAGCAGTGGCATCAAAAGGAAAGATAGTTGTTTCAGTTTCAGAGGACAACCCAGTTTTTAAGGGAAATTTAGATGACATCTGTTGTGAAACCAACTCCAAATTAGAAGAAAAGAGATATCAACGCCTTAGAAATTAGCCACTTCGAGGGGGCAACCTCTAATACATTACATGAATGAACACTTCTTGGATGATTCAAATTACAAAACCTCCTTTCTATATATAGGAGTCCATGGGGCCACAATGTAATCCTAGCCGACCTGACAATAATAATTTAAGGGCACAATAATAACAATATGGGGGTTACAGGGGTACAATAATAACAATAAGGGGGTTACACTAACAACAATAAGGGACTATACTAGTAATATAGGGACCTAACATGGCCCTCTCCTTCAAAAAAGTGTTGTCCTCAACGCTTGAGTAGCTCTGGGTGCTTCTGTATAAACTTCTCATCCTCCCATGTAGAATCTTCAGTGGGTAAGTTCTTCCACTTGATGAGATACTCTAAAATTGATCGATTCCGTAGCTGTCGAGTTCTTGTTTCCGTGACCACTTCGGGTTCCAATATGATTTTTCCTTCCTCATAAAGTTCTTGCAATATTGTTTGAACTGGAAGATTTTCACCTATAACCTTCTTTAAGCATGAAACATGGAAAACTGGATGCACTCGCGAAGAAGCAGGAAGCTCCAATTTGTATGCCATAGTACCAATCTTTTGCAACACCTTGTAAGGACCATAGTACTTTGGCGATAATTTATTATCCTTCTTAGCTTGCTTGAGGAACATTTGTTTGTATGGTTGTAGCCGTAAAAATACCCAATCTCCTACATCAAAACTTCTCTCGCTGCGATGTTGATCTGCCTGTTGTTTCATTCGATTTTGTGCCAAATTCAGGTTATCCTTTAAGAGTTGGAGAACTTCCTGTTGATGCTCGATGTGATCTTCCACTGCTTGAACCTTCGAATTTTCCCTTAAAGATGATGTGATGGATGGTGGATGATATCCATAAAGTGCCATAAATGGGGTCATTTTTGTTGCAGTATGGAAGGAAGTGTTATACCACCATTCAGCGAGAGGTAACCACTTGACCCATTGTGTTTGTTTATCAAATAAAAAACAACGAAGATATCCTTCCAAACATTTATTTACTATCTCAGTTTGACCATCAGATTGAGGATGATAAGATGAGCTATGAGCTAATTGAGTACCCAAACAAGAAAATAACTCCGTCCAAAAATTTCCAGTAAAAATGGGATCTCTGTCCCTCACAATAACCCTTGGGTTTCCATGTAGCTTTTGAATTGTGTCCATAAATGTAGTAGCAACTGTACTTTCTTTAAATGGATGAGATAATGCACAAAAGTGTGCATACATGGTAAGTCTATCAACTACCACCATGATGACACTCTTTCCTTCGAAATTAGGTAAACGTGTGATAAAATCCATTGAAATATCCTCCCAACATTGACTTGGAATGGATAAAGGTTGTAGAAGACCCAGGGTATTAATTGTCTCAACTTTATTCTACTGGAAAACCAAGCATTCTGACACAAAATTTTGAATATCAGATTTAAGGCCATCCCAAAAAAATTCTTTCTTCACCCTGTGGTAATTTTTTAAAAATCCTGAGTGTCCTCCGAAAGGAGAAGTGTGCAATTCCAAAATAATCTTTTGTTTTAGTTGGGAATTCTTACAAAGATATAAGCGATCTTTGTACCATAAGGAATCATTTTTCCAACTAAATGTATCAGATGTACTAGGATCTTGATGCAAATTTTGGATATTCACACTTCTTTCATCTCTTCTTCCATTATGCTAACACTTAGGATTATTCAATACGGTTGAGTAATAGAATAGCCTGAAAATGCTTCCACCTCTTCATTCTTTCTTGAGAGTGCATCTACAACAACATTTAGCTTCCCTTTTTTGTAGATTATTTCAAAGTCATAACCCAACATCTTTGTGACCCATTTTTTATTCTCTTCTGAAGATAGTCTTTGTTCCAAAAAGTGTTTAAGACTATCATGATCAGTTTTTACCTTGAAGTGTCTTCCCATTAGGTAAGTTATCCATTTCTTTAGTGCGTGCAGTATTTCTAACATTTCCTTCTCATAAATAGATTTTTGTAAATACTTTCCTTTGATTGGACGAATTTAAAAAGCAACGGGTCTACCTTATTACATTACAACAACACCAATTCCATTTCCTGAGGCATCACATTCCATAATAAAGGTTTTTGTGAAGTCTGGCATAGCTAAGACCGATGCTAGGCACATTGCCTCTTTAAGATGTTCAAAGGCCTTAGTTGCTTCAGGAGTCCATGAAAATACATCTTTCTTCAATAATGTTGTTAGAGGTGCTGCTATTCTCCCATAATTCTTAAAAAACTTGCGATAATACCCTGTTAACCCGAGAAATCCTCGCAACTGCTTTATGGTTGTGGGGACTTTCCATTCCTTAATGGCTTTAATTTTGTTAGGGTCTACCTTAACACCCTCGTGAGATACAATATGACCCAGATATTCCAACTCTTGTACTCCAAAGAAACATTTGGATGTTTTTGCATATAATTGTTTCTCCTGCAATAGTTTGAGCACCCTGTCAACATGTTGAACATGATCCTTCCAAGACCTGCTGTAGATTAGTATATCATCAAAAAATACTAGCACAAATTTTCTAAAGAAGGGTTTGAAAATGGAATTCATCAATCCTTGAAATGTAGAAGGTGCATTGGTAAGGCCAAAAGGCATGACCAAAAATTCATAATGACCCTCATGAGTTTGAAATGCTCTTTTTGAAATATCTTCAGTCTTCATTCTAATTTGATGATACCCTGAATGAATATCCAACTTGGTAAAATAAATTGCTCCATGTAATTCATCCAATAATTCATCAATCACAGGAATGGGAAATTTATTGTTAATGGTGAGCTTATTGAGCTCCCTATAATCAAGACACATGTGCCATGATCCATCCTTCTTGTGTACCAATAATACAAGAGCAGAGAAAGAACTTTGACTAGGTTGAATTATACCCGCCTCTAACATTTCTGCAATCATACATTCAATTTTTCTCTTTTGGACATAAGGATATCTATAAGGCCTGATTTTTGGAGGAACACTTCCTGGAATCAAATGAATAGGATGATCATGATCACAAATAGGTGGGAGTCCTTTGGGAGTTTCTAAAACCTTGGAATTATTGTCCAAGACTTTTTGGAGATCTGCAAAAATAGATGATTTTGATGTTGGAACTTCTAGTGAGCATAATTATGTAATTATGCCTCGTTGTTCTTTCTTTAGAAGATTTTTCATGACATTAGAGATTATTATCTTTCCCAGATTCCCTGCAATACCCCGTAATTCAACTTCCTTTCCTTCTGAAAAAAATTTCAAGAAAAGTTCTTGACAATTAAAAGCTACCATCCCCAAAGATTGTAACCATTGTACTCCTAGTACAACATCATCACCTCCCATAGGAATGGAAAGAATTGGACTATTAAATACATATTCCCCCATGGTTAGCTTTATATTATGGCATTTTCCAGAGAAATTTATAGTTCCTCCATTTGCAATGATCACTTGACATTCTGGTGTTGGGTATAGGAAAAAATTCAATTCCTTGGTTACCTTACAATGAATAAAATTATGGGTACTACCTGAATCAATCAACACTATTACCTTTTTATTCTTGATATGTCCTTATATCTTGAGAGTTTGAGGAGTGGTAATTCCTTCCAATGAATTACATGATATGGTCAGCCTCATTTCTTCCTCTTTTAGGGTTGGTTCCTGGTGTATATCCTCTTCTTGTTCATTTTCTTCTTCCTCTTCACAATCTATGTAAAATAATTTCTTCTCAGCACACTTATGACCTTTAGTGTATTTTCTATCACAACTGTAGCAAATCCCTTGTGCTATTTTTTCTTCCAATTGTTGTGGTTTCAACCTTGTAGGTTGTTGAAGTCTAGGAGTAGCAAAACTTCCCTCTTTATAGAAGTGAGTGGTAGGCTTCCTTGTCGCCATAATTTTACATTCAAATTTTCTTGCCAACCGAATGCCTTCTCCAATGAATTAGGTTCCAAAATGAAAACTTCATGTTGGATGTTATCCTTTAAAGTAACTATGAAGAGATCAATTCGGTGTTCCTTTGGAATATTAGTTAACCTTATATTCAATTATTGGAAGTCTTCAATGTGCTCCCCCACTAAACTCTTTTGTTTGATATTTATCAATTGGCTAAAGAAGGTGTTTCTCTTTGTATCCTCATAATGTGCTATCATTTCCTCCATAAAAATTGACCAAGTGACAATTTTTTTACGGGAGCAAAGCCATCGATACCATAAAAATATATTTTGTTCTAAATGTAAAGTTGTAATGCATACATTTTGTGTGTTTTGCACATTATTGAGATCAAAATATTTCTCCATCTGTAGTATCCATGTTACATGATCCTTTCCATCAAAATTCCTCATATCCATTTTTGGAATATGGTGATTCTTCCTGCCAACATTAGATTTTATGAAATCACGATTATCATTTATTTTTTTCTCATCATGAGTTTCCTCTACTATCTTTTCACCATTAGGAAACATTTGTTGTATCAACTTTGTCAAACCTTCCATGTCTGCTTTTAGACCATTCTTCATGTTTTCCATCTTAGCTTCCATGTCATCCATCTTATATTCCATGCTAGCTTCCATGCCATCCATCTTAGCTTCCATGCCATTCTTCAAACCACCCATCTTAGATTCCACGCCTTTCTTCAAAAGTTCCATGTAATTTTTTGTTGCTCTTTGCAAGAGAAAAATTTGTTGCACATGCTCTTGTAATTTTGATATGTCATGTTGCCATTCTTCGTCTTCATAAGTCATAGTAGAGGCTTCTAAAGGCTTAATGGGTGTTGAATTATTTTTAGGGGCCATTTTATAATCCAATACTAATATCTATTCTATAATATGCCCTTTGAATCAATTCAAATTGATTCTTCAAACAAGACTTATGCAATTCGGAAAAAACAAATACACACCTTTTACTTGCTTTTGAGGAGCTCGATATTGAAATTAACTTATCTATATAATCGTAGATCCTCAATATATGAAATTCGGCCCTATAGTAGTCCTCTGAAGCTTCTTTCAAATTCCATGGGTCTGACTTGATTTGGATTCTTCAAGGAAAATTTATGTCCAATCCCCCACAATGACCTAATTATGGGCTAGTTCAGTAGAACGAACTTGTACGACTTGCCACGTGTTACTGTTTGCTCCTTTGTATCTGAAATTTATAGATAGGAAACTATAGTCTGTGTAGTTCCAGTCACTTTTTATAGAATTCCAATCCGATGCTCAAAGAGTGAGTTATGAATATTTTCCCACGATCACCTCTTTCAGATGAAATTCAGGATCCTGAAAAGACCTAACTTCCACAGATCATATCTCCAAAAATATTGCGAACCAAGCTCTAAAATTTTACGAAGATGTTCCTCAATATTTCAGCTTTGCTCTCTAAAAGGTTTAGCTTTTGAACCTTCGTAGAAAAAAAGTTATAGAGAAACTTCCATGATGACCTGTTTAAGTGATATTCAGGAGCCTGCAAATAGACCTAACTTCCACAGATCATATCTCTGAAAAATTTTGTGAACCAAGCTCTGAAATTTTGTGACGATGTTCCTCAGGATTTTTACTTCTCACTCTAAAAATTTCAGCTTCTGAACCTTTGTATAAAACAAGTTATAACGAAAATTCCATGATGACCTGTTTGGAGCAGCGAAACCCTAGAATCCCAAGCTCCGATACCAAATGTTGTGAAACCAGCTCCAAAAATAGAAGAAGAGAGATATCAACGCCTTAGAAATAAGAAACTTCAAGGGGGAAACCTCTAATACATTACATGAATGAAAAATTATTGGATGATTCAAATTACAAAACCTCCTTTCTATATATAGGAGTCCATGGGGCCACAATGTAATCCTAGTCGATCTAACAATAATAATTTAAGAGCACAATAATAACAATATGGGGGTTACAAGGGTGCAATAATAAAAATAAGGGGTTACACTAACAACAGTAAGGAAATATACTAGTAATATAGGGACCTAAAAACATCCTTCATGCAATTGATATAGAGGAGACACCCATTGTGCAAGCGGACTTCATTGGAGAAGATGAACACAAATAGAAAAATACTAAGTCTGCAAATAAGCTTGATTTTGAGGGTGAAAATGTCGCCTTCATCTTTCAAGCAAGGAAACCTTTAACTAGGCATGCTAAGAAACTCAAGGAAGGCAGCAAGTGAGTTCAAGAAACTATTAAAACAACAAAAGCCCCTGAAGAAGTGGTTGATCTCTCCTCACCTACAGTAGTGAATGCAGCTAGCAAAACAAAGAAGGGAAAAGAAGAAATGACAGAGTGTCAACATCTTGAAGAGAATTAAGGTTAGCAAACCAAGAAATTGCTGTGATGAGAAAGAGGGCAAGAAAGCACAGTATTGAGAAAACATATTTTAAAAGAATGAAGGCACTGTGGGAAGGTCAAACTGGTTCTAGGTCTGAAACCCCAAGTAGTGCATAATAGTTTTTTACATGGACAATTCCAACCATCAAGGAAGCTAAATTTGTCAGAGTAATCGATACTCACTTGAGAGCCAGTAATAGAATAATTATATATCAAGTGGACGACTTGGAGCAGCAGCTGAAATTGACTCAGGATGAGTTAAAGAACAAAGGTGCAGAATGACAATCATTAAAAGGTCAAAAGCTAAATCAAGTGAAAATTAAGAAGGAACTTCATGAAAACTGTGTTTTTCAGTTCATATGACTTTTTTATTTGATGAAACTAGTGTTATTTTGAGTTTTGGAACATTTATGGTTTTCATTTTGAAAAACATTGGAAAAAACTGCTCACTCAATAGTTTTGTAGCGCAAATAGTGTAAAAAGAGTGAAAAGCACTACGAAACTGCTATAGCAGCGTTTTTCACTCTTTCTCATAATTTTTTGAAGGGAAAAAGTATGAATTATAACTTGAAATTGCTAGGGAGGATGTATTAAATGATAATGAAGATAATCCTAGAGGAAATAAATCAAAATTTTGAAGGAAAAAGGTAAAAGAGTTGCGCTACGAAAAGCGCTATAAAACTGTGTTGTTTTCATAGCGCAGGTCTATTTTAGCTCATTTGAACAGTTTGATGATGGTTTTGGACAGTTGGAACTTAGGGAGGATTTTGGGAAGGTGTTACTTCAGTTTCTAATAGCAAATAATCTCGAAATGATGATTTTATGATGGTAAGAGTGTCTCAAGAGTGCAAAGGACCCTATGCCTAGAAAACAGGGGATTGTTTCCTACTTTGATGGAGGTCAACATTATGGTCATTAAGATTTGGAGCCAATTATATAGATTCGACCAAGTGTTAATACATTTGGCAAATAATGTAATCTAATTAAGATAAGGTTGTTATAGATTGGTGATTAAGATTTTGAATCGTATTTTTAATATGATTGTTTAGTGGATTAGTTGTCCTTTTGTAATAAATATCATGTCATATGGTTAGGCAAGGTGTCAAGAGTCTAGAGTTCGATGTATCTAGCTGTAGATAAGGTTATATTATGTTGTAAATGATCTATAAAAGATCAAGAAGTCGAATATGGTAGGGGTTGGACATTTTTAGCAAGAGACTGTGTTTATTGTAAGTGACTGGTTTTCAACTTAATAGAGAGATTTCTACTTAGCCAGCTTGAGATTCATAAAGGGTTCTAGTGTGTTCTTTTTCTAATTGTATATTTTTACTATCCTATGGAAGTGGTGTTTGTTTATGTTACTCAGAATTCATATTTTATGCTCTAACTTGCTATATAGACAAACTGACTGTGTTTTTTACTATTTCACATGTGTATCTCTTGACTAGAACTCTGATATGACTCGAATTCCATGCTAAGTAGATTGTTTGGTTTTACTGAAAATATTTTGATTTGATAAGCCCAATGTGCACTTGCTGATGTGATTTGCAACCAATATCTATAATTTATCTACTTAATACCCCACATAGATTTAGCCATCTATATTTCTATCAAAAATCATTAACCCTTGAGAGATCCCTCTCAGGTTGAGAAGGCTAAGCCTCAATCGAAAGATTGGTTTGAAAAAGTTACATGAGATTGATTTGATTAGATGCCTATCAGGTCTAATTTTGTGATAACACACTCTTTTAACTCATGTGCCAACTATATAAAAAATATTTTGTGCACTTCCATAAAAATATACCTTTTTTTCCACTCTTCCTGTAATATTCCTAAAATTTAGCTTTTAGCTAAATGGAATATTATAGATCATGTTGTCACTGGGTAGGTGAATAAGTGGCTAGGGAGGCCCTTAAATGTCCCAAGCAGTAATAAAAACACCTCAAGTGTGAAAGGAGGCCTTCTAAGTAGCTAAATAAAGCACCTTTGAGTATGAACAGGGGTTGGATGATGTTGAACCAGTCAACTTTGACCAAGTCAACAACGTTGTTATGGAGGAGTGGAGATTTAATGAGGAATAATGCAGTTTTGGAGGGAGATGGATTGCATGAAGGAAATGAACTAATTGAATGGGGCCTAAGGCAAGGAAGCTCATAACATATATAAGGAAGAGTATGGAAAACATATGGGGGGATGTTTTTTATTTATCATTTTGTATATGGTATGTTTAGACTACTTACATTCTTCATCTGTT
The DNA here is from genome assembly GCA_034641835.2 of Pinus albicaulis. Classification (NCBI taxonomy): domain Eukaryota; kingdom Viridiplantae; phylum Streptophyta; class Pinopsida; order Pinales; family Pinaceae; genus Pinus; species Pinus albicaulis. The sequence goes on from CM076577.1 coordinate 10,694,814, forward strand.
TAGTTGAGATTACTGTGTTGTTTAGCACCGAGTGTTCCTGAGTGGGAATCCCACCTATTTCCTTGAGAGGCCTCTTGGAAGAGAATTGCATTTATTTCCACATTTAGGTTTCTTGACCAAGCTACAACTTTCTTCATTGGCACAGTTTCTATAGGTTATTGTGCTGTGTTGCAGGGTGCAGCAGTGAAGGATTAGATCAGGTGTCTTCAGAGCTATTTTTTCAGTGGAGGAAGGTTTCCATCCATTGGGAGGCTTGTAAAGAAGCCCCTTGGGCTTATTTCACATATTTGACACTAGGCCAAGCAATATTCATCCCCTATAGTGCAGTCTTAGTCCAGATCTACATTATTTTAGGGAGGATTTGCAGGGGTAGTTGCAGTGGTTGTTTTGGGAGGAGATTTCTTCATTGGAGGAGCCTTTCTTTCATCCAGGGGATCTATTGGAGGATATTAGTAGTTATCTTCATTAGCTTCAGCCATATCTTCTCATTTTTGTTGTTGCAACATATATTCAGCCCTAGGGTTGCAGCTTACATTGACACGTTGTGTGCATTTTCCGGAAGCCCTCTTGGGTTGTCTTGGAAAGATGGTATAGTGCCCAAATCTATATGTTTAGATTCTATTGGGACCTATATCAGTTATTTTGTATCATTGTATCATCTCCAGCTAGAGCTATGTATAATATGACTACACTATAGCAGCTCTCTGAGATTTTGTGTTGCAACACATCTCACTTTTGAGAGTGTTTATGTATTGGAGGCTTGTGTAATCACATTCTATGATTAGTGCCTCATTGTTTTGTACTTATTTGTTACATATATGATCAATAACATGGCTTTATATTGGTCTCATGATTTCATGTGTTAAATACTTGTTGCTTCTTTCATTTTATGAGCTATATTGCTGCGATTTACATTTTGGAATATTACAGTGGTATCAGAGTATAATCTTGGCTCAGCCTGTGCATTCAGCCAATATGTCACCATAAGGAGAGGCATTCTCACAAAGAGAGGAGATGTACAGAAGAAAAAAAAATATATGACTCCATTATTTGGAGGAAGGAAGGAAGAGAGGCTCTCAAAGCTTCTTTTTCAAACTATGCATAGCATTCACGGAGATATCAAGAAGATGAGAAGGGATATGTGTAAGGAATCTCCAAAGGGGTTTGAATCTGAAGCAAGCCCTAGATTTTTTCATGATGAATGTGAGCATGCAGCCACACATTATGATTCACAGCCAGTCTAATGCCCAGATTTACTGTAGGAAATATAGAAGAAGAAGAAATGCCAAAGATGGAAGCTCTTACTGATTATTTGCAAGAATATGAATCTCAAACTAAGAGGTTTAAAGAGCACATCAACTTCCAAGAGTTTTGCAAGATCGAGGAGGAAAGGAGCCAGCAACATGATGTGGGTAGAATATTTTTATCTACTTTTTATGGTTCACCTAAATGTTCAGCTAGGGCTTGGGTGGAGGAGGTAGACACCTAGTTGCAGCAACACCAAGTTTTAGAGAATGAAGCCATCAAAGTTGCAGCACTACATTTTGAAGGTAAGGCCTATGCTTGGTGGATATTTGATTCCTTTTCTTTAAAAAATGCAGATACATCTACTTATGAAAAGTTCACTAGGAGACTAGTGGAGAGGTTTGATAAGAAACATTCTGAAACACCTTTGATGGAGCTAAACAAACCAAAACAAGCAAAACTTTTGCATGGGTTGAAGGAATTATAAACTCAACTACACTTTAGAAAACTATTGAAGAGGCTAACATCTTGCATAATACTTTCCTAGAGGTAAGATCTTTGTCTCATATTCTTGGACAAGAGGTCATGGAGATCCCTTTTTCAAAAGAGGATCCTCTTATTGAAAAGTTGCCCATTCATATTGAAGAGGAAGAGAAGGCTAGAGGCAACAACGTTGTCAAATCCAAGGCATATCTAGCACCTCATGCAGAGGTAGATGGAGCAATTTCTCCAACAATAGGAATTCTTGTATCATTGCAAGAAGTTCCTAAAGATTTCATATGTGGAGATCAAGGCACAATTCATGAACAACATGTGCCACTATTGATAGATTGTGAAACCTTGCAGATGAAAGGATAAGGTAGGGAGGAAGTTCAACATCATATGATTAGGAGCACACACCCCTATCTATTTCAGAAGATTGATGCACAAAAGAGGCATACTGATTTGCACAGTGAGGGCAGGGACAAAGTTTTCCATTCATATATACAGTCTACTATTGATATTTATGTCTCATTTCATGGAGGCATTCCACCGGGGAGACCACCAGATCAGGGAATGATGAGAGATGCTTCCCATTTGGTTGCACCACTCATTGATTCCATAGGGGTAAGGACCTTGGGATGACTTTATACAATGCTGAGAGTCTTGGGTAGACTCAAGGAGAGGGGAGGCATTCTCCCAACATCATCATTGCCCACTCTCATTTCAGATTTTATGCTGTGGCAGGAGCAACATGGTAAGGATAACAACCTTCCAACTTGTACCTTTGTCATGGGAGATGTTAAAGAGGAGGAAAACCATATGAAATATGTTCTTTGTGATATATCATCAGCATTGTCACTATGGAGGATATATCCACATTGGAAATCCAAACTATTAGTGGATTATTCCTAGGATATTTTTACTTGTATGATATTTGATGACCAGCTACATGAGGAGGGATATTTAGTCAAAGATGAGGTCATCTATTATCATGGTAGGATATTCTTATCTAGAGCTTCCAAGCTCAAGGAGAAGTTACTACAAGAATCTCATGAAGGTTTTATCTTCATCCACACTTATTCTATGAGAGCATACCACACCATCATGGAGGGGTACACTTGGGAAGGATTTGAAGAGGAGATATATCAGCATTTGAGGAGATGCATGGATCATGTGGAGATGGAGGAGATACATAAATATTTGGGGGAGTTATCACAACCACCTCTTTCCTCTTTGGAATGAGATTGAATTTATCTATGAGCTACTCCATTTTCATGAGCAAAGCATACGGTAAGGATACTGTTTGGTTGCATAATGATTTATATAATGAATATGTGCATTCCTTAACCATATATGTGCAGGACATTGCTCCAAGAAGGAGCATTATTCCTTCTAGAATTCATGGTCTACTTGAGGCCATAAGCAGCGTTGGTGATGGCCACTCACTAGGAGGTCTTGGGGAGATGATATCTTATGCAGGGTATGCTCAATTTGCACCATACACCATACACCTTCTCCAAACTTGTGAGGATATTGGGGCAACAAACAAGTGGTTGGGAAACCACATATCATGCCCTATTTTGATGTAGTTAGGAGTAAAACTGTGCTGGTTGCACTTGAGGGACCATTTTCCTTCTCCCTTATTACATATGACAGCTAGCATGATTCTAATTATGATTCCATATGCTGAGGATGTTCTTATTTTTGTTGGGAACATTTTTGGAGGAAAGACACATTGATTGGATGTGTCCATGGGGAATGAAATTTATTACACCTTCTATGATTCATGCTTCAAGAGGAGCATGGGAGATGATATGGCCACTACAGTATATCACTTGTTTCCTTATGAGGTGGGCCATATGATTTTTTGGAGCACTTGGGATATGCCTCTCATGAAAAGTTGGGAGGAACTTTTCTATGAATTGCCATGCTGCAAGGTGATTCATTTAATTTGGATGATATCATGGAGATGGGAGTCCCTCTTTGGGAATGAGATCCCTTATTCTTGTCATTACTCCTACCTTGAGGAGGCCATTGGATAGAAAGAAGGTTTCCACTTACACCTTCCACTTTTTCATGATGTGAGCCATTTGGTTTCGCATACTTGGGAGGAATCATTGGAGGGAAGATTTATTGCAGATTATTTTGAGCAGTGGTGGGGACTATTGATGAGGAGGCCACAAGAGGAGGAGGGGAGGAATTTTTCTCCACCTTTACAGTTGCTTGAGGACAAACAAAATTTTGGAGGGGAGGACTGTAATATTCATAAAATTTAGCTTTTAGCTAAATGGAATATTATAGATCATGTTATCACTAGGTAGGTGAATAAGTGGGTAGGGAAGCCCTTAAATCTCCCAAGAAATAATAAAAACACTTCAAGTGTGAAAGTAGGCCTTATAAGAAGCTAAATAAAGCACCTTTCCATGTGAACAGGGGTTGGATCATGTTGAACTAGCTAACTTTGACCAAGTCAACAACATTGTTATGGAGGAGTGTAGATTAAATGAGGAATAACACAGTTTTGGAGGGAGATGGATTGCATGAAGGAAATGACCTAATTGAGTGGGGCCAAAGGCAAGGAAGCTCATAATCTATATAAGGAAGAGGATGGCAGCCATATAGGGGGATTTTTTTGGATTATCATTTTGTATATGGTCTGTTTAGACTACTTTCATTCTTCAGATATTTAGTTGAGATTGTTGTGCTGTTTAGCACATGGTGTTCCCGAGCGGGAATCCCACCTCTTTCCTTGAGAGGCCTCTTGGAAGAGCATTGCATTAATTTCCACATTTATTTTTCCAAACCAAGCTACATCTTTCTTCATCAGCGCAATTTATGCATGTTATTATGTTGTGTTGCAGGGTGCATCAGTGGAGGATTAGATCGGGTGTCTTCAGAGATGGTTTTTCAGTGGAGGAATGTTTCCATCCATTTAGAGGCTTGTAAAGAAGCCCCTTGGGCTTATTTCACATATTTGGCACCATTCCAAGCATTATTAATCCCCTACAGTGCAGTTGTAGTCTAGATCTGCGTTATTTTAGGGAGGAGTTGCAGGGGTAGTTGCAGTGGTTGTTTTGGGAGGATATTTCTTCAGTGGAGGAGCCTTTCTTTCATCTAGGGGATCTATTGGAGGAGATATGTAGTTATCTACATAAAATTAAGCCATATATTCTCATTTCTGTTGTTGCAACATATCTTCAACCCTAGGGCTGCAGCTTACATTGGCACATTGTGTGCATTTTTCAGAAACCCTCTTGGGTTGTATTGGAAAGCTGATCTAGTGCCCAGATCTGTATGTCTAGATTCTATTGGGATCTATATCAGTTATTTTGTATCATTGTATCATCTCTAGATAGAGATATGCATAATATGACTGTGCTATAGTAGCTCTCCTACATTTTGTGTTGCAACACATCTCACTTTTGAGAGTGTTTATGTATTGGAGGCCTGTGTAATCACATTCTATGATTGGTGACTCATTGTTTTGTACTTATTTAATAAATATATGATAAATAACATGGATTTATATTGGTCTCATGATTTCATGTGTTAAATACTTTCTGTTGCTTTCATTTTATGAGCTATATTACTGCTATTTCCATTTTGGAATATTGAACTTCCATGGACAACTTTTTCCTCCTATTCTCTTTTAGGGAAAATTCTTGAATCTTTTTTTCGAACCAGTCTTCTAACTCAGGTTTTAATGGCTGCCAATGACCCCATGGAATTACCCAATCCATCTCTTAAAATTATTTCGGTCTCGACAATGGAACCATTTGTTGGCTTTAAGGGTCTTGACCCAGGTTCAGTTTTAAGGTTTGCCAACAAACCTCGATAGTACTAGCCCTTTCGGCAACGGCCTACTTACGCAAGTCAAGGTCTCACCTGAAGTAGTATGGGAGGGTGTTGGAACCATGTTTCCGCACCTTGAGAGAGGGAAAGTTAATAAAACTAGGTCCCTTCAGATCCAATCGATCTGCCCTGGCGAAGCCCTAACCCCGAAACCCTTAACAATATATTGGTTAGAATAACTCAAGAGAAGCTCATAAATCAGACGTAACAATTCAGTAATTAGATGTAACAAGAAAATTACAGCTAGATCTATGTATTCATTCCTTTCAATAGCATCGCATCCACGTGCGCATCAATAAACCATCAATATTTAGAAAATGTACATTATCTCATAAATAACATATAGCACAACCTATAATCATAACACAGAAATACCCAGATATCGCAAAAAAATATTCTCATTCATTCATATCTAGATCTTACTTACAGACTCTATGACCAGCCCACGCACACAGCTAGCAGGGTTCGCACATAGTAGGACTTAGGGTCTCCATGCACATAGCTAGCAGCACCCCTTACACAAAATATCGACACAAATATCCGAAGTTTGTATCCAAGCTTTTTCAGACTAAAAATTCACTTCCAGACTTCGACTTATCCATCTATTTATGGCACCTTAGTCTACACTACTTCTATGGTCTGCAAACCATGGTTTGTGGACTCCTAGTCTACCCTTTGACCCATTACAACACATCGGGGATTTGACATGCCCCAAAGCCCCTGTGCTAGACCAAATATTACTAAAATATTATAAAACTGGACCAAAATTGTAGTTAGGGGACCTCGTTCCAACAATACTAGTAGATAATGATTTATTTCTCTTGATAATTACTTGTGAATGTTTTTTTAATTCTTATTAAATTGATATTTTATTCATCAAGAAATTATCAAAACATGAAGATCACAAAGAGGCAAATAACACAAGAATTAGGCTCCAATCTAGGGAAAAACCCCACAAGGGGGAAAATCCAAAGAAATCCTATTCATATAGAATTAGATCAAAGTGAGATATCTAAGACCTAAGACCAATACCAAGACTGTCACAAAGACCCCAAGTCATACCTCCTCCAAGTCTCCTCAACTATTCAAAGTCAACCAAATTCAACGTCGGTCAAACCTCTCTGAAATATAGTAAAATCTCTAAAATATTGGACCTACACTAAAGGAAAAATTTCGGCATTGTAAAAACCTCAAAAACCACACTAAATATAGCATGTGTGGATAAAATTAGGGCAAAAAAACTCATATTTATCTCTCCTTTGAATTCGTTGTCTTTCTCCTCTTAATGTCATGAATTTTATTCTTCTTCTTGTACAAAAATTTATGTGATGGATGAGTAGTGAATGAGGTCTAACTACCTTATATTGATGCATGTCTATGAGGTCGAATAGTTTCCTCTTTAATATAACTTGTCCAAGGGGGGACGACTTGGTTTGTCGATGACATTTTGATTCTTTGACTCAAGATAAAAATAATTTTCTTTTTCTTACAAGAAGTCAAAATGGGACTTTGACTCAATAATATTTCTTTGACTCATAATAAATTTTATTTCGACTCAATATACCTTATAATAATGAATAAAATGATTTGACTAGAAATAAAATAATAATAATTAATATAATAAATTTTGAGAATCTAGGCAGCCAGATGTAGGTGATTTCTCTTGCTTGATAATTGTTTGTGATGTATTTTTAACTTTACTTCATTTGCTTCTTCTTTTAATTGCTTATTATTATGTGTTCTCTTCATCAAACAACTACCAAAATATTAAAGAATAATGAGACAAAGGAAAAAATATATAAGTGATCAGCCAGAACCAAAACTTTTCCAATCTTAAGAGGAAAACCCACCAAATTCTTCTTCTTATAGAATCTTTAATTGATGAATTCCATGACCAAGACCCTTGACCTAAGAACCTCTCTAATACAAATTCACAAGGCTTCCATAAATGTCTCTTCTTCTTCTTCAAGTTAAAGCTAGTTAAACTAACATCTGCACCTCTGATTTCAACTTCTGAGGAATTTTCACCTCTTTTCATAGGCCTGTAATTTTCACCCTACTTGCAACTGTCAAGATGTCACACGTGTGAGCTTGTTTGAGTAGATCTATGTGGCTCTTCTCCTTCTATATGCTTTCACACTTATCCTTATGACTTTGGCTAGCAATTATTTCCTTTTCTTGACCTTTATCTTGAATCCTTAGAGGACTAATGTAAACCTATTGCAAAAACCCTATATGTAGTCACACGTGTGAGTAGAGGTACCCAAAAATAGTGTTAAATTCCTTCAATGTTCTTCTTCTTCTCTTCATTGGATAACATGTTTCCTTTCTTCCTATATTCTTACTTCTTTCTTCCTTTTTGGATGCTTGAATGATTCCTTCTCAAGTGAGGTTGAGTCCTCCTTTATATAGTCATCCTATCCATCTATCTGAGCTGACTTGCCATCATTTTTAACGTCAACATCTCATTCTAGATAGGTATATAGCTCCTTTTGAAGGTTGAATTTTTGTGCACTTGTGACTAGGTATTGGAGGGCTTTTTTTACTCTTACAATAACTCAGATAAATTCATTTTACAATACATGCCCAGGAAGGGTCTCTTATACATTACAATGACATTCTTGAATTCATGAAAAACCTAGAAGCACTCTATGGGTGCCTAACCTTTAAAATAATTTCTCTTGAGAATGAAACCAATGCCTCAATAGTTACAATAATTTATTTTTATCTTTACATCAAATACATAAAATCATGATTACATATGTCATTATGAAGGAAAAACCTAGTTACATATTTCAACACTCCCGCTTAACTAGGGAGGTATTCATAATCCATACAAGGTACTTGGAAATTCTCAATCTGAAGAATTCTCATAAGAAGATTCATATTGGTAACCCATTTTTTTAGCATCATATCATCCAACATTGTCACATAGAAAAGCCTTGAATAACATCTCCATATCTCCATAATATCAAAGCATAATGCTAGCTTGATGATTTATTTATAGACACCAACATCATTTTCTCTCTTAGAACATACCCTATCAGGGTTGTGTCGGAGTATTTTTCACCAGGACTATTCTTGTCTTCAGTCCTCTATGACTAATCTTATCTTGAATGTCCTACCACATCCTCAAAGAGTATTGGATGCCAAATTCTTTCCCAATCCACCATTATTTATTCCCAAAGTGAAGGCAAGAATGATGTGTCTATTTTTCCCTCTCAATAAGGGAGGATATACCCATTCCTATGAAGGAATGTACCCATTCCTATACAAGTAATGTACCCAAGATCCCTCTTAACTAGGGACTTTACCAAGATCCCTCTTAACCAGGGATTTACTTCTAGTAATTCTCTAGGTGAATATCATGGGACAATCATCTACTTGAAAGGATCCTTATTTCGATGTCATGAATTTCATCTTCTTTGATATGAAACCTCATCTTTTGGGACTAATTTTTAAGGAAAACAATCATCCATCACTTTCATTTATGAATCATGTTAGTCATGTCATCCTTCCTTTCATCAAAAATTGACCCATTAGTCCATATATGGCCTCTTTATTCCTTGCTACCTTCTTCACATTATGTTTCCTTTAGGATATTTCATCCTACCACATGAGTATCAGTTGTTTATGAAATCTACAAGTCTTCCTTTGGTAGCCTTGCATTATCCCATCTAGATATTTTTCAAAAATCAAGATTGAACATTAAATAAAAAATCATGACATATGCTTGTTTTAACATCAACATCCTACATAAATATTGACACATCTCCGAAAATATTAAATGTCAAGGGTCTCTTTCCTTTCCAAACTTCATCGAAGTCTTCATACCTTTTCCATGGAAATGTCATAGTCAATCCTTATAGTTATCAGATGTTGATTTATTTCTCTAAGTGATAGTAGTCTTTCACAATCTCTCGTTACTTTCTTCAAATATTGCTTCTCAAGAACTTCCATTCATAGTTCCTTCATTTTTTTCAACCATATCATATTATATATGAGAATTTATTATGCTTATTTCATCTAATCAAGATGTGAACCATGCCTTCATGCATCCTTCTAAAGGAGGAGACCCCTTTCTCTTGATTATGCACATGAGGTATAACATTTATTCATGTTATCTTCAAATATATGACATGACAGAATTTTATCAAATATAAACATACATACCTCAATTCTTCCTTTTGGTCATCTAGAATTCCTTCAACAAGTTCCTTGACTGAAAGAACTTCAATAACCTTGACCTGCTTCACTTATTTTGAAATAAAACCATAATCCCATGAATCCCATATACAAGGTGGAATTATCAGTGGGAAACTTGCTTCTTCCAGTAGGTGAACCTTCCATTGAAGATTCCAACCGAGGATCTTGATCATCCTCATCCTGCAAATTCTCCTTTTGAATAATGTATGATGAGATCTATACTAGATGAATTTATTCTTCTCATAAGTACTAATGCTTATATTGAGGTTACGAAGAACTACATCCTTCTATAGTTGATTTCTATAGACTTCTATTTCAACTATCTTTCATGCTTATTTATGATGATGTCATGAGATCTTGATTTCAATCGTATGATTCTATGATGCCATCTCCTATCATGCATCCTATCATGCTTCTGATGATTCCTACCATGATAAATATACTTTACAATAGAAAAATTGAAATAGAAAATCGAAAATAACTAGGTGAGGAAGACTATCTCAATCATAATAGAGATATTTTACTTCCTCCTTCTTGGATTTATTATTTTCATCTTCTTCCACTTCTTTAGTGATATGGGTTTCTTACCATCCTATTTTGTTGTTGTTCTTATTGAGCTTTGTACAATCTCTCTTGTAGTTCCCATAGTCATGAAAACCATAGTATTGAACCTTCGACATGTTATTTTTATTTTTATGAGGACCAATATTCCCAAATTTCCCTTTTCTTCTAGCCATGTAAACAAATGCTTGACCTTGATCACTTGATCCTAGATCAATTTTTTCCTCTAGTCTGGTTTCTTTGATTTTGCACAATGACCATATTTCATTGAATGGAGTAGCTTCCTTCTTCCCATAGATTCTTGATGTGAAGTTTCCCCATTCCTTTGGTAGTGCATTAAGCACTATGGTATTCATTTCCATATCTGACATTATTTATCCAAACCCTTGGAGTTGGTATCTTATTTCTGAAACCCTCATAAAGTATGAGGCTATTCCTTCCTCTTTTGATACTTCATCTTGTATAGTTCTTTTCTTAATGAGATCACTTCTCCTTTAGTGCATACGAAGAACAATTCTACAAGTTTTTCATATATTTATTTTGATGTTTCTAATTTTGACACATATGGAATGAGGGGATCCATGATTAATTCTATGAGAATAATTTGAGCCCTAACTTCCACTTTCATGTATTTTTCAAGAGCTTGAGCTTATTCCTTCAGAGGTTTTTAGATTGATCCCTTAACATGTTCTACTACTACTTTTTTTGTGAGGATCAATTTTTTCCTCTTTTTCCATGCAAGAAAGTTTAATGACCCAATCAACTTGTTTCTCTCCTTGTAAAAATACGTTTTGATAGATTCATATGGGGACATAAAGATACTTACTTGTGAAGATACTCCTTGATGAAAATATATTCAACCTGTTAGATCTAAGATTTTTGTGATCCATAATGTAGATGAATTTCTTTCAGATTAATCATATCATTAGGATTTGGTCAACATTTCTAACCATCTAATGTGGTTCATCTTCAGGACAAGGTGGAGAAGCTAATAAATCTTAATGAATAAATAGTGTGGATGCATCGTTGCCTGGAAATAGTGCTACACAGTAATTTGTCACCATGCTAATTTTCCCGTCCCTGATCTTGAAATTCCCTATGACCAGTCCTATGCAATGTTTCCACCATGAAGACATATGTTAAGAAATCCCCTAAAGCACCAAATAAAGCTGCCTTCGAATATTACTGGAGAAACTTGGTCAAATTATTAGTTTCCCGAGTCAGCACTTTTCCTAGTGTCATGATCGCACTAATGTCATACTCATAGTTCTGGCTTAGTGCTGCCAACACCCTTATTTTTTTGAAAACCATGTTGATTTCTTTCTATCAGTGTTTCCTCAAATGGAGGAGAAGCCTCGGCCTCTAAAAGCTCTAGGGCGGCGAGTTGGTTGTTAAACGATGGTGATAGGGTCAATCTCTCTGATTTTAGAGCTTTGATATCATCCATGTGGGGTTTATCCCTTAGAAAGTGGGCCTTCCTCCTCCTTTCATGGGCTCCTGACCTCTTCTCCCTTCCTATAAATTCATATCCCTCATTCCCATAATGTTAGCTTGGTTGGTCATTGTCGGGCTAGTCTGAACTCTCATTCCTTTGCATCCTAGCATTGTGATAATGCGTAAGTGTTCAGGATAAGGAATGCTTTAGAGCTTTGGTGAAGGACTCATATTTTCACCAAAGGAGGCCTCCAACATCAAGGCCTGGTTTGTAATATATTCCTTTTATATTTATCAATAGAAAAATATGATGTTTGCTTTCTATATTTGTCTAATTGTTTATGAAAATACTATGGTACTTCTTGATATGCTATATAGCTAATGTTTACGATTATTATGTATTGTATTACATTTGTTGTTGCCTCTTGATCATCCAAGGGTATTCACGTGCCATTAGCAGCGAGCCTAAAAGGATGGTGGATCAAGGTCATCATCAACAGATTCAAACATAACGTAGGGAAAAAGGTGCTTCTATCTCTTTTCTTGTCACATTGTAAATGTTAGTTAAGAGAGCTTTGCATAAGAAAGTATCTCGTGTTGCTATACCCACTCTAGGGCTAGAGAGATTGCCTCTATCCATAGAGGAGATTTATCTTGACAACAGAATTGACGACTCTGCCAGGGAGCTTAGCCTCTTAGCCTTCCTTCCCCAGACCGATCTTGGATCAATTTGTCCTATTTTTGGAATCTAAGCTTGCTTAGGCCTATTTTAGTTTGTGTAAGGTTTGATAGTCATTTCACTGTGTCAGGTCTGGTGTTTGTGTGAAACTATTTTTTGTTTTTCCTTTCTTTTAGCGACCAACACATTTTCTGTTTGCACAATAGTGCTGGTAGCACTGTTCTATATAGCACAACCGCGTTGATTTTCCTTTCAACACCCTTTTTCTTATCATAGAAGCGTCGATCTCACACCTAGGAAAAATTAGGGTTTCCCCTTGATTTTCCAGTGCATCCTATCCCCTGAAGGATGTCTGTAGAATCTTAGTGGCCTCCTTGTTGTGTGTTTAAATTACTTGTTTTCTCTGAGCTAGTGTTTTTCATCTCTTTCATTTCTTTGTAAGTTGGTAGATTTTTCACCATTTCAAACACCTCCTTTCGCATTGTTCATGACTTGATTCAAAGTGATACGCACTGTTCATAGCTACATCTCTGGTCTTACCTTCGATTTAGTGTGAAGCATAGGATCACAAATTGTTTGATTCACAAGTCTAAAAGAGTGCGTTCTTTGTCCAAAATAAAAATAAATTGAAAGTGATTTTCATTTTAGTTTTGATTTGGCTTGTATTTATCATTTTGAAAATAAGGAGTGAAAATAATTTCATTCATGTGTTTTAAAGTGATTTTTATTTCCGTTCGATTGAAAGAAAAGTGAAAGGATTGTTTTTTCATTTCTTCTTTTTTCCATTTGTTTTTATTTTGATTGCATGTCAAAGTTAAATAAAAATAAAAATAAAATTTGTGCATCTTAGTGGAAAAGAGAAGTATTTTCATTTTTCAATATGTTCCATTTGTTTGGGAAAATTGAATTCGTTTGAAAATAATTTCATTTCGTAGCTTTGAGCTAGTTTGGGGGGCATTATTGTAGTTGCATTGATTGCACTTTTGCTTGTATCTTTTCCCTAAATAGTTTAGTCTTCATCAAAATGGAAATTTTTTCTTTTTGCATTTATTCTAAACTATAAGGATTTAGGTGATATCAATTTTGAGCCAAAACAGAAACTTAACTCAAGATCAACATTAGAATTCACTCAATTTACCTTAAGGAGCATTTGGAACTAATGAGAAAATTTAGTGGTATAGGCTAGAGATGTGTTATGGCATCATAAAATGTAGGAGCCATCGTTAATGGTCTGCGTTACAGCCCGGAGGTGATACCTCGTCCCACGCATGGAAGTATATTGATGTATGATATTTGGGGTGATCTCATCGAACGATTACGCATTAGAGATCACTAATATGGACTGGAGTCCCACGTACTGTCGCGTATATTTGGGGAGACACCATTAGGTTGCAATCCTACCATAGGTAACTGAGTCGGTCTCCTTGTAAATGTGATACAGTGAACACAACATTCGGGGAGATCGGTTGTAGTACATTAAGTACTTAGTCATTTTTTCTATAATTTATCACCAAGGTGTATATTACAGTTCACGAATACTTGGTAAAACTTTATGCCTAGCACACCCTTTTTTATTTATTTTTTATTAATTCTAAAAGTAACTGCCAACGAAAGCATCTTACTCGTGCAGTTCTCCAACGTCATTATTTCTTGGTAAATTGTGAATTTTTCACCTCTTCCTTCTTTGATCTTGTTTTGAAAGGTCATCGTGGTTGAATTGTCGAATTCTCCTCATCCCTCCTCTGACGGGTCTCAAGATCCTCCTCCTAAGGTCCCTCAGTTTCCAGTTGGGCCCCTTGAAGCACAAGGTTTTAAACTTGGGATTGCCATTAGTGTACAACCCATCTCATCTGGACCACCGCTTCACAATTCTCCTTGGACGACATCGAAATAATCTAAGCCGGAAAGCTCCAAACCACCTACATAGTTTCACGGTATTTCCTAAAAATTCACTCTTTGATCTGATTATGGTCTCGCCTCAACATTCTTATAGCGCTTTTGATCAACCCAGAATTCCCTTTCACACTTCTTCAGTAGCATCTCGCTCTACTGTCCGTTGGTTATTTCCAGAAGAAATGGTATCCAATATTGGTGATGTTCCATTCGTGAGCACTCCTCATGGCACTCTTCAGGAAACCACTGGAACCTACATCCCGAAAGCCGCTTCGTCTGTGTTTGCCTCTAAAAACGAGCTTTTCGGTTCCACACCTCACAATTAAGGTAGTGGGACTGAAATACCCTATAGTCAGGTTGTATCTATGCTTCCACATGGTTATAACTCTTTGGGAAACCTTATTTCTGGAGCTTCCAGTGGTACACCTTTATTCCTAGATCCCATTTGGTCAACAACTATTCCTCCATCTTTCAGCTCATTCCTTTCGAATGTGGTCATCGTGTCTCAACCTGTTGTATGACCTACAATCACTATTTTTCAAATAACTATTTTGATTGGATCGTCTATCCCCTACTAGACATCTATGATTACTGGAGTTCCACCATTGAGTGGACAATCCATAGTTTCATCCGTGCTTGGGGGGCAGTCTAACCCTCTTTACATACCTTGCCTTTTGGGTGGGGGGAATTAGGGGAATTTGGAGGTCTAAAATGGGCCTCCTAAGATAAATGTACAACCAAAATAAACTTTGTAAGAACCAATAGGATTCAAGATGATGATGTCAACCATGGGGGATGATTCACCATTGTTTAAGTAAAAGGGTAAAAATATTAACAAATAATAAAATAATAAAACTACTTTTTCAACTTATCTCTCAAAGTTTTTACTCACATTTTGAGAGGAAGTACTCATTGGATGCAAAATTTAATTCCTCATCCAAGGAGTACCCATGTTGTATACTTTCAATGGACCCTGCTATGCGTAAAATGAGAAATACATGAAAAAATGTGATTGAAATCATGTTTTTCATTTATTTCTCATTTTTCGTGTAGCAGGGTCCCTCGAAAGTATGAAACATGGGTACTCCTTGGATGAAGAATTAAATTTTGCATCCAATGAGTGCTCCCTCTCGAAATTTGAATAAAAACCTTGGGAGATAAGTTGAAAATATGAGTTGAAAAAGTATTTTTTTCTTTTTTCCCTCTAAAATTTGATGATGTCATCAAATCTTATTTTATTATTTCCACTATTATTTTATAATTTCCTTAGGAGGCCCATTTTAGACCTCAAAATTCCCCTAATTGGAAACCAAATTTTAGACCTATTCCTCATGTAGGACAACCTCAAATATAGTATTTCCAGGTTCAACAATACCTTCAGCAACCAAACGTATCGTATTTGTATGTCTAAAAACCTAACATCACTTATGTTAAAAAACTGAACATATAATATCAGTATGTTCCTCATCCGAACGCATCTCAGTAGTCTATCCAACAATCCCAACCTTCAGCGAGAGCTGTTGCGACTAACCCTCAATTTGGTTCTTGCATCCAAGCTCATCCAAGTCTCCTTCTGGGTTAATCTAGTCCTCTCCCCAATCATCTTGGTCCTCAATACCAACAATTTCCTCAAGGTCAGTACTAGAAACCCTAGTCTGGGCCTCAGTATGGTGCTCAATATCAGTAGATTCCTTAGTATCAGCAGGCCCATTCAGGACCTCAGGTTGGACTTATGTTCATCAAGGACCACAAGCTAGACCCCATGTTTAGCAAGGACCACATGTTGGACCTCATGTTCAGCAAGGACCTTACCCTGGACCCTACATCCAGCAAAGTCCACAACCTCAAGTCTTGTAGGGGTCTTATCAACAACCCCATCAAGGTCCCTATGTTCAAAAATACTTGCAATAAGGTCCTTACCAGAAATGGGGGCACTATACGTATCGGGGACAGAATCCACCCCAATGGGGGCAGAATCCGTATCAACCAGGTTGGAACCCCCGACCCTTTTCACCTCATCATATGACCTTCCCATTCTTGGATATGTTGGAATTTACGGATGTGTCAAACCTTACAAATGACCCCATCCAACATCACCTGCATTGGCCGCCAATCCCAACTAAAATCCTAGGACATTGTCCAAAGTTCAAAGGAAAATCTGGGGAAGACCCCCAAACCCATGTTATGACGTACCACTTATGGTGGTCCTCTAATTCTTGGGTCGACAATTATATTCGTCTTCATCTTTTCTAGCATAATTTTATTGGTACTGCAACCAAGTGGTATATTGAACTCCCTCGAGGAATTTTCTTCAACTTTAACTCCTTGGCTATCGCTTTCCTTACTCACTTCTAGTTACCTATCTGATATGAAATTGACACCTACCTTCTCACCTCATTGAAGCATTCAACTGCTACTCATATTTCGGATCACATTCACGAATGGTGACGTCATCGTCACCTCATAAAATTCGATATCCCTGACCGGATGTTGACTAAATGGTTTACGAAATAATTCATTCCTAGGATTTCTAAAGATCTTGCCATGGGTGGGTGTGTCACAGAAGAGGAATTCATAGAGAGATATCAATACCTTGATTTGGTTTATTCCCAATCTGGGACTCTAGATGAGTTATTTCCTGATGCGCTGCTAACTTCAACCGATCCCGCATCATCTTAGTCTCCTGTTTCACCTCTAGTGGATGGTGTTATAGGGACAGTGGCTCATACTGATAGTAGTGCGCCTAAAAATTCTTCATCCAATACTCTCATTGTGCCCTCCACTCCTTCTAGTAACCATAAGAATCTTGCTAAAACCTCCGAGGTAAATGTTGTTCAATATACCGTAGCAGATAAATCCTCGAAAGGTAATAATAAGGGTAAAGGCAAGTCCAAATATGAAAACCATAAACAGGATTCAAATAAGTCAGTTGCTGATGATTCTTCAACACATAAGCCTAAATATCCTTTTTTGATATGTGATGAAGATCATTACACCAAGTATTGTCCTCGACGTGCCAAATTTTCCTATCTTCTTATGGGTGCACCCAGGACTCCGACTATTTTGAAAGAACCTTTCCCTTCTTAGCAGAAAAACATGGTAGGTAAAGCTCAACTGTCTGGAAGCTCTCAGGTTTTCATCTTTGGAACAGAACCTATCACCATTACTACGAGAATGTAATACTACCTTGATCCATCTAAGGCTCCTGTGGAATCGAATGTTACAGGTCACCCTTCCTCTTCCACGCCCCCTACCTCTAGTCCTCTCCAAATTGAGAGACCTAATAGTGACTCCATCATTCAACCACCCCCAAAAGGTGTTCTTCGGAAATCGTCTTATAATCTGAATGCGAGAGCTGTATAACACTACAATTTTGTAGAATATATAGCTCAAGCGCCTTCGGCGATGTCAAATTTGGAGGTCCTTCAGTTGTGCCCATCACAATGGAAGGCACTACTCTCTGCTATTGAAGGAATTGATCCCGTAGATTTTAATCTTATTAATTTTAATCTTGAGAATTTCATTCCTTGCCTCCCATATCAGGTAGCTTTTCTCATTCAGGTTACGATCATGGGAAAGAATATTCATCAGATTGTCATTGATGAAGGCGCTTCAATCTGCATCATATATATGTCGCATGCTAGAATTCCACCAGTTCTCCCCCATTGAGTCAGTCCCTGAATACCTTGGAAGCTTTCAATGGTAGAGGTTATCAGATGTATGGTATTCTCAAGGCATTACCCACCCTATTGGAGGGGAAAACAATAACCATGGAATTTGAAGTGGTAGATGCCAACCTAAACTATAATCTCCTTCCTAGATGCAGTTGGAAAAACACTATGGTTTGTGTGGTCTCCATCATTTTTCGTGTCCTCTATTTCTCTCATCAAGGAAAGATTATGGTTTTCGATCAGTTGGATTTATTCTCCTCTGATTCTTCAATAGGAAACATTCTGTATGTTGGGAAGACTACTACTCCCTATGAGAACATTAGGCTGGGTCTCTTCAAAGACTTGTCCCTTATGGGAATTTTTCCACTCCCACCTCTGATCGTCACCTCCATCAATATGATTTCTTCAGGTCATGATCCATGGATTGTTCCCAATCCCAACCAACTTGAGATTTTTGGTGATGTTATGCCTCTAATCCCAGCTAAGAAAATGTATCAAAGTATTCTCATAGCTTCTAAGGCTGCATCCAGAGCCAACAATCATTTGTTTCCTCTCTGAACACTTATGCGCTGTCTCCCTGGTTTCGTTCTTGGGAATCTGATGATCCCTTGAATGAGAATTTCCCCATCGACGAATGTATCATGAAGGTAATGTCTCTCGAAGAAACTCCGTGGGATGATGGAAATCATCGTTCCTCGTTTATCCCAATCCTAGGTGACATCTATGCCTGTATGGAATCCCATGCTTCGTCTGCACTAACTGACCCACTTTAGAATCTGACCTTGGTTCATAAAGTATTTTTCGAAGGGAACATGTAAAATATTACTCTAGCCATTCCGATCGACATCTTTGTCAAACCAGGGATTGTCAAGAATGTTCATATTGATGCATCTTGTTCTCCCGATGAGATCAAGATCTATATTGAGCTTTTTCAGGAATTATTCAACGTCTTCACGTGGTCATGCGAAGATATGCCTAGTATTTATCCGAGTATTTTTGTGCACGAAATTCCCACCTTTTCAGATTTGAAGCCTGTTCGTCAACGAATTCGTCCTGTGCACCCAAGAAAGGCTGCTATCATAAAGAGTGAAGTTGAAAATCTTATCAAACCTAGTTTTATTTCTCGTATACCATTCACATATTGGGTCTTGAATATTATTCCCATTAATAAGAAACAAGGGACCATTTAGTTTTGCGTTGATTACCGTGATATCAATTGATTCCGTCCTAAGGAAAATTACCCCACTCCTTTTATCGACCATTTCATTGATGAATGTGCTGAGAGTTTTTTTTTTCCTTTATTGATGGTTTCTATGGCTATAACCAGATTAACATTGCTCTAGTTGATTAGCAAAAAACAATATTTATCTATCCATCGGGGACATTTTCCAATAAAAATCTCCTTTTTGGATCGAATAATTCTAGGGCCACCTTCCAACGAGCTATGCCGTATGCTTTTCATGACATCAAGCACCTATTTCAGCCATATCTCGACGACCTTCCTGCTCATTCTGTGAAACTTCGAGATCACCAGGAATACCTTAGAGCTATCTTCCTTCATTGTTGACACTATAATTTCAAGTTGAATCCTCATAAGTGTGTCTTCTGTATCGAATCTAGTTGGTTCCTAGGTTTTGTGGTGTCCAAAGAAGGCATCCACATTGATCCTCTTAAAGTCAAGGCGATAATCAATTTTCTTCCTCCCTCTTCTGTTCATAAATTGCAAAGTTTATAGGGGAAAGCCAATTTCCTCCGTCGCTTCGTACTAAATTATGTTGAGCTTTCCAAAGGCTTTACTTTCTTATTGAAAAAGGGAATCTCATTCTTATGGGACTAAATTTCCCATATCTCTTTTGATGCATTGAAACGAGCCCTGATTTGTGCTCAGCTACTACATCCTCCCAATTATCACCATGATTACTGCCTATATCTGGTTACTGCCGATAGCACTATTGGTATGGTGTTGGTTCAGTAAAATGATGATGGTCAAGAGCATGTAGTGTACTACTTGAGCTGCAATCTCTTCAATGCTGAGACCTGTTATGCTCCTGTAGAGAAACTCGCGCTGGTTGTTCTCCATGTTGTTCATCATTTTTGTTACTACATTATCCTATGCAAAAATTTGGTGATTTTTTATTGCAATCCCATGAATTACATTCTCACATGTCAGTTTCTTGAGGGAAAGTACTCGAAATTGATTTTCATCCTTCAAGAGTTTGACTTAGAATTCACTGCTGCTAAGTCCAAGAAATCCCTATTATTTTCTGAGTTGATTTGTGATCTTCCCACTGCGAATAATCCCACTCCTCTTAATGAGTCCATTCCCAATGAGACTCTCTTTCTCATTAGTACTCTTGAACCATGGTATGGAGACATTATTTTCTATCTCTAGACCCAAACTTTTTAGCCAGAGCTATCGCACTCTAAGCGATGACGGATTCGCTACCAGTCCCAATTACTGTATCATCGCTATATTGTAATGGTATTAACTCTGTCCTCCATCGATGTTTGAATCTCGAGGAAGCTAAGAAATCTCTCAATGAATGCCACTCAGGGGCTTGTTGTGGTCACATGTACGGTTATTCTACTACCCAAAAGATCCTTCATGCGGGGTATTTTTGGCCATCTATTTTTAAAGAATGCATTGTTGTAGTATGGAAATTTCATGACTGCCAAATCTAATCTCATAAAGAGCATGCCCCACCCTCACCCTTGCACCCAGTTGCAACCACCAAAAATTTTGCGAAATGGGATATATATTTCAGGACTTGTAACCCTCGCTCAGTTGGGGGTCATGTTTATATCATTGTTGCCATCGATTATTGCTCTAACTATGTCGAAGAGATGCCTACATACGATAATGAAGGTGTAACTGGACATAATTACTGTTCAATAATGTCATAGCTCGGTTTGGTATCCCAAAAGTGATTGTCACTAATCATGGCTCTCATTTTTGTAATCATATGATGACAGAGCTCACTGCTCAGTTGGGGTTACGTCACAATAGTTCCACCCCCTATTATCCACAAGCTAATGGCCAGGTTGAGGCTATCAATAAAGTCTTGGCGACTATGTGTCAACGCACCAATGGGAAGCACAAACAAGATTGTAACCTCATGCTATTCTAATCTATGTGGGCATACCAAAACTCTAATAAGACTTCAACTAGATTCACACCATTCCAACTAGTGTATGGTCTAGAGTCCACACTCCCGATCAAGTGTGAAATTCCTTCTCTGAATCTAGTTATCACCAAAAGAGGAGCATTTTCTGTGCCTCTAGTGTCTCTGTTATCACTCAGAAAAGGTGAAACATTATTTGACATGTTCATAGAGTTCATATGTCACAAGTTAGTATAGGAAAATTTAATTTTTTTCATTTTTAACCTATCCTAAGGTTCAAACCCACCTCCATTTAGGTCATATCATGTCCCATTAGTCATCATTAGGTGTTAGATTTCATTTCCCAAGTGTTTTATTTGAAAAAGGACAATTTATCCAATTTTACCTATTTTCGTAGTGTTTTACACTGTAAAATAGCAGTTTTCACTATGAAACTGCCTAATAGTTTCGTAGAGGAACTGTCAGAAAATGAACTAGCCACGCTATGATTTTATTTTTTTTTGTTTGTCTTGTGAAATCTGGTGAAAGGTGTCAATTCATGATTAGAGGAGATAAGGTGGATGTCATTCGAGTCAGTTAGGGTTATTTCAAAGGTACAAGGTCATGCCTGAGGTCATTATTACAGTTTTTAGCATGCATAAGTCATGATTAGGGAATGAGTTGTCATAGAAACCATAAAAAATTACCCAATTGAGTCTTTTTGTCATTCTCTGCTTTATCCTTGCATGTTATTGAGCTTCTACAGAGCTTCTTCACTGAGCCAAGCTGGTTGCTGGCATTTTCAAAGGTTGCAGGTGTCACTAATCAAGTGAGCCTGAGAAGATATAAAATCACCATGGCTACAAGAAAGAAGACTAACAAAAGTGGTCATTGCCTTAGATATGAGCCCATGGACATGAATTTGTTAAATGAAGACCCAACTGCCTTGGATATATTCAGAAGAACAGGTTGTTTGCAATTCTTCCAAAGGCTGCAGGGTTGTCATATACATGTTTCTAAAGAGTTTTCTACCAGTTTCAATGGGACGACTTCAAAGGTGGGAATGTTAAACCTCACAGTAATACTAGAAACCATTGCAGCAGCAACATGAATCCCTAGAGGAGGGGAACAATGGTTTAAAGGCATTAAGTTCACCATGCATGACTACAAAGAACTGATCAAGCCAAAGCATAGTGAAATTGATCTCAAAAATGCTATCCCAAGGAGCTACATGAAGGATGAATACTCAAAGTTTCTGCTAATCATTCAAAAGTACTTCACCTGTGAAGGAAGGTTTCACATGGTCTACGCCTACCACCTTAGGCTTCTGTTGTATTTTGTGGGTAAGAGCTCTCTTGACTTTCCCTTTTACTTATACAGAAGTCTAACTAAAATGTCAGATAAGGTCCAAGTTAAAAAATAAGGAAATGAAACTTCTCTCTTTCACCATGGCTTGATTAAGTTGTTCGTGTTAGAGGAGTTGAAGAGATTAGGTAGAGACTAGTAATATTTTCTATTCATAAGTGGTTTTGAAGTAGATGTTGTCACTCCTAAAAGAGTTCCCAAACCTAGAGATATTTCATCACCAGTAGTGGAAGAGTAGTTAGAACCAGTGAACATGGAGATAGAGCCTTTACAGAAGGTTGATACACCCAAAGCTACACCTGCAAAACAAAATCCAACAGTTATCAAACATGGCAGCAAGGGAGTTACGAGGAGCCAAAAAATGGTTAAGGGTAACTTAGAGGACATCTTGCATGCCATTTATATTGGAGAAACCCCCATTATCCAAGCTGAAGACATAGATGAGGGAGGAAGGAAGCTTAAGAAAGGAAAAATAGATAAGAAGTTAGAGTTTGCAAGTGATGATGTTGGTTTCATGTTTCAAGCTATAAAACCAATGACAATACATGTAAGAAAGGTCCTAGAAAGCAGTAAAGAGACTAAGAAGGTCAGTGAAAATACTCAGCCACCACCAAGCAGCATAGACCTCTCCTCACCTACAAAAGAAGAATTACTCATAAAAAAAAAGAAGGGAAAAGAGAAAATCACTTAAAATTCAGAAGTTGAAACCCTTAAAGAACAATTAAAAGAGGAAGGTGAAGAGATATCAGTCTTGAGGAAAGAGGCAAAGAAGCATAGAGCTGAAAGAGTGCAGTTTGAACAAATGAGGAAGATTTAGGAAGATCAAGTCACAAGTGTCTCAAAGACCTTTGAAAACATAGAAAAACTGATAAAGTGGACTCATCCACTAAGAAGAGAGGCAAAGCATAGTAAAAAGGTAAACCTGCGCTTGCAATCCAATAATAGGACATTGAAAGACCATGTCAAAGACCTTCAAGAAAAATTGGAACTGATTCATGAAGAGCTGGAAAAGAAAGATTTAAAGATGACTGTGGTTAAGGAGCCCGTAGCTCAACTGATCATAAATGAGGAGGAAACACCACATGAGTGATAATTTGAGATTGAATATGCTTTAGAGGGTTCATTACATGCAAAAAATCAAGATTTTGCAGTTGGACATCAATTTGTGAAGACAGTTTTGAAATAGGAAATTTATGTGTTTTTACATAGTTTCGTAGCTTTTCCTAGGCTTAAAGCCAAGAAAACACTAAGAAAAAACTTGTAGAAACCGTTTTTTGGGTGTAGAAGCCACTTTCTCAACACTACCAAAACTTGCTACGAAACTGTCCTGTTTTCGTAGCAAGCAATTGTTAAAGGTTTTGGAGCATCTTAATGGCAGTTTTGGATAGCTAGACTCCTCCAACATGTCAAGGGAGCTTATCATCAATTACTTATGACACGAAGGGAGTGCTATGAAGAAAGATCATCGACCAAAGAAAATTTGAAGATAAGGGTCAAGCATTCCTAAAAAGTAGGGTTATGCTCCAGAAGTCTAGGAGGGTTTTAAATATGTAAAGTAGTAATGAACTCTATCATGTGTCTTTCAATCATGTGATGCTTATTTTGTAACTATCATGTAAATTTTTCACAAGATAAGGTAGATTTATGTAATAAATAGGAGTTAGAGTCATATTAGGAGATGTTTTATTTAAATTGTAGCTATTAGCTTTCTGTTAGAATTCATGTATTTCAATTATGTGATGTGTCATAGGAAAATTCGATGGTCTAGCCACTAGGAAGATCATCCTTATTGTAAAGAAGGTCTATTTAAAGACAAAACATTGAATTAGTCAAGGGTTGGAGATTTTTTTGCAAAAAACTGCTACTTTTATGTATTTGACTTATATCAGTAATACAAAGTGACTTTCTTCTTGACAGACCTGAGATTCTCATGAGGTTTTTAATGTCTTATTGATCTATATCTTTATGTTTTACCACTTGAAGTATATTTCATATCTATTACTCATAATTCATAATTTTATGCTCTGACTTCCTTTAGTGATGAAATGATTGTGTTATCCTATGTTTTATGTGTAAATTGCCTCTGTTAAATACCTCTATCTGCCTCAGCTTCCATGTCAGGAAACCTTGCCACTGAAACTATGGATTGTTGACTCCATAAGCCCAATGGTAGCAAGCCTGCATTATTTTCAACCTGCAAACATAAAACCAAGTTACATTTCTCATAGAGTTAGCCATCTAGTATATCATTATCCAATATCATAAATCCAGGCTAAGCTTCAGTTAGAAGTGTTTTGAAACAATTACACTGATTTTTTTGATAAGCAGCCAATCAAGTACAATTTTGTGATAATAGTCCCGATGAGACCCGTAGGCTTGCTGCTTTAATTCTTGAAGCACAGAAAATAAAAGTTAAAGTTAAATATGAAAAATCCATCAACCCCCGTGTTTTCTCCGAAGGTGACTTGGTACTGCTTTATGACCAAGCCCATGATAAATTGGGAGTAGGATAACTCGAGCCAATGTGGCATGGGACCTATATCATTTAATGAGTATTGGAATGAGGAGCCTATGAGCTAGAATATTACGAAGGAAATCCATTGGTTGAGCCCTGAAATGGGGTCTATCTCAAAAAATATTATGCTTAATCATAAGTGGGATACTTTGTACATTAGTGCTTTATTTATTAGTGTTCTTTGATTGGATTTTTGGTGTGATTGTTTTCTTTGCAAATATGTTTCCTCTGCTCACCTTGTGTTGCACTTGGTTTGCAGATGTATTTGGCTCATTACGTTGCTTTCCATAGCACATGAAACCTCTCTTCTGCAGCATGGGCACTCATTTCCCCTGATGGAAAGTTGATTAATTTACAAGTTATTTGTTTGGGTCGAACAACTAAAATATTCCCAAATATAGTGCGATGATCGTGTTATGATCGATGCCATTGATCTTGAGATTAGAGATTTGGTTGTTAAGTTAGATTCGCAAATCATTGTGTTACAATTAAATGGTCATTATTCTGTGTGAAATCCTCAAATTTTGTGTATGTATTTGTGTGTTCGATTATTGGAAGGACATTTTGATTTTATCACATATCAACATATTCCAAGATGTTTAAACACATTAACAGATACATTAGTAAATCATGTATTAGATAGACATTTTCACAATATGTAAAAAAACCAGAACATCATCATGATATGATATATATATATATATATATATATATATATATATATATATATATATATATAGATATATATATATCAGGCCTTTCAAGTGTGTTACGTATAAAATCTCAAAAAATATGTGTTTTGTAACAAAAATGGCTCTTGGAGCCTACATCAGTACAAAAAATGTAAAAACAGGGTTGCTAGCCTCCGACATGGTGCTCATGGTAGTAGGTGACTGCTCGAATCACTCACCAAAGTAATCAACATAGTATTCTCGGAACCCCAACTGTATGCCTCTGAAGGTGTAGAGGAATCTCATCGAAAGTAGCATACTCTAGGATGCCTCTCATAAGACCAACTAGGTTCCACTCTAACTCGTCTAGTGTATCTACTCCCTCCTCATAAGGAGCATCCTCTACCAGGAGGGCTACCCTCCACAAAATCAGTGACATACCAGGTAGTCTCTGAGGGCCCATATCTGTAAAAAATTCATAAATTTATGTTTAAGAATACATAAAAAAAACATTCGAAAATTAAAAAATGTTAAAAAATTATTTTTACCTACATCATTCCATTACATGCCTGGTGGAATGGGAAGATCCGAATCTCCTCTGAAGTCGATGACGACATATGCATAGTCTTCAACCACGATGATTTGACGATGTGACCAACTGAAAAAGGCTCTCGGGAAATGCATCTATTGGACCCCACCCTGTCAGGGCATGATATCTCACCATCTCATCAAACTCAGGTCCCTTGGGGCTAGATTGTGGATCTCTAGCCATTGGTACTAAAACAATGGTACTCTCTCTAGAAATAAGGTCACCAGAATGGAAACATATCTGAAATGTTTCAGCCTCCCTATCTTGCACTTGGTCAATTGGCTCTTCATATTGGCTAGTAACCCCTTGCACCAGTTAAACATCGTTGGGCTAAGCATTCCACCGCGTAC
Organism: Pinus albicaulis; assembly: GCA_034641835.2. Taxonomy (NCBI): domain Eukaryota; kingdom Viridiplantae; phylum Streptophyta; class Pinopsida; order Pinales; family Pinaceae; genus Pinus; species Pinus albicaulis. The sequence continues at coordinate 10,721,429 of CM076577.1, forward strand.
TGGAACTGAGATTTCGTTGCCTCATGCAACGCCTGGGCTCCTGCCACTCGAGTAATGCAATGTAGAATTGTGTGCAGGCGAATCACTCTGATAGAAGAAATATCTACCTTCTTGCTCTCAGTTTTTCGAGCCCTGGGACAGTGTCCCTAGATGGGCATACCGGTACTCTAACCCCCTGCGCGAGCTCTAGAGAGTTGGATCCTCTCCCCTCTCCTGGATAAACCAGTAATGAAGTAGATGTCCATCACATCTAGTTCCAATTCCTGGTCCCTAATGACAAATATTTGTCGGTCCACATCCCATATACTAATCAAATATTGGAGTAGCTTGAGTTGAGCTCTCAATGTGGATTTTTGAAATAATTTCAACAAACCGCAATCGTGCAATGCATTGATGCAATTTTGGTCTTGAAATTCTTGGTGTTCTTCCATCTCGTGGCCTCATTATTTTCATTCAATTGACATCTCTGGGGAAAACACCTGCAAAACATGTTTAAATGACATTTTAGGAGCTTTCACAAGAGTAATTTTGGAAATTATTCATAGATATGGGTGTATTTCTGGTTTCAAAATCCTTCCCGTGGCCGACGCAACTATAAAAAATAATTCGGCGTTGCTGGCATGCTTCCCTAATAGGCTGAAAACAACCAACGTGACCCCGATAGCTCGAAATAGCATTAGTTGTGAACAATTTTGATGTTTGAAATCATCCCAATATCCCTATTTCTAAATAAAAAATTATAAATGAATGGAATTAAAAAGAAGAGGAGGCTTAGAGCTCTTACCTGACGCTGACAGATCGACTAATGGTGTCTTGGATCAGTTGCACCACTGATTTGAAATTCAGAGGGAAAATGGACAAAATTCTCTTCTCAAATTAGAAAGGTGAAAATTAATTTACTTTTTGGTCTATTTATAGATTTTTGAAAAAAATTCACCAAAATTTTATTAGTTTTCTTCGATATCAGTGATGTTTTCCATTTTTTTGTAGAAAAAGGACTTTAACACTCTTGGTGACTATCCCTGGTGTAAACGAGTTGTATTTTATCTCTTTTTCATGCTCAGTAAACATTCATGAAAAAGGAGCCTCCGCTGGAATCAACTTTCAGCTCTTTTCTGATTTACAAAAAATAAAATATTGTCGAGTACTTGTCAATTCGAACTCATTAAAGTGAATGAATTGATGTGATCTCAGTATATGCTTACCCCTTTTTTGGGCTAAGATTTACTATTTATGAAAAAGGAATACCTTGATAACGTGGTCAAGAGGTTCTCTCGAATATTGTTTTCTACCCTTTCAGATTCGAGAGACGATTTAGGAAAAGGGACATGATGGAGTTTCCTTTTTGTTTCTTTTCAAATTCCTTAAATATGAAAAGTCACCGAGTTACCCTTTTTTTGGACTCGTTAAATATTAAACGATGAAAGAATTGTCACCACGACGAGGCCGAGTTTCTCCTTCCTAGGGCTCATTAAACTTACTAGGATCGATTCATTAGAAGAATGAACTTATACGCTCAGCGTATGCTATCCTCTTCATGCTGGCTATAAAAAATAAAGAGGTACTCGTTAGAAATGACGGTGGAAAATTGAAAGTGAACATACTATGTGTATTTTGGGCATATTTTCACTCTTGAACATGACACTCATTTGTAGTTCATGTTGAGTTGGGGACACCCTACATTCATCACTTTGCATCCATGGGTTTGGAAAATCCATTTGCCTCTCATTTGATTACCAAATTTTGTCAACATGACCTATGATCCTATTTGAGTCAAATGTTGCCACACTCTAGAGTCATGTTGCCAATATGTTCAAGAGAATTCCTTCTTTTCAAACATCCTTTGCTTATTTGACCTCCTTTGTTACAATCCAAAATCACTCCTATCATCTTAAGATATATGTTGTTTTGTGTCGATGATGTGGTAATCATAATGGCCCTTGTTCGATGAATCACTTGCTGTCGACTTCAGCTCATTATCCGACAAGCTGATTTAGAAAATTTTGTTCATTACCCTAGAGCTTGCATGCCTCAATGGCAAGTTCTTTGTGTTCAATGACATGTTCACATCATTTTCCTTCGATAGAATGATTCTATAAGTGTTAGAATTCAACACATTCATTCACACTTGTATATTGTGTTGTTGTACCTTGAGGTCCATCATCATTATTGGTGGTCTCTCTTGCACATGTTAACGGTTTCTATCATTGACTGGAAATCATGTGGTTTCTACCATGTTTGACACCAATACGTTTATTGACATGGCTAGATTCGTACATTGGGTTGATTGAGATCACGATGAGGACTGTGGGTCACATCTGATTTGGATCCAGACTGCAGGGAGGTATTGAGTATTCTTGATTGTATACATGATCATATCTATACAGATGGTTGCATCCATACCACATAACCATTTCTATGATCTCTTTATATGGATGGCTATGACCATGCCATGGGTTCATGTGTTATTTGATTCCTAGTGAAAATTTATGTGATTAAGCATATTCATACTAGAGCTGTCATATACTATAATATGCTTGATTTGGAAGGTTTTTTGGAGGTGGTCTGAGCTCTTTGCCTTGGTTCATAAAGCATTTCAGCCATCACTCCATGTTCTTCCTTCATTCTTTAGGGGGAATCTCTTAAAAAATAATTTGTCACCATGCTCATTTTCTTGTCCCTGATCCTGAAATGCCCCGTGATATATGTTGTGCAATATTTCACCATGAAGAAATATGTTAATACATCCCCTGAAGATACAAAGAAAACTTCCTTGAAAAATTACTGAAGAAACTTGGTCAAATTCCTAGTTTCTTGGGTCAACACTTTTCTTGGTGTCATTCTCACATTGATGTCATATTCACAGTTTTGGCTTAGTGCTACTAGTGCCCTTGTTTCTTGGAAAATTGCGTTGATCCCTTTCTGGTAATGTTTTCTCAAATGGAGGAGAAGCTTTGACCTATAGAAGTTCCAGGGCGTCGAGTTGGTTGTAAAATGGTGGTGATAGGGTCGAGCCCTATGATTTTAGAGCTTTGATCTCATCCATGGGGGGTATATCCCTTAAAAAATGGGCATTCCTCCTCCTTTCATGGGCTCCCAACCTCTTTTCCCTTCATATAAATTCATATACCTCACTCTCATAATCTTAGCTTGGTTGGTCATTGTCGAGCTAGTCTAAACTGTCATTCCCTTGCATCCTAGAATTGTGATAAGGAATTCTTTATAGCTTTAGTGAGGGACTCATATTTTCACCAAAGGAGGCCTCCAACATCAAGGCCTGGGTTGTGAGCTCTTCTTTTTATATTTATCAATAAAAACATCTAATGCTTGATTTATATATTTGTTTAATTGTTTATGCAAATATTCTGGTACTCCTTGATCTGCTAGATAGATCATGTTTACGATTATTATTTATTGTATTATGTTTGTTGTTGCCTCTTGATCATCTGCAGGTATTCACTTGCCATTAGTAGCAAGGAGAAATCCTAAAAGGACAATGGATCAAGGTCATCATCAACGAATTCCAACGTAGCGTTGAAAAAAAGGTACTTTTGTCTCTTTTCTTGTCGCATTGTAAATCTTAGTTAAGAGAGCTTTGCGTTAGAAAGTATCTCGTGTTGCTAGACCCAATCTAGGGATATAGAGATTGCATCTGTTCATAGACGGATTTATATTGACAAAAAATATCCATTGAGAATTAGCCGTTATTTAAATTAGTTAATTAGTTATTAGGAAAAAAATTAGTTGTTAAGAAATATTATTAATTAATAATATCAAATAATTTTTTAATAAATAAAATTTAAATTAAATATAATAGGATAATATAGAGTTAAAGAGAGAATATAATATATAATAAATATAAAAACATTAAATATAATAATAATAATAAAAATAAAATATAGGGAAATAAAAATACCAGATGCATCAAGAGTCTCAACATAGGGGGAAAGAAATTTCCCAGAGAGAGTCGGAGTACAACTCTTACTTAATTTCCAACCATCATCTCCATTGAGATTCTTAGCATGCCTTTCAATTTCAATTTCCTCCCTAAAATTCCTATGGTGGAAATGATCAAATTTAGCAACGAATTTGGAGTCCTCAATGCAAACATGGTGACATGATTTTTCCACATGTTTCGCAAGAGCTGAGGTGTGGGACCGATTGTGTTTAATGTCTACAACAGGACCGATTGTGTCTAATGTCTGCAACATGCTCCTGGATTCTATGTCTAATGGACATATAATCTAGGAGCATGTTGTAGACATTAAACACAATCAGTCCCACACCTCAGCTCCTGCGGAACATGTGGAAAAATCGTGTCACCATGTTTGCATTGAGGACTCCAAAGTCGTTGCTAAAGTTGATCACTTCCAGCATAGGAAGTTGAGGGAGGCAATTGAAATTGAAAGACATGCTAAGAATCTCAACAAAGATGATGGTTAGAAATTGTGTAAGAGCTATATCCGACTCTCTCTAGGGAATTTCTTTCCCCCTGTGTTGAGACTCTTGATGCGGTTGGTATTTTTATTTCCCTATCTCTGATTTTTATTCTTGTTATCTTTAATAGTTTTATATTTATTATATATTATCTTCTCTCTTTAGCTCTATATTATCCTATTAGATTTAATTATAATTTTATTTATTAAACAGTTATTTGATATTATTAATTAATAATATTTGTTAACTATTAAAATGTTTTCCTAATAACTAATTAACTAATTGAAGTAACGACTAGTTCTCAATGGCTATTTCTGGGCAATAATGCATCCACTATTTATTTATTAAGATTTATTAGATTCTCCACCTTGTCTAGAGGATGAACCACATTAGATGGTTTTAAACATCGACCAAATCCTAATGATGTGATTAATCCGAAATACATTCATCTATATTCAACATGTTGTATTTTTTATTTTTATTATGATATTGGTAATATAAGATTTATTTTTAAACAATATTTCTTCTCTCAAAATTTATCCTTAACCTAAATAGAGGGAGATCACCTTGAATCCTTGATGATGATGACAACTTTCTTGACATTTCTTTCCTTGGAAGAGTAGTCTTCAAGATGCTCCAACTTGTAGTCATTTCTTTGAGTAGAAATTTGGTCTTAGAGGTTTCCTTCTTTGAAATGGTGAATGAGTGAGGTTCCCAAGAATGTCTTAAGTGGATATTTCTTCTTTGATAAAACTAGGGTTTTGATACTTCCTTCAAGGTGATTATGTAATCCTTGTCTTAGAAATGGCTTGGAGTTTAGAGGATCTTCTTGATGTTTTAATGCCCTTAGTTTTATTTCTAGAAATTCAGTTTTTGAGTGTTCTTTATTGAGATTCCTTCCTTGACTTGTCATATTAGCTCTAATACCATGTTGAAAAATACAAGGCAGTCATATGTAGGTGGTCTATCTTGCTTGATAACTATTTGTGATGTATTTTTAATTTTAATTCATTTGATTCTTCTTTTAATTTCCTATTATTATGTGTTCTCTTCATCAAACAACTACCAAAAGCATAAAGAACAATGAGAAAAAGGATACAAGATATAGGTGATCAGCCAGGGCCAAAACATTTCCAATATTGAGAGGGAAACCCACATAATTATTCTTATAGTATCTTCAATTGATGAATTCCAAGACCAAGACCCTTTCCACCTAAGAACCTCTCCAAGACCAAGTCACAAGGATTCCTTGAAACAATATCATTCTTCTTCAAGTCAATGATAGTTAAACTGACTTCTACACCTATGATTTTGACTTCTTTGGAATTTCGACCTCTTTTTCACAGACCTGTAATTTTCGACCTATTTACAATTGTCAATATGTCACACGTGTGAGATTGTTTGAGCATATATATGTGGATCTTCTCCTTTGCTATGCTTTCACACTTCTCCTTATGACTTCAGCTAGTAATGACAACCTTGTATTGACCTTTTTCTTGACTCCTTAGAGGATTGATGTAACCCTAGTGTAGAAACCCTAGATTTAGTCACACGTGCAAGTAGAGGGACCATAAAATAGTGCTAAAACCCTTTGATCTTCTTCTCCTTTTCTTAATTGGATAAGAGGCTTACTTCATTCCTTTATTTTCACTTATTTCTTCCTTTTTGGATTCTTGACTGATGCCTTATAAAGTGAGGTTAAGTCCTCCTTTATATAGTTATATTTTCCATCTATTTGAGCCGACTTGTCATCATGTTTATGTTTCCATCTCATTCTAGATAGGCCTATAACTCCTTTTGTGCACTTTTCACTAGTTCTTGGAGGGCATTTTTTAATCTTACAATGGCTTAAATATATTCATTTTACAATATGTAACATGCCCAACAAGGGTCTCTTATACATGACAATGACATTCTTGACTTTATGAAAAACCTAGAAGAACTCAATGGGTGCTTGACCTATAAAATATATTCTCTTGAGCATGAAACCCATGCCTTAAGACAAACAATAATATTTTTTCCTCTTTACATCAAATACATAAAATCATGATTACATATGTCATTATGAAGACCGTGTTAGTGTCTTAATGTTGAGTGATAAAAAATACTCTTTTCATATTTACTTGGTAATGGTCCTAGGTCAACATTTCATGTTTCAAGTAAATTTTGAAATAAAATTTTGTTCATTGAATGTGTCTATGTATAAAATTACACTTCCTTCACTCTCCATTCATGGTCATCATCATTTCATAGGTCATGTCATCCATCAATCATCTAGGGTCTGAGGTCATTCACCACACCTTCATTTAGGTTAGATTCTAGATCTCATTTGTTTCACCACCATAAGATTCAATTATGTCATGAAAGAGGGTGAAAAAAACCTAATTTTCACATTGTTAGTGTCCAATATTCAGTGATAAAAAAATACTCTTTTCAGTTTTACTTAGTAGCGGTCCTAGGTCAAAATTTTATATTTTCAAGTTAAATTTCAAATAAAATTTTGTTCGCTGGATATGTATAGGTCTTAAAAGCTACTCCCTCCACTCTATTCATGGTCATTTAATTTCATGGGTAATTTCCTCCATTATAATCTAGATTCTTAGGTCATTCATCGTGATTTCACCTAGGTCAGTGTCTAGGTGTCTTTTGTTTCGCCACTATAAATGTCCAAATTCTCTCATAAAGAAGGTGAAAAAAAAGTCATTTTCACCATACAATTTATCTTAAAAGGGAGTTAGCATAGGTAGGAAAATAAAGTAAGACAAAATTCTCTTTTCTCAAATCTTGTTACATTGTCAAATTTTTCAAGAAAGCAAAGTTTTTCTCAAAAGATCACGATTTCACTAAAAGAAAAAAAAGGTGTTTTATAATGTTATAAAGGGTAAAAGTGATTTCCTTCACTCATTTTATCCTCTCATGTTCGATAGAGTTATTATCTCACCTTTATAACACTCTAAAACTACCAAAGGTGGAAGAAAACCAAATAAAATTTCAAGAAAACTCATTTTGATATGCTTCTAAGAGGCAATGTGATGTTTTTGAGTGCTGGTGTGATGTTTCTAGGTGCTAGTGCTACGTTTCTTCCAAAGGCGCTATGATTTTGGGTTTTAGCCTCCAAGTCAGCCATTAAATGTTCAAAAAAAATGTGAAAATATTATGTGGCCTCCAAAATCAGTAAATGGCACTCTTAATACCTTTTGCAAGTCAATTCATTAGTGTATGAGTGATTTCTCTCCTTAGGGTTTTTCTCCACCACGTTTTTAGGGCCTCCCATTCTTGATTGGTTTCAGTTATATAAAACCCTCATCCAACCATCTAAGACCTTCCAATATCTTCCATAGACCCTACCCTAACACTCCCTATCACTCACCTCCCTCTTTACCATTGTTTCCATCAAAACCCTAATTTCCCACTACATTTCCACAACAAAACTAGGAAATCCCCGTTTTTCACGTTTTGGTCAATCTCCCCATACCTATTTCAAGAAATTTCACTTGTAGCCTCAATCTAACACATCACCCTACCTCCTCAATTTTTTAGGAATTTTCCTTAGCTTCCTTATACCTCATCAAAGACCCTAAAGTCACCCTATCCCTATCCCCCGTTTTCCCAAAATTCATTTTCCCTACTGACTTCATCTAGCTAAGGTTTCATCCTATTCACAAGAACTATGGAGGGTGGAAATAAGGTCCAAAAGGGAGGCCACAATTCTAGTTTTGAGCCATCCACTTTGCAACAACTCAATGCTTCCCCTTATGCTAAGAGATGTTTTGAAAACAATGGATGTTTGAGGTTTTGTGAGAGAATTGTGGAGGTAGGATGTCATGCTCAATTGAATAGCTTTTTTTCCACTAACTTTAGCATAGGCAAGGCCATCATAACATGCATTGAATTCATTCTATCATTGGATGCCATCACTTCAGCAACAACTATTCCAAATGAAGGAGAAGTCTTGTTCAGAGGGATGGAATTAGACCTTGAGAACTACCCAACGTTCCTAAAACCTCATTGCAAAGATGAACCTGAAAATGTTTTCCCTTTTAGAAATTTACTTCATAATTATTCCCCATTAATGAAGATAATCATGAAATATTTTACATGCAAAGGGATATTTTCAATACTATACCAATAACATTTTGGGTTACTAATGCACTTCACAGCCACCAAATCACTCAATTTGTCCAACTATTTATTTAGGATTTTAGTCAAAATTGTATAGAAGGTACAGAGGAAAGGTAAAAATCATCATCCTAGTCTATTCCACTATGGTTTGGTCAAGCTAGTTGTTTTGCACCAACTCTCAGAAAACAATATAAACTAGGACACTTTCATGGAGAAAGTAACATCAACACCTGCTACTAGTCAACCTATTGTTCATAGCACATCATCCACATCGACACAGCTAAATGAGGTTGGCTCTTCAAGAAGGTAAGAAGAGGTTTCAAAAGAGCCTAGGGTTGAGATCACTCAAACCTATGAGAAGGGTAAGAGGATGGTTTTTCCTCCTAAGACCATCAAAGGTGTACTTGCACTTGAAGCTACACCTGAGCAAAGATAAATAGTAGGGAAACCACCTAGTCATGATTGTGAGTCACCGTTGCAAAAAAATAATGAAAAAGAACCCCTAGAGGTTGACATGGCAGATCATGTGAAGGATAAGTCAGATGAGGAAATCATAAAGGAAAAATATGAAGAGATAGCAGAGATGAGGGAGATTTTGTCAATGGAAAATTTTCAAATCACTTTCCTATAAGAAGAGAATCTACAGTTAAAAGTGAAACTACTCCTCCAAGACAAGCCAAAGGCACATATTGAGGCAGAAAAAGTTAAAGGTAAATAACTGGTAGATGATGATAAATTGGAGGATATAGAATTTGAAAAAAAATAAAGGAGACCAAGGACTAGAGGTCTTAAGAGGGCGTTTGAGAAAGAAAAGAATCAACTCCTCAATCATGTTGGAAAATTTTTGATGAATTATTTGTTGTTGAAATAAATCAAGATAGAGAGTATTTTCTTATTAGGGTGAATGGAAATCTTGAGAAGCTTCTGAAGAAATCCAAAATGAAAAATGACCTTTAGAGGCATATGGAAAATCATTATTGCGCCAGAAACAAAATCTCCCAAATCAGGCTGAAGTGAATGAAGAAAAATCTTAAGGCCAAATGAAGCTCAAGGAGAAGTATAACTTATAACTACTTGTTGATTCATCCTTGGGTGATTATCCTATCATCCATAGGTGTCATAAAACAAATTTTGAGAGATTTTGATAATTTTTGATGATTTTTGGGAAATTCAGGAAATTTGGTTTTCACAGAAGCGTCGTGCTATGCCACGACACTTTCTCCCAGAGCACTCAAATGAAAAATGGCTTATATTTTGGATACATTTTGACTTCTACATTCTAGATTAGGTCCTATTTTTTCATGACACCCCTCGATTGTGGAGAAAAATCCAAAAACTGCCTTTTTTTCATGTTTCTTCTAGTGATTTTGACCAGGCGCGATGCTTCTGGAGTGTGGTTGGGAGAATCAAGTTTTGGAGGTCTTCCTGTGGGTTTTTTATCAATTTTGAAGGTGCATTGGAAAGTAGACACGTAGGGATACCTAGCCCAACCTTCAAAATTGAAAATGGATCCTTTAAAGTGGGTTAAATTCAACTCTGAACATCGGCGACACTTCTAGTGGAGAGGCATGATGCTTCTTCTAATGGCACTACATTTCTACATTGGATTCCTTTCCGACATCTATCAAGCCAGAAAAAATTCATAATTTGAAGCTAATATGTCCCATGAGGTGTCATTTGAGTATTTGAGTTTTTTTTCCTCTTGTAATGAGGAAACCTGTAATTTAATTAAGGGGACACACACTCCTAGTATTTAGTGTAGAAAATCTCTAACACAACTATAATACCATGTAGAAATTATATCAATGGACTCAATCCGATCATGTAATATACTAAACCAAGATATTGAATCCTTCTATAATATTTTCCAAATATAAATCACAATCGCTCAATCACATGCAAGTAATAGAAAGAATTAAATCAATACACAACACCAGATATTCCTAGGGAAAGCAACTTCTCAAAACCCCTCCATATTTATTGTATAATCAACCAAGGAATCATGAAACAATACAATGTATTTGTGATCAACACAACCTCATACACTCTACCAATTGCTTCACACTAATCTAGGCAAAATTAGAAAAACACATAGCCAATTATCAGCCTACCCTACTTACGCAATCCATAAAGAATTAAACCCCTATTAATTAGGAAATTCAACATTCCTTGATTGCGCAAATTCATCATGGACTTCCCATGGTTTTACAAATGCACTTTGGAAGTTTTCCTAAAATACAACTGCTAGTTTACTAGCTTTGAACCTTTGTCTCAACTGGGTATCCACTAGAATTAGCATGCATGCAGTTATAAATAGTGAATAATTAGTTGCTTGGTAGATCAATACTGGTGAATTAAATATATTTTAATTCACTTCATCTTCCACTAGCTCATCAAATAGTTAGAATTAATTAAATTTATTTTAACTCAATTATTGTGAGTTAACTGATCCCACCCACACTACACTAGTGCTACAACTGCAAATAGACGTTGTTAATAATATAATCACTGTACATTCCTATCCTTAGACCCTCAACTCGAAATTATTGAACTACTAAGTCTACCACACTTAGTTAACTATTACAAGTTGGTATGAGATAAGATTACAATTAATTTTCCAATTTATTAAATAAATTGGTTGCACACTAATGTATCGCTAGGACCCATCACTGTGTAACCTATTATACCACACTAGTGTGTGTGTTGTTTTTGGATGCTAATTTCACTATTTCTTGTTGTAAATTTCAACATTTAGCTTAATTTTAGGGAATAGTTTCTAACTTCCCTAGATTATAGGAAGTGACTCATTTGATGTAGTTATGATGCTTTTTGGATAGGATTTCAACACTATGAGCTTTCATGACTCATTTTCCTATATTTAGTCCAAATCAAGGCATTTTTTTGGTTGGATAGTTGTTATTTACAGTGGGGCTATTGTACAAGATTTTATTTTTAATGAAATCAAATATAGTGTTGCAGACATAGTGTTGAGACTCCATTGGTATGCCTTTAAGCATTTGTTTTTCTCTGTAATCTTATTAAGTTTAATGTTATGTTATAATTCTTCCACATTTATGCTTATTTATGTTAATATTATAATTTTATAGAGATAATCATGTTATCCATGCTCTATTTTCATAAGATTTGCCTCTACTCTTCTGATGAATGAATTCATTTTAATGCTCATTCTGACTCTTTCTATGTTCACCCTATACACAATGAAAAATTAAGCATGATTCTAAGCTTAAATACCTAGCCTCATCCTTGCCTCTGCAATCTAACCTTTGAAATATGACCTAAACGCTGGACCTAGTTCCCTAACTGTCATTCCTATCCAAAAAAACTTCAAACCCTGATCTACTGAGAATAATAACTAGCATAAGATCATTATATCCAATCATCTCTTCGGCTGCAAAGTGACATTAAGAAAACCCTCTCTGGTCTTAGTAGGGCTAGCTACCTAACCTAAAGGTTGGTTTTTGGTTATCTTCCTTCAATTCCATTCTAAGCCTTGGGAAGCAGGGGGAAGTGATAACATTTTTGGCGCCGTAGCCGAGGAGCGATTGCAAAAATCTCCCTTGGAAAATTTATTTAGTCCATTGAAGGTTTGAGTTGTGGGTGAAAATTTCTGACATTTGAAGAAGGTTGAGTCAACAAATTTGAGCCAAAGTACAAATTCTCAAAAAACTTGGCACCCAAAAGACACACTAGTTCAATTCCAAACCCAAATCCCTCACCAATTTTCAATGACCCTAAGAGTCTTTTAAGAAAGCAGAAAACAAAGTCTCGGAAAGTTTGAAAAGGTTATTCCTCCACTTGTGAAATAAAAATCCTTTCATATGAGGTTTTCTTCAGAAGATTTGTCCTATAATTTTGAATTTTAAACATCTTTGTTTAGGTATAAGTCAGAATATTTTCTTTCATAAATTGTGTTTGATCCTATTGATTTTGAGAACTATTTACCATTTTCTAAATCTTCTTATTTCGAGGTTGATAGTTAAGTCTGGTCTAATTTTCACCAACTTCAAGGTTTGGTGGATAAGTTTCAAGTAACTTTAGAAAAAGCTTATTTCCAATACCAACAGTAGGCTTTTTATTCACCACCTCTTAATACACCTTCTCACAAAGGTACATCATCATATCTTCCTTTCATTCCATCACTACCTCTACAAGTTTTCACTCCATCAACACCTTTACAACCCCCTCCATTAATCATGGCCAGATTTGCTCCATTGATCTTACTGCAACAACTCGTCGCACTTCCTTAGAACTATGGTCAAATATTTCCTCTTTTTTTATGGAACAATAGAGGTTACTGCTTACCAACACATTTTCAAAGTTGTTGATTTCATAGATATTGACAATGATGACACCAAGATGCACATCATAATAAAAAATTTCTTAGGAGAGGTTAGAAAATGGTTTTTCTCTCTAACAGTTAGTTCAGTAGCTAATTCACAACAGCTAATTGAATTTTTTATGGAAAAATGGGAGGATAATAATAATGAGTCTATACAAGACTTTACAGCTAGATTCAATAGAATTTATGATTATATTCCTGAAAATATCAAGCCTCCTCCAGGCCTTGCTTTACTTCATTACCCTTATGGTTTTGACCCTAATATGGATTACCAACTAAGGGAAATAAATCCATCAACCCTTGAAGAAATGTAGAGAAATACAGTGAGCGTGGAAGCGAATATGATTCTCAAAAAGTCAAAAATCAAGACAGGTAAAAGGTTGACTATCAAGGAAGAAACATCTACTTTGTCTAAGGGCAAGCTCAACACCTTGATCAAAACCATGGAGAAGATGATGGAAAAAATGGCCCCCGATGATAGATAAGTTGAACCCTCCTTTAGAAATCCCAATTTCAGGGGTCAAAATCAGCAGCCTCAATACAAGATCAAGTAGAGGGAACAGAGGGGTTAGGATCCACAAAGTCAACAGAAAATTAGCACTCCATTTCAGAAAAAATACACAAAAGGCCCTGATGAAGAATATGAAGAATATATTTTAGGCAAGAATCATTTATTTGAGGAAAATTAACAGCCTATTTTCCTCACTGAAGAAGATCAGTTTTCTACAGAAATTCATGCACTAGAAAATCAACAATATGTCTTGTCAAATGATGATATGCTATCAGTACAGATAGAATATTAATAGAGGGGATATCATAACTCTCTTACTAAAGTACAAAGGTAGTATGGTTTGAGGAATAGGAATGTTCATATAACCTCGAATCAGAAAAAATAGAATTTTTAAACCGATACTCATCATAAAGAGACGACTACTTTGGATCAAAGCAAAGACAAGGGACCTACTATTCCTAGTCCTGCAAAAGGAAATGAAGCTTCTACTAGCAGTGAAAAAAAATATAAACAAGTCCAAGATGGAGGATATAATAAGGATATTCCACACAAAGATCATCTCGAGAAGAAATATGCACCATCAAAAGAGGTAAAAAAACATTATGACCTTTTTAGTATTGAAAATGAAATATCTAAACTAAAAGTCTCCATTCCTTTAACTGAAATAGTCAAGAAGAACAATATAAGTTTCAAGTAGCCAAGTATCTTAGGGTATATCAAATGTATGATATGGTCAATGTAAGTGATGATCACCTAAAACTTTTATTTTCTCCTGTTGTTGATGGTTATATAGAAGATAGTGAGGTCACTCTATTTTATCTTAGCCTCAAAATACATGAAGTTATCCTCCATAATGACATGCTTAACTCTGGAGCGTCTCATAACCTTATGAACAAATCCATCATGGATAGATTATTCTTGGATATCACAAGACCCTACCATGACCTTAATTCGCTTGATTTAGGAAGAGTGAAATGTATTGGCCTCATTAAAGATCTAGTGGTGTCTTTAGAGAAAATCCCAACCAAGAATTTCCTCATGGAATTTTTTGTGGCTTTTATCCCTCACATATATAAAAATTTTCTCTCTTGGTCATGGGGAGTGAAACTTAAAGCTACCTTGCAACTCAACTTTTCATATGCTACAATACTAGTCTTTGGCCAACTTAGAAAACTATACTGGGAAAGTACAATGAAGTGAATGATTAATAGCAGAGAAAAGAATAATAATAACCCCATACATGTTTTTCACAGAGATTTAGATTCTTTTATCTTTTTTAATGATGAATGTTCAAAATTTTCAGAAATTTTAATGGAAGAAAAGACAAAAAATTCAGAATTTTCAAATTATGTTTTAGAAATTGCAAATGCAGAAAATAAAGATAATATGCCAAGTGGTTTGGAACCAAGTGCATAATCCCAAAAAAGACATGAAATAGTGAAATACACAGAACGTTTTGGTACAAAAAACCTTTCTCAAGCAGCAATTAAAGTTTAGTCATCCAATTTTCAACATACCGATGAAGAAAGTGGTTTGTGGACCATGGATTTCGACGGAGCCCTAGGTAAGGAAGAGGATGGCATTGGAGTGTGGATTAAAAACCATATAAATAAGTCTCTTAACATTCCTCCAAATGTTTGAATTTCCTCTTACAAGTTAGAATTTGTTTGTTCGAATAATGAAGCAGAGTACGAAGCTTTGATAGTCGATCTGAAAATTCTCAGGAAATTAGGTGCCAAGAAAATTTCTGTGTATGGCGACTCCGAATTGGTAATAAAAAAATTCAAAGGGAAATACTAGGCCAAGAATCCTAGGATGCGAGATTACTGAAATTCAGTGTTACATATCCTCAATACCTTCACCGAGTATACTTTGTCATTGATAGCAAGGGACAACAATGTTATTGCTATTTCTCTTGCCACTTCGGCCAGTATGTTTAAAATTCCATTGTATCCCAATAAGAAGTATGAGATAAACGTCAAACATCACCCTGTTGTTCTAGATAATGTTCAGTATTGGTAGGTATTTCAATATGACAAACAAATAAACAAATTCTTGCAAATGATAGAAGAATTTGTGAATTCACAAATGGATGACCAATTTTATGAAAATGACCAAGAATTGCATGCATCAGAAATGAAAGTACTTTAGTTGAAAGAAAAATCCATTCCTAGAGGTCTTGTTCCTTTGGAGGATATTTTTGACCAAGACGATGTTTCACGTAATCTGACCATGCTGCCAAGAGAAGTAGGAGTGGAAGATATTAATCTTGGCACTCTTGAAAAGCCTAAGATGGTAAAGATTTTAAAATCCTTGAGCTCTGAAATGAAAGGTAAATATGAAACACTCATGTCTCAGTTTGGTAATGTTTCTGCATGGGAGTATTCTGATATGAAAATATATTATAAGAGTATAATTCAACATATTATTCCTTTGAAACTAGATCAGAAGCCTTTACACCAGAAATTGAGGAGAATGAATCCCAAGCTACTGCCCTCCATTCAAAAAGAGGTAAAAATGTTATTTAATGTTGGTATTATAGTTCCACTTCACTTCGCAAATTAAATTTCTAACTTAGTTCAAGTAAGAAATAAGATCAGAGACATTCGCTTGTGTATACATTTCAGAAATATGAATAAAGTGTCGTTGAAAGAAAATTACCCACTTCCAAAAATGGACCATATTTTTCAAAGGGTAGTTGGATCTTCCATAATTTCATTACTGGATGGATATTCCAGGTATAAGCAGATTTGAGTCCATCCAAATGATTAGGAAAAGAAAACCTTTACAACACCATGGGGTACCTTCATCTACGCCAAAATTCCCTTTAGATTGAAAAAAGTAGGAGAAAATTTTCAACGAATTATGGAAATCACCTTCACCAATGAAAATGATGTATTTTTGGTCATCTATCTTGATGATATCACTTTTTTTTCTAAGAAATCTGAGTAGCACTTGCAACACTTAAAAACAATTTTTTAGAGATGTACGAAATTTGGCATATCGTTGAATAAAAATAAGAGTTTGTTTGCTATGGAGGAAGGAAAATTGTAGGGCCACATTATATCAAAATAAAACATCTAGATATCCTTCAAGAATTGTAGTGATTCAGAGCTCAGGCTATCCTAGAAGCAAGAAGGAGATTCATTAATTCAATGGTAAAATCAATTTTCTAAGAAGGTTTGTTCCCAATATTGTTGAACACTTAAGGAAACTTACTGATATACTGAAGAAATATAGTGAGGTAAAATGGTCCAAGGAGGAAAATATTTCTTTCAATCAAGTTAAATTTGATTTATCTCACACTTCTATTCTTATTTGTCCAGATTACACACTTGATTTCATCATTTTTTCCTTTGCTTCAGAGCATATTATAGTTGTTGTCCTTATGCAAAAGAAAAATAAAAAAATAGAACACCCCATCACCCTCTTCAGTATAAACATTAGAGACGCAACCTTGAAGTAAAATATCATTGAAAACTGGCCTTGACACTAGTTAAGGCATTGAAGGACCCCCAAGTCAATATTCTTTATTCTCATGTTATTACATATTTCCCAAATATTGTTGTCAAATATTTTCTTACACAGAAAGATCCCGAAGGTTGGCATGGTAAATGGATCACTTCTATGTTGGAGTATGACTTGGAGATCAAGCATACAAAACTCATCAAGGGATAAGGCTTGGAAAAGCTTATGGCAGGCTCAAATCTCCATTCTTTGGACATTAATTTTATTGCTGCATTATCTGAGGAGAAAGAGGAGGATTCATTACCTTAGGTGTCTGAAATCTTTATTTCATTGCCATGCTACATTGATATTGTTAATTATTTGCAACACATGAATCCTCCTCCCAGATTGCCCAGTAGTAAAGCTAGATCTTTGAAGTTGAAGGCTCTTAAGTATTGAATCTTTAACAATGTGTTGTATTGGAAAGATCCAGGTGGAGTGTTGTTGAATTGTTTGGTAGAAGGAGAAGTTGAAAAAGTGATGAATGACTTACATAAAGGTGACTGTGGTGGTCATATTTTCTGGAACACTACAAAAAATAAGATTTTGAGGTTTGGATTCTACTGGCCAAGTTTATTTTCAAAATTTTATAAGTTTGTCATGAGGTTTCATGAATGTCATATTTTTCAAGGAAAAAGAAAGCTTTTGTCACTTCCCTTAAAACCCATCATATTTCAAGCACGCTTCCAGCAGTGGGATATTGATTTTGTTGGCGAGATCCATCCCCCTTCATCATCTCAGCATAAGTGGATACTCACTTCCACTGATTACTTCACAAAGTGGATTGAATCCATTCCAGTGATGCAAGATACAGATACTATCATTATTCAGTTTTTGGAAAGAAATATCTTGTCTCATTTTGGTTGGCCACAGAAAATTATTACTGAAAATGCAATTGCCTTTAAGTATAAGAAAATGATTGACTTTTGTGATAAATATCACATAAGAATTTTTCATTCTAAAACATACTATCCTCAAGGAAACGGGTTGGCTGAATCTTCACACAAATAATTGGTGAATATAATCAAGAAATTGTTGCAAGAGAAAAAGATAAATTGGCACAAAAAGCTCATAAATTCTCTATGGGTGGCCAAAGTTAGCACGAAGAGATAAATCAACATGTCACCTTTCTAGATTTTGTATGATGTTGACACAATGTTTCCCACTTATTTAGTTGTCTAAGTGATGAAAATTCTACAAGAAATTGATAGTGAACCAAATGATATCTAATTAAGAATAAAAAAAATGATTCATTTACAGAAGACAAGACAATAATTTTTCAGTCACACTTCAAAACTTCAGGAGAAAATCAAGAATGTATATGAAAAGAAGACCAAAGTTGATGATTTCAAAGTAGGAGATGTTGTTCCTCGGTGGGATGCCCAGAATGAAGAAAAAGGTAAGCATAATAAGTTTGATAATATATGGAAAGTTTTGTACAAGATTACAACATTCATAGGTAATAAGGAATTTTTGTTAGAAGATCTTGATGGGCAGGAAATTATAGGAGGACTAGTGAATAGTAGGTCATTACCTTACCTAAGTTTGAA
Organism: Pinus albicaulis; assembly: GCA_034641835.2. Taxonomy (NCBI): domain Eukaryota; kingdom Viridiplantae; phylum Streptophyta; class Pinopsida; order Pinales; family Pinaceae; genus Pinus; species Pinus albicaulis. The sequence goes on from CM076577.1 coordinate 10,739,916, forward strand.
GAAAAAGGTTCACTTTCATTGTAAATATCACTTTTATTTTCTTCCAATAATAAGAAGTTGTTGCAGAATTTTGAAGCTCGGGGAGAAGGCCATGAGACTTATATGATTAGATGATGTTTTTCATTCAAAAATTTCAAAAAGTCCAGTCAGTTTTTCAATTTGTCGAAGTTATTTTAGTTTCCAGTTTTGACTCCATGGCCCAATGGATGAGGCTACTTGATCTACGGTTTTCTTGAAACCTCCTGAAAGTTCTACCATCCCCATCTGGAGCCAATGTTAGTGTCCAACATTTAGTGATCAAAAATATTCTTTTCAGGTTTACTTAGTAGCAGTCCTAGGTAAAAATTTTATATTTAGAAGTCTTAAAAGATACTCCTACACTCTATTCATGGTCATTATCATTTCATGGGTCATGTCATCCATTATCATCTTAACTATTAGGTCAGTCATCATGATTTCATCTAGGTTAGTTTCTAGGTGTCTTTTGTTTCACCACCATAAATGTCCAAATTCTCTCATAAAGAAGGCGAAAAAAGAGTCATTTTCACCACACAAGTTATCTTCAAAGGGAGTTAGAATAGGTAGGAAAATAAATTAAGACAAATTTTTCTTCTTTCAAAGCTTGTTACATTGTCAAATTTTTTAAGAAAGCAAAGATTTTCTCAAAAGATCATGATTTCACTAAAAGACAAAAAGGTGTTTTATAATGTTATAAAGGGAAAAAGTGATTTCCTTCACTCATTTTATCGTGTCTTGTTCGATAGAGTTCCTCTCTCACCTTCAAAACACTCTACAACTACCAAAGGTGGAATAAAACCAAATAAAATTTCAATAAAACTCATTCTGCTACGCTTCTGAGAAGCAATGTGACGTTTTTGAGTGTTGGCGCGACGTTTCCGGGTGCTAGTGCTACGTTTCTGCCACTGCGCTATGTTTTGGCCAAAGGAGCTACATTTTTGGGTTTTAGCCTCCAAGTGAACCATTCAAGGTTCAAAACAAGTGTGCAAAGCTTTTGTGGCCTCCAAAATTAGTAAGTGGGCAAGCTTAATGCCTTTTTCAAGTCAATTCATCAGTGTATGAGTGATTTCTCTCCTTAGGGTTTTGTTCAACTACGTTTTTAGGGCCTCACATTCTTGATTGGTTTCAGTTATATAAAACCATCATCCCACCTTCTAAGACCTTCCCATATATTTCACATACCCTATCCTACCACACCCTATCACTCACAACCCTCTTTACCATTGTTTCCATCAAAACCCTAATTTCCCACTACATTTCCACAAGACAACTAGGAAATCCCCGTGTTTTCACATTTTGGTCAATATCCCCATTCCTATTTCAAGAAATTTCACTTGTAGCCTTAAGCTAACACATCACCCTATCTCTTCAATTTTTGGGGGAATTTTCCTTAGCTTCCTTATACCTCATCACAACCCCTAAAGTCACCCTATCCCTATTCCTTGTTTTCCCAAAATTAATTGTCCCTACCCACTTCATCTAGTTAGGGTTTCATCCTGTTCACAAGCACTATGAAGGGTGAAAATAAGGTTCATAACGGAGGCCACCATTCCAGGTTTGATCCATCCACTTTGCAAGAATTCAATGCTTTCCCTTATGCCAAGAGATGTTTTGAAAACAGTGGATGTTTGAGGTTTTGTGAGAGAATCATGGAGGTAGGATGTCATGCTCAATTGACTAGCCTTTTTGCCACTAAATTCAATAGATACAAGGACATCATAGTAGGAATTGAATTCAATCTATCAGCAAATGCCATCACTTCATCAATAGGTATTCCAAATGAAGGAGAATTTTGGCTCAAAGGCATGTAATTAGACCTTGATAACTACCCAATATTCCTAAAACCTCACTGCAAAGATGAACCTGAGCATGATTTCCCTTTCAAGAATTTACTTGAAAAGTATGCCCCATTAATGAAGCTAATTATGAAATATTTTACATGCGAAGGGATATTTTTAGGAATGTACCAATACCATGTCAGGTTACTAATACACTTCATAGCCACCAAATCACTCAATTTCTCCAAATATTTATTTAGAAGTTCGGTCAAAATGGTGGATAAGTGTTGTACTATACAACAACCCTCCCTTTTTCTTAAATTTTAGAAATAAAATTCATTTAGAAATAGGGTCCCTTTCTTTTTCTTATAGAAATAAAAGACTTAGAAATAAATTATAGAAATAAAAGACTTAGAAATAAAGATTCATTGTTTTGAAAAAACTCATCTTTTGTTTACTAATCAAATACAACATTCAAAACTCATGATCCGATCCAATATAGAAGGCCTTATCATAAAAAACAAATCAAGTTTAAAAGTCCAATCGCAATCGGAGAATCGGAGAAAACCCTTAAAAGAAGTTTCATATACTTATTTCAAATCCTTCGATGCGATTAGTTCGATCGGAAATCTTCAATCGCTAAGAGTTTAAAATTGTTTGTGTATAACTTCCGATGCGATGCGTCCAGTCGCAATCGAATAATCGGGATATTCTTTAATAAACTCTTTACGGTCAATTAAAATTCCCCGATCCGACGCGCGTTATTACAATAAACGCTTTCAAAATAAAATCAAACATTTGTTCATTTAAAATCTTATATGGTAGACCCCACCATTAGAAATCGGAAAAGTTTTCAATCGGAATCGACCAATCAAGAAAAACGTATTGCGATGTTTATGTGCCATTTGAAAATTTTCGATGCGATTGATAAATGTCATTTATTACATGTGAAAAGTTCAGAATGGATGAATATTTTAATATTTCACAAGCGCCAAATCTCAATTTGTACGAGGGCATTCAATAACAAATCAAATGAATATTGTTAATGATTTGGTTTTTAATACGTGAGTGTGACCCAAAAGGAATATTTACGCGGTATATGAAACAAATAAATAAGAAATCATAAGTTCATAAATCATCCCGTTTGAGTTGCTTGTTTGTCACGACTGAGAGTTTATTGTCTTGCAGAGCCAAAGAACACTAAGCCCTTTCATTCACAGACAAAGGGAAGCAATAGCAAACGCAGAAATGTCGAAGAGAGCGAGAAGAAACAAGACTGTTGTTCCAGTTAAGTTTGTTGAGACTCCTACGGTTTCAAAAGAAAAGCCCACAAAACTAATATTAGTCACAGATACATCATGCCAGGGGCTTGGGAGAATGACGTGGGAAGGAGCCTACAACCTATTGGAAAGAGAAAACCCCAAGGTCACAGTGGAAAAGGCATCGGTTCCAGACGAAGATAGCTCAGATTCTGACTCTGAGACCACTGAAAAATCACTTGCAAATTCATTTTTACATCGAATTGCAGCCAGAGCGAGCATCATGCCTTATTATGATGCAATTCGATGGGTTATTGATAGTGTAAAGATACAAGAAAAAACGTTTGTTTCAGCATCTGGAGTGTCTTTTGGCTCGTTTAAAGCAGAAGACCTAAAGGCAATGTATCACCTTCCAGACCTGCAGAAGGTGTATAACAAGGATTTTATCAAAGACTTTGCTGATAATAACAAAGTCCAATCTGACCCTATCAGAGATTGGAAGAAAAATCCAGAGAAGCACCGAAATGAAGCGTCCGGTATGTATTCTGTAGATTCCCTTTTACCTCCATATTGCTATGTCGCTGCCATGATGTGTAGATTATTTGGCAATGATAATTCAGCTAGGTTTTCTATACAAATGGTCCCATTAATCCTAGCTGCTGTCAATTCCGACATTATGGATTGGGCTGTTATTCTTTCTGATAGAATGGCTAATAGAATACTTGAGTACAGACAAGATAAAACCGCTGGAAATTCCACTCCTTTTTTTTTGTGCCTATATTATCGATGCTCTTTGTTTTAATTCCGAATTTCCCTTATTTGGATGGAAATGGACTCCCAAAGACCCTACCCCAATTCATGTATATCATAAACTTCTTTGGAAAGTTCATTTCCAAGATAATGTATATAGAATCTGCCATGGTTTCCTTATCCCTGTTTTCCAAACCATTTTCAATCGCTTCCCTCCTAGATTCTCTGATAAAGCTAAAGCCGACTTATCTGCAATAGGAGATTGGTTTGGGGAGGAGAAATTTACATACATCAGGATTTTTGGTAGTATTGTGGAACCACATGTTCTTCCTCTTATTGTTCCAGACAAACTTCTTGCTCAAGAAATTTCCTATCAATTAACAGTTGAAGGAATATCTAGGTCTTTGAATAACAGTAAGAAGAGAATGTGGCCTCAATTCCCACTCAATTGTGGTCAGTTTACTTTAAATGATTTCAAGCATGCTGAAAAAGAAGCCTCCAAGATAAAAGGTTGTAAATTTGCAACCATTCCTGGAAGACAATATGATCCAAGACAGATAGCATTTAATGTTACTGCTTCAGTTTCAATTGCTCGATTTGAGCATGAGCCACATCCGTTTGATGATTTGTTTGTTTCTTTGGATAATTTCCCTCAAATTTATGACTTAACCAAGTCTAAATTTCAAAAGGAGGAAATGAATAAATTTTTGTTATTCAGAAGCCAGAGATTGTTAAGAGTTCCTCTGGACCAATTAAGAATTCCAACACAAGGGTCAGAGACAGAAGGTACATCCAGCAAAACGCTAGTAGAAACATCTACTGACAAAGTCATTACACAATTGGCTGTTAACCAGCCAACTGTACATACTCAAAAGGTGGTCGCTATTGACAAGCCTGATGCCCAAAAGGGAAATACTGATGATAAATCCGATCAAAATACTGGTCAGCAGTCAACTGCTCAGACAACAGAAAAATGCACAAGTACTGATGATGATGTGCATAATAAAAAAGGTGGATCGGATGGCAAAAACACGGAGCAGAACATAGATACAGAAAAAGGAAAAGAAACAACTAAGGAGATTATAGTTTCTACTGATCTTAATGTTTCTTCTCAGTTATTAAGACAATATGATCAATTTTCTCAACAGCTGGGATTGCAAGATAAAGATAAAGATCAAACAGAGCATGATGTTGAAATCATTCCTGAACATCCAACATGGCATATTGTATTAAATGTCGAGGAGATCCCTCCTTTAGATGTATTTTACAGCCCCAAACATAAGGCTATTGTTAGAAGACAAAGGAAAAGAAGGAAGACAGAACAGGACATATTCTCTACTCCATCAGAGGAGTTTATGAATATTATTTACAAAAACAATGAGGTAAATCCATCTGAAGACCTCACAAAATTATCCCAGTATGCAGGAGCTTATAGTGTTGCGACAGTTGATAAAGCTGTAGAAGTTTCTCAGCTGATAACTCAGAAAGATCTCCACATAGCTTCACTTGAAGAGCAAGCTAAGGAAAGTCAGCAACAGATTACCCAATTGCAACAACAACTACAAAATCAGACACTCAAGTCCAAAGAATTGGAAAAACAGCTTGCTGAAGAAAAGAATAAAGTTGATGAACAACTCTTAGGCAAACAACAACAGCTAAATGAAGAAATTTCTAAGTTACAAAGTCTGTTACAAAATGAGAAAAATGCAAAAATGATTCAAGAAAAGGAATTTCAAGCAACTTTGGATAAGTTTAAAGATTACCCGAAGTTAAGTGAATTCAAATCAGAAGCCCTTGAGGCTAATAAACTATTGTCTCAGCAATTAAATGAATTTTGTGCAAAGCTGTCACAGGCAGAACCTTTTTGTGATATTACTTCATCTTTGATCCAAAATGTTATTACTCTCAGACAAGAAATAGATGATGCTGATGAAAATATTTCCGAATTTCTCAATTGGCAAGACACAGAAAAAGGAAAAGAAGCCAATCTTCCTAGAATAGAGGAAAGACACAAAGAAGTCTTGTTTACAGAATGGGAACATCAAATAATGAAAGCTGAGAGAGCAATATCAAGGGCCAGGAGTATGATGAATAATATCACACAATTCATAAATGACAGCTTATACTCAATCAATCTCATTTCAGACTGTGTTCCTGGCAGTTTGCCAAAAGTAAAAGAAACTGAAAACAGATGGAGAGAAGAAATGGAGAAGAAAAATCAGCAAATCAACAAACTTCAAACAATATCCTGGGACAATATGTGGACTCATTTAATCAAACCAAATGATCAAAAAATGGCTATCAAATTCCTTTCAAATGCCGTTGATTGTTTAATTCCAGAATTTTCTGATGCCACCTATGCTGGACAGTTGCATTCCGAGATGAGTCATCCACCGAGACTCCAAGATATGTTGAAGATTTGCAACTTGGCTTCATCAAGCGAGAGAGAGAAACAAAGAATCAGTTTCATTCAAGATAGCCTTTCAGTTTTTAATTTGATAGATTGTAGCAGTAGTAGTAGGATTTTGTTATGTAATTTCTTATTTAAATCCCTCTCATGCATTTAGAGAAGGATCTGAAGTTGTAATATTTTTTGGACTTGGAGCCAACATTTCTGTACTCCATTCCTTATTATATTTTATGAAGGATCACATCTGGTGATTTTTGTGCTGAAATTATCTTTGAAGTGTTGCATTTCTGTACCTTTGGATTTAATTTTACATCGAAGTTACTAGATCAGAGTATCACATTTCATTTGACAGTCTTCAAGATGAATGAGGTATTTCTATCTGTTCACTGTTGATTTTCTTTGTTATATGGTATTCGTTTGAAGAATTTTCTATCATTTATATATTTGGTCCTCATAACGTTTCCTTTTATATATCATTTCTGAGTATAATTGAAATATTATCTTTTATAAGCATATATAAATGGTATACAATGATGAATGCAATATGCTAATATAACTCTGTTTAATTTCTTAAACAGAGTTATATTTATTCGTTTCTACACATTTCAATTTGATTAATAATACATTTTCATGGTTATTATTAGATTGAAACAATCTTAAGTTGTATTCACATATAATTACCCGGGTTAGTATTAGTATTTCTTTATCAGTATTTAGCTTAGATTAGATAGTTTTATTTCTGTTAATTTAGTCCCATTTCCACCCATCCAATCCAATCCACTCAGTTATAAGGAAACTGGTCCTTTAAATCCAGTCGGAGCCACCATCCCAAACGGAAAAGGAGTTGTCTTAAGGTCCCGACCGGGTGGTTTTATCCCAATGTTTGAAGCAGAGATTTTCTAGGCTTCAACATTTTTGGCGCTAGAAGGAGGGCCAACTATGAATGGCAAGTAAATCAAAACCTACAGACCATTCTCAGAGTAAATCACCCTCCACCTCACCTCAGACCTCCCATTTGCATTCTGAATCACCAGTGTCCAAACGAGAAGAAGAGGGATCATCTATCACTGCTCAACCACACCATACTTCAGAACATTTAAGTCCGAAGTCCCCTGAAGTTCAGTCTATCATCCATAAACTTCAAGGCTTCTCCATATCACCTCAGAGATCTGAAGTATCTCAAGGCAGTCAAACTTCGCAATTCCACCTACCTCATCATCTCACCAGACTTCAAAGCAAAAAACTTGGCATTGAACCAGCTGAGTTACCTTTACCTCGAAGGAAAAGGGCAAAAAAGAACACTGAAGGTTCTGATAGTGAGACCTTTTCTCCATCATCTTCCATCTCATCATCTCCAGTGCGAAGTCAAACACCCACTTCCCCATTACATATTATTGTTCACCAGGAGTCACCACCTTCAACATCACAACCTCTTCAGTCTTTATTACTACCTCCTCCCCAATCACCTCAAACATCATCTATTCCAACAACTTCTATTCAAACACCGCCAGTTACTACTCCTCCAATAGTCGTTCCGATAATGGCTAGACCATGGGCTACTCCAGGAGCAGTCAACATGGCTGCATCTTTACATGATTTACCAGACAATCCTGGAAAATGGCTTCCGAAATTTAGTCCAGATCTTAACATTCAAGCTGAAGAACATATTAATAACTTTATGTTGGCTGTTAATTTGAATGGAGTCACACATGAAGATGTTGTAGTCAGACTGTTCCCTTATACTCTTCAAGGAGCGGTAGGATCATGGTACTTCTCATTACCTTCGGGATCCATAACAAGTTGGGACATTTTTGCAGATCATTTCTTAACCAAATTTGGAGATGACCGATCAATAGCTACTTTACTCAATGACCTCTCAAATTTGAAAATAGAGCCCAGAGAACCCATTAAAGATTTCAACGCTAGATTCAACAAACTCTTGAACAAAATTCATACAGATTCACGGCCCAGTGAACAGGTCAGAATAGAATGGTACATAACTTCCTTACCCTCAAACATAGCTATTTTCGTAGACAGAGCTGCAAAGCCTACATTAGCTGAAAGTATGAAAGAAGCTATTGCAGTGGAAAAACGAATTACTTCTCTGGAAAAGAAAAACGCTCTTGAGGAAAGAAAATCGAAGAAAGTCAGCTTCAAAGATGATTCAAAGAAAAAGGCCAAAGATCCATATGACATGGAAGGTTTACAAAAATTTCTTAAAACCATGTCGAATGAAATGGTCGAAATTAAAAAACAAGTAGCTGAAACTTCTACCAAAAAACCATTCCGAAATTTTAGAAGAAACCAAGTTGAATCTAAACCTCCTAATGCAATCTCTAATGCAGAATCAGAAGAAGAAGAAGAAGAAGAAGACACATCTTTAATATCAGATGAGGAAGATGAGAATGAAGAAATCGCTGAATTACATGGAATGTGGGATTTTATTCTCCTTAATTCTGACGGTGAGGTAGAGCAAGAAGCTATGCCTGTAAGTAATAGGAGTAAGTCTACATCAAAGCCTATACAAACAGCTCCTAAAAAGAAAAACACAACTCCAAGTATCAAAGACAAGTCCCCTGCAAAGAAAGCTTCTCCATTACCTACTCAAAATCAACCATCTTCTTTTAATCCTCCCACATCGACAACAAAGACTTTAGTAGTGTCAGATCCTATGGAATACAACATTGTTGAGGACATGAAAAAGATCAAAGCTAACATTTCCTTACATGAACTCAGCAAATTGAAACACCAGCAGAAGTTGTTATTGAAAGAATTAAATGCTACACCAATTGCTCCTTTACCAAGCGGTGTAGTTGCAAAAGCAGCAAGAGGAACTGGTAAGCCACCAGATAAGGTAGATGCTACTGATACTGTGCTCATTGGGGAAAAGTCAAATTCTCAAACTCCTCCTTTTCTTTTGACTTATGAGATGTACAATAAAAATCTGCACAATTGTTTGATTGATTATGGAGCTTCCTCCAATATAATGCCTACTTCTGTCTGTGCTAAATTAAATATTGAACCACAGAAATCAGCAGTTCATATCATTCAGTTGGATCGCTCTAAAGTCCAAGTGGTAGGAGAAATCAATTCAGTCACTATCAGATTAGCTTCCGATCCTAGGATTGTCCAAAGAATTGATATTTTGATTGCTGATATTCCTGAATTCTATGGATTAATCTTGAGCAGGGACTGGTCTGCGAAACTTAATGGTTATATCTCGACTGATTATTCGCATATGTGGCTTCCCTACAAAGGGAAACCAAATAAAATTAAAATTGAACGAGAAAAACATATGACGCACACTGTCACTGAATTCGAACAACCTAATGAGCCTGTGGCATTCAACAACAATATTCTTGGAGGTTATTCTACTGAATCATTTCTTGGAAACTTCAAAGCACCTCAATCACCTTTTTCTGTAAATACTTTTGTTTCTCAAATAGAAAATTTTTCACAATCTGATTCTTCCAGAATTGTAAATATTTCTGATGTAATTGTAGATAAGTCATTAGATAAGTCTTTATTTTGGTCATTATATTTTGATGGATCAAAGTCTAGTGATGGAGCTGGAGCAGGATGCATTTTAATTGATCCAGATGGAGAGAAAACCATGCTGTCATGTAGGCTAGAATTTGAGTGTACTAACAATACTGCAGAATATGAAGCCTTGGTTCAAGGACTTTATAAAGCTATAGGGTTAGATGTTAAATACTTGAAAGTCTTTGGTGATTCCTAAATTGTCATAAAACAAGTTAGGAATACTATTCATTGCCTTTCAGGACATCTTAAACACTATCAAACCCTAGTACAAGATCTCACCACTCATTTTTTAGCATTTAATATTTCTCCTATTCCTAGGAATCAGAATACATCAGCTGACTTGTTAGCTAATGTTGCATCTAAACTCCTACCTGCTGAAGACTGCAGTCCTGATAGGTTTTCTGTAGAATTAATTTTTTGTCCATCTGTCCCAGACAATGTCACAAATTGGAGAGTTTTCTATCATGATCAAGATATTTTAAATTCCATGACTTCAGAGAAATCATATGATGATCAAATTATTGATGAAGAAGATCATGATTTACAAATTGCTTCAAAAGGTAATGAAAATCCCATTCCGAAATCTGTTGTTAAATTGGAGGACTTATATGATATTAAAGACAGATTCAAGAAAGTCACTAATACCAAGCTTCAAAGTTCTACTTTGAAGTTTGAATTAGTGAATCTTGGTTCTGATTCCAAACCTCAAAATGTTAATTTAGGACTTAATTTAACATCAGATGAAAGGAATGCTTTCATTAAACTCTTGAACAAATATAAAAATGTTTTCGCTTGGAATTATGATGATTTAAAAACATATGATACTTCAATTATTCAACACACAATTCCAATGCTTCCTGATATTAAACCTGTTCAACAAAAACTAAGGAAAGTTCATCCAAATCTTGAAGGTCAAATCAAATCAAAACTTAATAAACTTTTAAAAGCCAAAATCATTTTTCCTGTCAGACACTCCATTTGGGTTTCCAATATGGTACCTGTAAGGAAGAAAAATGGTGATATAAGAATCTGTATTGATTTCAGAAATTTAAACAAGGCATGTTTAAAAGACAATTTCCATTGCCAACCATGTGAAAGCCAGACACTTGGGCAGAAATGGTTCGAACTTAAGGTCTTTCTGATGGATTGTGCTATAATCAAGTCTTAGTTCTTCCGTGATGATGATTGAAAACAACTTTCTTGAACAAAATGGGGAACTTATGCTTATCAAAAAATGGCTTTTGGTCTAATAAAATGCGTACAACTTCAAAGAGCCACGGACATACCATATTTAAAGCTGGGTCTCGATCAATAAATCAAGCAGTTGTTTACCTCAAGGACACAACAAGATTCTAAAAAAGAGAACTAAATCATTCACATGATTTAAAAGCAAATATTTGAAAGATGTAGGTTGCCTTTGCATTTCAACCAGAAAGAATCCTTTGCTTTGGATAAAGGAAAACTTTTAGGATTTGTTGTGTCAAAAGATGGTATATACATTGATCCAGACAGAGTTAAAGAGATCTCTGATATTTCTTTACCTCATAACAAAAAATCCATGCAATCATTTCTTGGACAGATCAATTTTGTAAAAAGATTCATTCTTGATTTTTCTTTAATTGTTTTACCTATGAAAAATATGATCAAGAAGAATTCAGTATTCAAATGGGGGCATAAAGAAAAAGAAGCCTTTGAGTTAATCAAACAGGCAATCATTAATGCACCAGCATTAAGTACTCTGGATTTTTCTAAAGATTTTATTTTGTATACTTTAGCCACAGAGACATCTTATGCAGCTGTTTTAACACAACTCAATGATCAGAAAATTGAAGCACCAATTTCTTTCTTTAGTTCAAATCTGCAAGGAGCTGAACTGAATTATTCCGATGTTGAAAAACAAGCCTTTGCTGTGTTCAAATCAATCAAGAATTTCAGACCTTTTCTCTTAAAAACTCATACAAAAATCATTGTCCCATTCTCAGCAGTGAGACAATTATTAATTCAGAGAGAAGTAGGAGAAAAACGAGCTAACTGGGTAACAGCTTTACAAGAATATGATGTTGATATTAAACCAGCTAAGATTGTTAGGGGACAAGGTTTTTGCAGATTATTAGTAGGAGCCCATAACATACCAGAAAATGAAGATTCAAATCAAGATATTCAAGTAAATCAGATAAGTATTACAGATTCTAAATCTCAGTATGCTGATCTCATCTATTACTTGAAAAATGGGTATGCTCCTTCTGATCTCAACTATAAGAAAAAACGTGCTTTAAGATTAAAAGCTATTAAATATGAGATCATTGATAATGTGTTATTTAGAAAAAATTATGATTCAATTTTATTAAGATGTCTTGAAAAGAATGAAGCTGAAAAGGTTTTGCAGGAGTTGCATGATGGACCAGCAGGAGGTCATTTTGGAGGTGACACCACAGCTCACAAAATAATTCGTGCTGGCTACTATTGGCCTACCATTTTTAAAGATACACATGACTATGTAAGAAAGTGCAGAATCTGTCAAACTGCAAGTGGAAGACAAAGGAAACCAGCTTTTCCTTTGCAACTAGTAAGTATTGAGCAACCATTTGAACAATGGGGGCTTGACATTATTGGTGAGATAGTACCTCATTCTTCTAAGCAGCACAAGTACATTCTTACTGCAACCGATTACTTTACAAAATGGGTAAAGGCAATCCCTTTGAAGGTAGCCAATTTTGATGCAATTATTGATTTCATAGATCAATTTATCATAACCAGGTTTGGTGTACATCAAGCTCTTGTCTTTGATAATGCATATTATTTTTCTGGAAACAGTTTAATAGAATTTGCAGTTAAAAGAGGTTTTAAACTCAAATATTCAGCAAATTATTACCCACAAGGTAATGGTTTGGCTGAATCCACCAACAAAAATCTCATCAAAATTATTAAAAGGACTATTGATCAAAATCAAAAGAATTGGCATAAATCTTTAATCTTTGCATTATGGGCTGATCGTATTACTGAAAAAGCTTCAATAGGAACTTCACCTTTCAATCTGGTTTATGGAAAAGAAGTTGTGATACCATCAAATTTAACTCTTCCATCATTAGCCCTAGTACAATTTATTGAAGAAAATCCTTCTTCATCCATTCAATTGAGATATGATCAAATCCTTAAATTAGAAGAAGAAAGAGATAAAGCTAAAATTGTTCATGAAAAACATCAGCAGCTTGTAAAATCTTCTTTTGATGCAAGTTCTACCAGCTCAAAAATTTTGTCAATTGGTGATTTTGTTCTAAAATGGGATAAGGCACATGAAGAAAAAGGCAAGCATACCAAATTTCAGAAAATGTGGCTTGGACCATTTCAGATCATTGAAAAGATAGGCTCAAATACATTCATGCTCCAAGATCTAACAGGTAAGAGAGAATCTCTTCCTGTAAATGGGCTTATCTTGAAGAAATTTTTTTCATAAGGAGGTAACCCCTTCTTAAACTGTACATATTCCTTTCTGCAAAATTTTTAATTGTTTTTGCAAATAAAGGTGGTTAGTAAGTCTCTAATTGACTGTTTACTTGATAGAAAATTCTTAAGAAGAATATTATAAATATTTATTTGGTGTAAATGAGAATTTTTAAAGAAATGATTATATTCTTTTGATAGTTTTAAATAAGATGTTAAACTTTGAAAGATTATACTAATTATTTGCATGATCTTTTTGAAAAAACTTGATGGAAATGTAAATCATTATAAAGTTTATTAAGCAAAGAAAGGTTATCTATAAAAGTAAAGATTATTCAAGTCCTGGTGTTCAAAAAACTCAGAAAATTGTCATCCATTGATTCTTAAGGATAAAACTAGTTCACCCCATTCATTTAGGTTGTGATTTTTTAGAATATAATTCTAAGAAATTATGTTAAAATTTTTAAGAGATAAGAGGTCTCATCATGAGCCGACTTACCATATTCATAAGAAATAATAAAATTGACATTACCAATACTGCATATCAAAACAGGGTAATGGCTTATAAATATAAGACAAGGGGTCTCATCACGAGCCAGCTTGTTCAGTTTAATTATAACTATTGAATGGCATTGTTATCCACTGGCTACCAAACCAGAACAATGGTTCTTAAAAATAAAATAAAAAATAAATAAAAGACAAAAACATGAGATAATATGTCTTATGAATTTATCTTTTAAAAAGTCATAATCTTAGTTGAATGGGATAATGAATAGTTAATGGTTAAAAGGTAACCCTGTCGAGACTATGAACGTTTGCAGGCAGCAGAGGCAATACCTATGACAATAGAGTATATTATAAAACCAAACTTGGATAAATCCACTTACTTCATTATTAATACCAATCAAAGCTTAAGATAACCCAAAATGTTTTTACTCTCAAGGAACTAGAAAGAAATTGTTAATAATTTTTATTCTTTTTCATAAGTTAGATTTTATTTTTGATTATCCTAGGATAGTATTCATTATCTTTAAAAATATTTACTTACTTAAAATATAGTATTCATTTTATTTTTAAGAGATAACTGGTTTTTTCAGTGAATCGCCAATTGTTGTACTATACAACAACCCTCCCTTTTTCTTAAAAAATTTTAGAAATAAAATTCATTTAGAAATAGGGTCCCTTTCTTTTTTCTTATAGAAATAAAAGACTTAGAAATAAAGATTCATTGTTTTGAAAAAACTCATCTTTTGTTTACTAATCAAATACAACATTCAAAACTCATGATCCGATCCAATATAGAAGGCCTTATCATAAAAAACAAATCAAGTTTAAAAGTCCAATCGCAATCGGAGAATCGGAGAAAACCCTTAAAAGAAGTTTCATATACTTATTTCAAATCCTTCGATGCGATTAGTTCGATCGGAAATCTTCAATCGCTAAGAGTTTAAATTATTTATTTGTATAACTTCCGATGCGATGCGGCCAGTCGCAATCGAATAATCGGGATATTCGTTAATAAACTCTTTACGGTCAATTGAAATCCCCCGATCCGATGCGCTTTATTAAATTAACGCTTTCAAAAGAAAATCAAACATTTGTTCATTTTATATGGTAGACCCACCATTAGAAATCGGAAAATTTTTCAATCGGAATCACCCAATCGAGAAAAACATGTTGTGATGTTTATGTGCCATTCGAAAACTTTCGATGCGATTGATAAATGTTATTTATTACATACGAAAAGTTCAGAATGAATGAATATTTTAATATTTCACAAGCGCCAAATCTCTGTTTGTACGAAGGCATTCAATAACAAATCGAATGAATATTGTGAATGATCTGGTTTTTAATATGTGAGTGTGACCCAAAAGGAACATTTACGCAGTATACGAAATAAATAAATAAAAATCATAAGTTCATAAATCATCCCGTTTGAGTTGCTTGTTTGTCACGACTGAGAGTTTATTGTCTTGCAGAGCCAAATAACACTAAGCCCTTTCATTCACAGACAAAGGGAAGCAATAGCAAACGCAGAAATGTCAAAGAGAGCGAGAAGAAACAAGACTGCTGTTCCAGTTAAGTTTGTTGAGACTCCTACGGTTTCAAAAGAAAAGCCCACAAAACTAAGATTAGTCACAGATACATCATGCCAGGGGCTTGGGAGAATGACGTGGGAAGGAGTCTACAACCTATTGGAAAGAGAAAACCTCAAGGTCACAGTGGAAAAGGCATCGGTTCCAGACGAAGATAGCTCAGATTCCGACTCTGAGATCACTGAAAAATCACTTGCAAATTCATTTTTACATCGAATTGCAGCCAGAGCGAGCATCATGCCTTATTATGATGCAATTCGATGGGTTATTGACAGTGTGAAGATACAAGACAAAACGTTTGTTTCAGCATCTGGAGTGTCTTTTGGCTCGTTTAAAGCAGAAGACCTAAAGGCAATGTATCACCTTCCAGACCCGCAGAAGGTGTATAACAAGGAGTTTATCAAAGACTTTGCTGATAATAACAAAGTCCAATCTGACCCTATCAGAGATTGGAAGAAAAATCCAGAGAAGCACCGAAATGAAGCGTTCGGTATGTATTCTGTAGATTCCCTTTTACCTCCGTATTGCTATGCCGCTGCCATGATGTGTAGATTATTTGGCAATGATAATTCAGCTAGGTTTTCTATACAAATGGTCCCATTAATCCTAGTTGCTGTCAATTCCGACATCATGGATTGGGCTGTTATTCTTTCTGATAGAATGGCCAATAGGATACTTGAGTACAGACAAGAAAAAACCGCTGGAAATTCCACTCCCTTTTTCTTTTGTGCCTATATTCTTGATGCTCTTTGTTTTAATTCCGAGTTTCCCTTATTTGGATGTAAATGGACTCCCAAAGACCCTACCCCAATTCATATTTATCATAAACTGCTTTGGAAGGTTCATTTCCAAGATAATGTATATAGAATCTGCCATGGTTTCCTTATCCCTGTTTTCAAAACCATTTTTAATCGCTTCCCTCCTAGATTCTCTGATAAAGCTAAGGCCGACTTATCTGCAATAGGAGATTGGTTTGGGGAGGAGAAATTTACATACATCAGGGTTTTTGGTAGTATTTTGGAACCACAGGTTCTTCCTCTTATTGTTCCAGACAAACTTCTTGCTCAAGAAATTTCCTATCAATTAACAGTTGAAGGAATATCCAGGTCTTTAAATAACAGTAAGAAGAGAATGTGGCCTCAATTCCCATTCAATTGTGGTCAGTTTACTTTAAATGACTTCAAGCATGCTGAAAAAGAAGTCACCAAGATAAAAGGTTGTAGATTTGCGACCATTCCTGGAAGACAATATGATCCGCGACAGATAGCCTTTAATGTTACTGCTTCAGTTTCAATTGCTCGATTTGAGCATGAGCCAGATCCGTTTGATGATTTGTTTGTTTCTTTGGATAATTTCCCTCAAATTTATGACTTAGCCAAGTCTAAATTTCAAAAGGAGGAAATGAATAAATTTTTGTTATTCAGAAGCCAGAGATTGTTAAGAGTTCCTCTGGACCAATTAAGAATTCCAACACAAGGGTCAGAGACAGAAGGTACATCCAGAAAAACACTAGTAGAAACATCTACTGGCAAAATCATTACACAATCGGCTGTTAATCAGCCAACTGTACATACTCAAAAGGTGATCATTGTTGGCAAGCCTGATGCTCAAAAGGGAAATACTGATGATAAATCTGATCGAAATACTGGTCAGCAGTCTACTGCTCAAACAACAGAAAAATGCACAAGTACCGATGATGATGTGCATAATCAAAAAGGTTGATCGGATGGCAAAAGCACTGAGCAGAACATAGATACAGAAAAAGGAAAAGAAACAACTAAGGAGATTATAGTTTCTGCTGACCTTAATGTTTCTTCTCAGTTATTAAAACAATATGATCAATTCGCTCAACAGCTGGGATTGCAAGATAAAGATAAAGAACAAATAGAGCAGGATGTTGAAATCATTCCTGAACATCCGACAGGGCAGATTGTATTGAAGGTCGAGGAGATCCCTCCCTTAGATGTATTTTACAGCCCCAAACATAAGGCTGTTGTTAGAAGACAAAGAAAAAGAAGAAAGACAGAACAGGACATGTTTTCTACTCCATCAGAGGAGTTTATGAATATTGTTTACAAAAACAATGAGGTGAATCCATCTGAAGACCTCACAAAATTATCCCAGTATGTAGGAGCTTATAGTGCTGCGACAGTTGATAAAGCTGTAGAAGTTTCTCAGCTGATAACTCAGAAAGATCTCCACATAGCTTCACTTGAAGAGAAAGCTAAGGAAAGTCAGCAACAGATTACCCAATTGCAACAACAACTGCAAAATCAGACACTCAGGTCCGAAGAGTTGGAAAAACAGCTTGCTGAAGAAAAGAAGAAAGTTGATGAACAGCTCTTGGGCAAACAACAACAACTAAATGAAGAAATTTCTAAGTTACAAAGTCTGTTACAAAATGAGAAAAATGCAAAAATGATTCAAGAAAAGGAATTTCAAGCAACTTTGGATAAGTTTAAAGATTTCCCGAAGTTAAGTGAATTCAAATCAGAAGCCCTTGAGGCTAATAAACTATTGTCTCATCAATTAAATGAATTTTGTGCAAAGCTGTCACAGGCAGAACCTTTTTGTGATATTACTTCATCTTTGATCCAAAATGTTATTACTCTCAGACAAGAAATAGATGATGCTGATGAAAAGATTTCCGAATTTCTCAATTGGCAAGACACAGAAAAGGGAAAAGAAGCCAATCGTCCTAGAATAGAGGAAAAACACAAAGAAATCTTGTTTACAGAATGGGAACATCAAATAATGAAAGCTGAGAGAGCAATATCAAGGGCCAGGAGTATGATGAATAATATCACGCAATTCATAAATGACAACTTATACTCAATCAATCTCATTTCAGACTGTGTTCCTGGCAGTTTGCCAAAAGTAAAAGAAACTGAAAACAGATGGAGAGAAGAAATGGAGAAGAAAAGTCAACAAATCAACAACCTTCAAACAATATCCTGGGACAGTATGTGGACTCATTTAATCAAACCAAACAATCAAAAAATGGCTATCAAATTCCTTTCAAATGCCGTTGATTGTTTAATTCCATAATTTTTCGATGCCACCTATGCTGGACAGCTGCATTCCGAAATGAGTCATCCACCGAGACTCCAAGATATGTTGAAGATTTGCAACTTGGCTTCATCAAGCGAGAGAGAGAAACAATGAATCAGTTTCATTCAAGATAGCTTTTCAGTTTTTAATTTGATAGATTGTAGCAATAGTAATAGGATTTTGTTATGTAATTCCTTATTTAAATCCCTCTCATGCATTTAGAGAGGGATCTGAAATTGTAATATTTTTTGGACTTGGGGCTAACATTTCTGTACTCCATTCCTTATTATATTTTATGAAGGATCACATCTGGTGATTTTTGTGCTGAAATTATCTTTGAAGTGTTGCATTTCTATACCTTTGGATTTAATTTTACATCGGAGTTACTAGATCAGAGTATCACATTTCATTTGACAGTCTTCAAGATGAATGAGGTATTTCTATCTGTTCACTGTTGATTTTCTTTGTTATATGGTATTCGTTTGAAGAATTTGCTATCATTTATATATTTGGTCTTCATAACGTTTCCTTTTATATATCATTTCTGAGTATAATTGAAATGTTATCTTTTATAAGCATATATAAATGGTATACAATGATGAATGCAATATTGCTAATATAACTCTGTTTAATTTCTTAAACAGAGTTATCTTTATTCGTTTCTGCATATTTCAATTTGATTAATAATACATTTTCATGGTTATTATTAGATTGAAACAATATTAAGTTGTATTCACATATAATTACCCAGGTTAGTATTAGTATTTCTTTATCAGTATTTAGCTTAGATTAGATAGTTTTATTTCTGTTAATTTAGTCCCATTTTCACCCATCCAATCCAATCCCTTCAGTTATATGGAAACTGGTCCTTTAAATCCAGTTGGAGCCACCATCCCAAACGGAAAAGGAGTTGTCTTAAGGTCCCGACCGGGTGGTTTTCCCCAATGTTTGAAGCAGAGATTTTCTAGGCTTCAACAAGAAGGTACAGAGAAAAGGTAAAAATCATCATCCTAGTTTATTCCACCATGACTTGGTCAAGATGGTTGTTTTTCACCAACTCTCAGCAAACAATATGACGTGGGAAACTTTCATGGAGAAAGTAGCATCAACACCTGCTACTAGTCCACCTATTGTTCATAACACATCATGAGCATCAACACAACCAAAGGAGGTTGGCTCTTCAACCAGGAAAGAAGAGGATTCAAAAGTGCCTAGGGTTGAGATCACTCAAACCTATGATAAGGGTAAGAGGATGGTTTTTTATCCTAATACCATCAAAGGTGTACTTGCGCCTGAAGCTACACCTGAGCAAAGACAAACAATAGAGCAACCACCTAGTCATGATGGTGAGTCCTAAATGCAACAACATAATGAACA